>BTHU01000014.1:22107933-22707933 GCA_036184795.1 Tokudaia tokunoshimensis
TGCTATACGTTATATTATGTTATATATCAATTATATATAATCTAATTGTTTGAATATTATATAAATAAAATGTAAATGATTTTATATATATATACATATATACAGATATATATATCTATATATCTATATATATACATATATACATATATATATATATATATATATATATATATATATATATATATATATAGCATTGCATTTACCACACATTGGAAGAAATTAACCAATACAGAAGCAGAAAATTAAACCTAACTTGTATACATATAGCAACTCAGATTTTAAGCATAGACAACTATCATAACACTGAGGTCACCGCTCATCCTTACAACAGGGATGCTTCAAGATTGGAAACTTGAATATGTTCATATATATAGGCATTATACCAGATATAGATTTATGTGCATATGAGGATTGTGTAATATTTTTATGATATTCTGTGTATGCTTAAGACAAATGTTAACCTTCATAATATAAGCATGTATATTTGAAATTCTTAATAATTTCCCCTGTAGCTAAAGAATTGAAATTAAAGGCTAAAGAGATGGTTCTGTATTGGGTGCCCCAGTGTAGGGGAATGCCAGGGCAGGGAGGTAGGGAGTGGGTGGGTGCGTGGGAAGCATGCTCTTAAAAGCAGGGGCCAGGTGAATGGGGAGGACTTCTGGTGGAGACAGGAAAAGTGGATAACATTTGAAATGTAAATAAAAAAAAGTCCAAGAAAAAAATACAAGAAAAGAAAAGAGAAATACGTTCATTTCCAGAGGAACTGGCTTTCATTAACAGAGAAGGATTTGGCAGAATGAGCAAAGATAGCATATGCCCAACTCACATTAGAACAGAGAAGAAGGAGAAGCAACTTAAAGGAACAACAGAGAAAGGAGAAATAAGTTTAATCAGCTGTGCAGAGAGAGAGAAAGAGTATGTGTGGGTAATATTTCTAGAACAATTTTGCAGTGATTGCTTGCAGGTAAAGACAGCAAGCCAGAGAATGAATGGGAGCTAGAAGATTAGAACTGATTGCCAGCATTAGTCAATCAGAGCAACTCAGTCAGGAGAAGACAGTTTGGGTCAGTTGACTTGGAGAGGAGTTTGGGCCTGAACAGCTGGGTTAATCCTGCTAGTTAGAGTTCAGACAGAGCTAAAAAGAATGAGTTTATTCAGCAGTAAGCCTCTGAGATGACAGTTACTTCCAGTGAATAAAAATTAACATTACTTTTACACTCAATAATTCAGATAGTGTAGAAAATATTTTCAATTTAGATAGGTGAATACTTCTGTATCTTTAATGCTGTTACCAGTCTTATAAAAATATGACACACTGTTATTATAATACGCAAATATGAAGACAAAATTGGTCACTGAATTTTCCTGTATAATGAACTGAATGCCCAGAAATTCAAGTTGGTCTATAAGTCCTATGAAGGCAGAAGGTAAATGTTTTATTCTGTATACGTATAGTAAACAATGCCTATATACCAACATATTCAGGTTGCCAATCTGGAAGTTATTCATAGATGACATCCCTGTTGTAAGGATGAGCGGTCACCTCAGTCCTAAGATAGTTGTCTGTGCTTCAAATCTGAGTTGCTAAATGCATACAAGTTAGGTTGAATTTTCTGCTTCTGTATTGATTGTTAATTTCCTCCAACGTGTGGCAAATGTAATTTGGAAGAGGATATGTCTCATTTAGACTGTAATACTTCATCAAGCTTTCTCTTTTTAGAAAAGATATATGGGTGGCATATGGTCTGAGTCTTTGAAAGTTTGGAGATGTCTCTCATCTTCATTTGTGAAACATATTGAACAATTTTATTACATTTAGGTTGTCTTCTTCCAGAAACTGGGATTTTTTTTTTCTGAAAGCTAACATTCATGAAAGAAAATACTAGATTCTTCTAACGCTTTTACTGTGTTTAAGCTTGTACAGTTTGCATGTGACTGCAAAAGTTTCATGAGTTGAGGTCTTTGCTTCAAGTATGGTGGTATTAAGGTGCTAAAAACTTTAAGGAGTGGTGGTACATTGAGAATTTTTACCAGAGAGAAGGCTAGTATAAAAAAGTCATTTTTCCTCTTTCTAACTGTAGCAACTTATAAGATGCTAAATACAAAGAAAGAGGAATATAGACTGAAAGTGATACTGCATGAAGCAGCTAACATGTAGGCTTCATCCATGTTGAGCTGGGTCTTTGTAGTGAGATAATAATTTTAGCATCGCCCATAGTCTATAAGGAAGGCAAACAAAATGAAGGGTTTGTCGAGTTGAACAATGGTGTACCTCTTATTTTCCATAATGAGTGAATAGATTTTTTTCACATTTCCACAGAAGAAATTAAGACTAGACTAACTTATGATTGATTATTTTTGCTTCAACGAGAGTCTCTCACAATCACAATTCAGTTCTCATCTTGGTGCATAGAGTATTTGGACAACTAGCCAGGTTCTAGAATGTGTATCATACAGATCCATTAACTATATAAAGAATTTTTCTATATGAATATATAATGACAGGTACTTTATTTTAGGGACATGAAACAGTAATAAATATAGCACTAGAAAATGAAGTAATATAAAATCTTACAAAATAATCATTCCATTCCTAAATCTAGGAATTTGATGATTTTTCAGTATTTTGTGGTTTATTTATATCTATGTTGGTCTATCCAGTGAGTCTTTTTAGCTGTCAGTGTATTACTGTAAACTCCTTCCTCATATGTTCAGAAAGAATTGGTTTGATATTCTGGAGGGCTTACAAATGTTTAGCAGCTCATGCTCTTGCTGGATCTTCTTGCTTTTATCTTCTTATTTTATATAAGATTCTGATGGTACTAGATGAAATGGAATTCTTTCTGATATGCAAAGATAGAATTATCTTGATTCTAAAATGAGCATAATAATCCTATAAGATATCTAATTGAAAACATATCACTTCAGATATGTATATGTTTTCCTTCTGTGCCTTCACTATACTTAGTTAAAAATTTAATTAAGCTTAATTTAAAACAACAACAATAATGTTCAGATTACATGTCCCTCAACGGAGGAATGGATACAGAAGATGTGGTATATTTACACAATGGAATACTACTCTGCAATTAAAAACAATGAATTCATGAGATTCTTAGGCAAATGGTCAGAACTGGAAAATATCATCCATAGTGAGGTAACCCAATCACAAAGAACACACATGGTATGCAGTCACTGATAAGTGGATATTAACCCAGAAGCTCAGAATACCCAAGACACAATTCACATATCAATTGATTTCCAAGAAGAAGGAAGGAGAGACCCCTGGTCCTGGAAAGACTGGATGTAGCTGTGTAGGGGAATACCAGGACAGAGAAGCGGGAGGGGGTTAACTGGTGAACAGGGGGAGGGAAGAGGGCTTATGGGACTTTCGGGGAGGGGGGGAACCTGGAAAGAGGAAATCATTGGGAATGTAAATTAAAAAATATAGACAATAAAGAAAAAAAGGGAAAAAAAAGAAAACGGAAGTAGAATGCTTAAAGAGCCTAATGAGAATAGTGAAGTTATCAAGACATTAATAGCTGACAGAGGCTATTCCCTTGAGAAATAGGAAGACCAGAGTAAGACTGTGATCCTCAGAATCCAAAGCCTTGAACATCTTTCCAAAGTACCAGTGCTTTTCCAACCTGACATAAATTCTATGGCAGGGTGCCATGGACTTTCACTCATTGTCATGGGAAGGAGCTAGCTACAGAAGTGACAACATTCAAAGGCAATTCACCTCTGCAGTGCAAGAGAGCAAATCTGGAGCTGGTTGCTCTCTTTCGCTCCGGACATTGGCAAATATTGACAGCTGGCTTTTATTGCTACTTGTGACTTCCAATCTCTCTTCATGTTTTCAGAGCAGAAACTAAGAAGTAATTACCTAACAGACTGTGTAGAAAATTTAATTTCAAGGATTTTATATCCAAAAAAATCTGTGCAATTGTGGAAGGGTAGATGAAATGCTAAAACCTACTGATGGCTGCTAGCAGATCTGATCAGTTAGAAGAAAGTGATAGAAACTTAGAGGTATGCAGTCACTGATAAGGGGATATTAACCCAGAATCTCGGAATACCCTAGACACAATTCGCATATCAATAGATTTCCAAGAAGATGGAAGGAGAGACCCCTGGTCCTGGAAAGACTGGATGTAGGGGAATGCCAGGACAGAGAAGTGAGAGGGGGTTGAATGGGGAAAAGAGGGAGGGAAGGAGGCTTGTGGGACTTTCAGGGAGGGAGGAAACAGGAAAGGGGAAATGATTTTGAATGTAAATAAAAAAAACTTAGAAAATAAAATAAAATTAAAAAAAAGAAACTTAGAGGTCCTCCAGGGAGCTGTAGGACAAAGGGTATATGAACATTATGAAACCATGATCAGCAGCCATGATAAATATCTGTATATTGAAGCTTCCATTGGTATATGTTTTAAGCCACAGTGATGTTTTGAATCTTATAGATACATCAAGAGTAGAATTGGAAGAGCTTCACTGACTGGTTCACAAGAATCTATCATACAAATCCAAGCTTGACTGAAGCATTTAATTTTCTGATTTATCAGATTAAATTTATTCAAACTATGGAATGGCATTTGAACATGAGCAATACTAATGCAGGAAATAGTTTCCTTTTTGTTTATCTGATGAAATAATATTTGTAGTATGAGTATGCAGGGAAGTAACAATAACACATATCTTTGTTCTGTGGCTGACAAAAACTTTAGATATTATTTTCATGGAAGAGAAACACATTGTTTTTGGTTTCAAAAGAAAAAATTTGTTTTATGTAAGTTATTATGTACATTCACCTTAGAAGAGCTGCTTAATTTCCCCCAAATACTCATTATAATGAATTAACATTGATTTTGTCTTCTTTTTTATTAGAATAAAATCTATTTGAGAATTCATGCATTTTCTCAATCTTTATAATATTGTCAGCAAAATGTCTGATTACAGTAGAAGTAAGTAGATATTTTTTGACCTAAATAAAATTTTCACTTGTACCATTATTTGGTATTCTTAAAATAAAAATTTAATATTATTTTTATATATTCAAAGAAGCCAACAAATATTAGAAGCAATTTCATAAAATCCAATTATTCGTCATTCCATAAAATTTGAAACTACAAGAAATCTGTCCCCTTTTATCAATTTTGTTCAAAGTAATAAGAGACTTAACACACTCTCCAAAAAGAGTGCCGAAAAACTTTACCTCCATAATGTCCAGCTCTGAATTTTCCCCTGGCAAAATACTACACTAGGCCTCTGATGTGGTAGGGTAAAAATCACACATCAATAGATATAACAATAGACTGGTGAAATGGCTAAGCATAGAAAGACACTTGTTGCCAAATATGATGATCTGAGATCAGTAGGGAGAATCAATTTCTGCAGTATGGTTTCTGACTTACAACTATGTGCCATGGCATATGCTCCTCCAATAAATAAATGAATGCAATGTTTATTTTAAAAGGCATAACCAACAACCTATTCCAGATGTTGAGGTCCCACTGAAAATTCAATAATCATATTAAAAACAAATACTATTATCCCACCATGATGAATTGATATTTAAGGACTCAGCCATAAACAAGACACTTAGTCCACATCCTCTGAGTGCCAGGGAACATTATAGAACAGATAACAGAAAGAGTATAATATCTGGAAGGGAAGTGTTGCAAAATTTCATCCTCAAGATATAACATAGCCATTGCAATCGCATGCGCACAGCAGTTGTGATTACTTGCATGAGACTACCCAAGACAGGTGCTGTCAGTAGTTAGTAAAGGATAAGAGAGAAGCACATGGGACCTTACTTCTTACTGATGGTCTTGACAGATTCTGAAAGAGGGAGAGTCATAGTCTTCAGTGAGCCCACTGGTGAATCCCACAGGCTCCAATGTATAGTTCAAACATGCCCACACAGATGTCTTTGCCAAAATCAATGGGTTGTAAAAAAAATAAATGGAAAAGAATATAAAAAAACAGATTTGTAGGGAAGCATGGCACTGGAGTGGGGAGCTTAGTGTTGTTTTTAGGAGAATGAAAGGGTGAGAATAAGGAGAATGTATTATGTACATTATAAAACTAATAATGGGCTGTCTTTTCAACTCCATCCCTTCAAGCAATATATGTAGAAGGGAGGGTACTCCAGCTTGTTTCTTTGGATCATTTGTTTGGAAAACTCTTTAACATTGAGGTGTGTTTCTTGAATGCAACAAAATGCTGGATCCTGTTTACTTGTCCAGTCTGTTAGCCTGTGTCTTTTTATTGGGAAAATGAGTACACTGATGTTTAGTGATATTATAGACTAATAATTTTTAAGTCCCTGTTATTCTTGTTGTTGGAGATGGGAGTGTGTGTATGTGTGTGTGTGTGTGTTTCTCTTCTTTTGTGTTTGTTGTGTGATGTTGAATTTCCTGTGTTTTCTTTTGTGTGCTTACCCTCCTTGTGTTGAAGTTTTCCTTCCAGTATCTGCTGTTGGACTGGATTTGTAGAAAGATAGTGTATAAATTTGGTTTTATTATGGAATTTCTTGGTTTCTCCATCTATGGTGATGGAGAATTTTGCTGGATATAGTAGCCTGGGCTGGCATTTGTGTTCTCTTAGGGTCTGCAAGACATCTGTCTAGAATATTCTGACTTTTAGAGTCTCTGCTGAGAAGTCTGGTGTAATTCTAATAGATTTGCCTTTAAATGTTACTTAGCCTTTTCCCCTTACAGCCTTTAATATTCTTTGATTGTCATATGCATTCAATATCTTATTATGTGACAGGAAGATTGTCTTTTGTGGTCCTAACTATTTCGTGTTCAGTAGGCTTCTTCTACATTTATGCCCAGCTCTTACTTTCAGTTAGGGACATTTTCTTCTGTGATTTTGTTGATGATGTTTTCTGGCCCTTTGAGCTGGAAATCTTCACCCTCTTCTATTCCTATTATTCTTAGGTTTGATCTTTTTACTGTGTCTGCATTTCCTTGATCTATTAGGTTAGGAGCTTTATACCGTCTGTGTTTTGTTTGACCAGTGTATCATGAGAATCTCCTACACCTGATATTATCTCTTCTATTTCTTCTATTCTGTTGGTGATGCTTGCATCTGTAGTTCCTGATGTCTTTCCTAGGTTATCCAATGTTGCATCTATTTGTTTTGTTGCTGTTGTTGTTGTTTCTATTTACAGTTTTAGTTTTGGGGTGCTTTTGTTCAATTCCTTCACCACTTAATTGTTTTCTCTGTATTTCTTTAAGTTATTTATGTGTTTCCTTTTTTCTTTATTAGACATATTCTTTATTTACATTTCAAATGATTTCCCCCCTCTTGGATCCCCCCTCCCTGAAAGTCCCATAAGCCCTCTTCCCTCCCCCATTCCCCAATAAACCCACTCCTGCTTTCCTGTCCTAGCACTCCCCTACACTGCTGCACTGAACCTTTCCAGGGCCAGGGGCCTCTCCTTCCGTCTTCTTGGTCATCATTTGATATCTGAATTATTTCCTGCGTATTCCAAGCTTCTGGGTCAGTATCTGCTTATCAGTGAGTGCATACCGTGTGTGTTCTTTTGTGAATGGGTCACCTCACTCTGGACGACATTCTCCAGTTCCACCCACTTGCCGAAGAATTTCATGAATTCATTGTTTTTAATAGCTGAGTAGTATTCCATAGTGTAAATATACCACATTTTCTGTATCCATTCCTCCGTTGAGGGACATCTGGGAAAGGATTCTATCTGTTTGCCTGTGTTTTCCTGTATTTCTTTAAAGGAGTTATTTATATTCTCCCGAAAGGTCTCTATCATCATCATTAGATGGGATTTTGTGTCACAAACTTATGTTTCAGGTGTATTAGGCTATCCAGGATTTGCTGTGGTAAACTGGTTTCTGATGGTGTGAAAATGCATTGGCTTCTGTCGCTTATGTTCTTGTGCTTTTTCTCTCACCTTCTGATTAACTTTAGTGTTAGCTGGTCTGGATGTTTCTGTACCTTGGAGGCAGGTAGAGCTCTGGGTCATGGGTTAGAGCAGGCTTCCTGGGGGCAGGCAGTGGTGTCTCTAGTTAGGAGGGGTCCTCCTGTGTCCCAGGTTAGGACAGACCTCATGTGCTCCTTGTTGGGAAAACCTCCAAGGAGACAGGCAGGTGTTGGTTTCCAGGAACAGGATCTGCCCCAGTTGCAGATGGGGGTGCAAACCAGGACAAACACATTACACCAATCAGAATAGCTAAGATCAAAAACTCACATGACAGCACATGCTGGTGAAGATGTGGGGAAAGAGGAACACTCCTCCAGTGCTGGTAGGATTGCAAACTGATACAATCACTCTGGATATTAATCTAGCAGTTCCTCAGATTATTGGCAATAGTTCTACCTGAAGACTCAGCTATACTACTCATGGTAATATATCCAAAAGATGCTCCACCATGCAACAAGGACAGGTGCTACGCTATGTTTATAGCAGCCTTATTTGTAATAGCTAGAAACTGGAAACAACATAGATGTCCCTCAATGGAAGAATGGATACATAAAATATGGTTCATTTATATACTGGTATACTATTCAGCTATTAATAATAAGGACATCATGAATTTTGCAGGCAAATGGATGAAACTAGAAAATATCATCCTGATTGAGGTAACCAAGACCCCAAAGAACATGATTGTGTGCACTCACAGATACGTGGATAGTAGCTAAAAAGTACAGAATACCCAGGATACAACCCACTGTCCATAAGAAATTTAACAAGGAAGGATGCCAAAGTAAGGATGCTTGAATCCCTCTTAGAAGGGGGAACAAAAGAAGCATGGGAGGCAGAGGAAGGGTCGAAGAGTGATGGGAGAAGGCCAAAGGGAGATAGGATCAAGTATGGCCAAAGGAACAGGAGAGAATCTCAGAGGGCCAGAACAGTGAATGGAAATATGCAGCTTCTGGGGGTGGGAGGTGGGGGTACCCTCTAAAAAGTTCCAGAGATCTAGGTTGTGAATGAATCCCCTTAGCCAAATTGCCCAACAGTGGGGAGAGGGAACTCAAAGAGTACACTTCTAGTTGATAGACAGGGTCCTAAGTGGAGAGACAGATACTAACCCACAGTCAAAATTTCTGACCCAGAATTGTTCCTGTCTAAAAGAAATACAAGGACAAAAATGGAGAAGACACTGAAGGAAAGCCTGCACAGTGACCAGTCCAACTTGGGATCCATCTCATGGGAGGACATCAAGTCCTGACACTATTACAGGATGCTGTGATGTGCTTATAGACAGGAACCTAGCACGGCTGTCCTCTGAGAGGTCCTTCCAGAAGCTGACTGAGACAGATGCAGATACTTTCACCCAACCATTGGACTAAAGTCAGGGACCTCTATGGAAGAATTAAGGGAAGGACTGAGGTAGGACATCCCCATAGGAAAACCAGCAGTCTCAATATCACAGACCCCGGGGAGCTTCCAGGATGCATACAGGGACTGGTCAGAGGGCAACTAGTGTATTAGAGCACAAAAGTGCCTGGTCTGGCCTCAGTGACAGAAAATTCACTTAACCCTGGAGAGATTTGATGCACCAGGAAAGGGGGATTCCCCTGGTGGGGAGGGGTGAGAGAAGAGCACCTTTCTCAGAGGCAAAGGGAAGAAGAAATGGTATGAGGAACTGTGGGAGGGGGGAAAAGGAAGGAGGGATGATGCCTGGAATGTAAATAAATAAAATAACAAATGTTTATAAGATACATTGGTAGTGATGACTCTCAGGAAGCAGTGTATTCCAGATACAAGACTGGCACACGAATGATTCACAGAGGCTGTGATAGCACGTTATCAAGGCCTTACATATTCAAAGCAAACACAGTGCCAGCAATAAAAAGTGGAAGTGGGCCCAGAGGCCAAACCTTAACTGAGAAGCTATGTGCAACTAAGATCGCTGTGGAAGGGAGAAAAACACTTTTGGCCAAAGAAATGCCACTTAGTGTAGCTGCAACATTCCAAGCTAGGCCTCAAGCACAGGGGCATTGGCCAACACAACTACTGTGTGTGGGGAGTGTGTGTGTGCTTGTGTGTATGTGTGTGCCTCTTGCTTTGCTTTGTTTTGTTTTCATTTGTTTTGTTTTGCCTTATAGGTTTTTTTGTGATATTCTCTTTCAGTTTGGTTTTACTCATTTATTTTTTGAGAGACAGAAGGAAAAAAATTGATTTATAAAGAGATGGGCGGGCATCTAGGAGGACTTGGGGGATGGGAAAGAATACAACCAAAACTCATTGCGCAAAAAATGTAAAGAAAATCTATTAAACAAATTTAATTAATAAAAAGCTTAGAGTTGAAAATATAGATAAAAATTCGTTAGTAAAAATATAGAAATCTGTGTAGCAGCTATTTAGCAATCTTGGCTGTAAATGAAAGTATTATGGATAATAACTATGTAAAACAAGAAGAATTTATCAATTTAACCAAATTTCTTACTAAATTAGAGGAAAGTTGGCATAAAGGAGCATAGAAAATTATGATTTAGTGAATTAGTTTTTGAGAGTATGAGTTTCATTCAATGAAGTTAAAACTTTAACAGATGGTCAGTATTAAATGTTCAGAGAGGGAACTATATTTGTGAGGTGAGCCAAATAATCCATAGTCAATTGTTTCTCATTTTTACTATTTGTTACACAGAACTGAGCAACTGACCCAAGTAAATAATATAATTTGTAACTTTCAGTTATTGGAAAGATAAAACATAGAAGTTACTGGTAGTTCCAACAAACACATTTGGAAGTAAGTATAGTTCTATAATAAATGAATGGTTCAAAGGAAATAATGTAGAAAAACTTGAAAATGTATTAGCTTTTTCAGAAGACTCTGACATGGTTTATGGTAATGGCCTGTATTTCATAAAATACATTACTGCCAGGAAGTCCTTAGCACAAGACTATATGTCTAACCCTACCGCATCACTTACTTGCAACTATTTTTTTTTCTGAATAGAAAATATTTCTAAGGAGCATACTAATTCCTGTAACAGGAGAGGAAAGCAGATTTTAGGATAGTCTGACAAACAAGGGAAACACACACCCTGGAGTCAAACACATCACAGTGTCCCTGAGGGCCAGAAGATGCTGTGTTTTCAGAACTTCAGTCTCTCTTTTAGGTTTGGTTCCTGATAACTCCCTAACAGTGAAAATCAAGCAAAAGGTATAACAAATTAGAGAGATTTCACAGATGAAGTTAGGCAAAGAAATGCTGTGCATGTTTTTAAACTGTGTTGTCAAAGTTTAATTCCTAGTTTAACTTTATCCAGTTTTTATAGTTTGCTAGTGATTCATTAATTACATTACAGAGAAACATTTCTGAACTACACTGAGCACATGACTTGCTGTAAGCACACTATAAGCACGTGACTTATAAATAAGTCTTCTATAAATATAGTGGAGCATGTGTCCTTGTTATATGTTGGAGCATCTTTTGGGTATATGGCCAGGAGTGGTATAGTTGGGTCTTCATGTAGAACTATTTCCAAATCTCTGAGGCACCACCAGACTGATTTTCAAGGTGGTTTTACCAGCTTTCACTCCCACCAGCAATGGAGTTTTTCTCTTTCTCCACATCCTAGCCAGCATCTGTTGTCACCTGAGTTTTTGATCTTAGCCATTCTGAAGGGTGTGATGTGGAATCTCAGGGTCATTTTGACTTGCATTTCCTTAATGACTAAGGATGTTGAACATTTCTTAAAGTGCTTCTCAGCAATTCGAGATTCCTCAGTTGACAATTCTTTGTTTAGCTCTTTACCCCATTTTTTAATTAGATATATTCTTTATTTACATTTCAAATGTTATCCCCTTTCCTGGTTCCCCCCTCCCCCAAAAATCCCATTAGCCATTTCCCCTTCCCCAATCAACCCTCCCCCGCTTCCCTGTCCTGGTATTCCTCTACACTATGGTATCAAGTCTTTCCAGGACCAATGGCCTCTCCTCCCTTTGGTGTCTAACAAGACCATTCTCTGCTGCCGATGTGTCTGGATCTATGGGTAACTCCATGTATACTCTTTGGTTGATGGTTTTGTCCCTGGGAGCTCTGGGAGGACTGGATGCCTCATATTGGTGTTCCTCCTGTGGTGCTGCAAACCCCTTCATCTCCATGGGTCCTTTCTCTAGCTCACTCAGTTTAATGGCTGGCTGAGAGTGTCCCCCTCTGTATTTGTCATGCACTAGGAGAGCCTCCAAGGTGATAGGTATATCAGGCTCCAGTCAGCCAGCACCCAGGGATCCATCCTATATACAGTCACAAATCCCAGACACTATTGTGCTGGCTGACCGGAGCTGTACCACATTTTTGATGGGGTTATTTGGTTCTCTGGAGTCTAACTTCTTGAATTCTTTGTATATTTTAGATATTATCCCTCTATCAGATGTAGGGTTGGTAAATATTGTTTCCCAATCTGTGGATTGCTGTTTTGTCCTATCGACAGTATCCTTTTCAATTTTGTGAGTTCCCATTTGTCAATTGTTGATTTCAGAGCATGAGTCATTGTTGTTCTGTTCAGGAAATTTTCCCCTGTGCTGATGTGTTTGAGGCTCTTTCCAACTTCCTCTTCTGTTAGATTCTGTGTATTTGGTTTTATGTGGAAGTCCTTGATTCATTTGGACTTTAGCTTTGTCCAAGGAGATAAGAATGCAACAATTTGCATTATTCCACTTGCCATTTATACAATCACTGGGCAGGGCTCAGCATGAACACTTTATGCCATTTTTTTATCAAAATCTTATGAACAAGAAAGCACATAACCATGCTATATATTTGCACAGTTAATTAATTTGTAGCTACATAAATTATTCTACTCAGAGAATTTTGCTTTGCCGATTAGTGTCAATCAAAGGATATTTTTACTAAGTTAATATGAAGAAGTTTTACCATCGCTGCTAAAATATTGGCTCATCTAGAACTCCTAGGACTATAAGGTTAACATAATAAAATAATCATTTTTATTGTTGTTAGGCTAAGGAGATGACTCAATCCCTGTAATAATCATTTCATAGGTGTTATACTACATTAAAAAAAACAATAATGCCCACAATATCAGGTTATATTTTCCTATGTATGTATTCATGAAATATTTTTAGTTTTCTTCAAGATTTATAAGTGTCTGATTACTGGTAACTATTTTAATGTCTTTCTTTGCTCATAGCATTAAGCTTTTGAAAACAAGGCTGTATTTTTTTTAACAAACCTGTATTTTTCTGCCTACAATAAAGAGAAGCATATTAGATATATTCAATGAATTTTCTTTAAACATCTTACTGTTAGTGGCTTTTTCTAATAAATGTTGCTGTTTTCTTTTTACACAGATAGTTCCCAATAATTGAGACTGGACTATTGTATTTATTTAACAGAACTTAAGGGCACAATAACTAAGCAGTATTACTCTATTTCAATCCTCTAAACTAATTATGTCTAAGTCCCAGCAAAATCCCAGGGGTACATGCATTTTAGTACAGGTCTGGGTCTCTGGGTTCCAGGTGTTTTCTCTGGTATCTTTTGGACTTTTTCCCCATAGCAAATCTCCACTTCCTTTTTCCTCCCTCTCCTCTCCTCTCATGGATGGGAGGAAGTCTGTACCTATACTCTCTCCTGCTCAGTCACTGGCTGATTAGCTCTTATTGACAAATCAAGGAATAAATGAGGAACAATGTTTACATAATATTAAGACAGGAGATTCTCAGAATAACAATTGCAACCATGATTTGCAGCAGGGAACCAGGCATCTCCACCTTTTCTCTGGAGGGATGGAGCTAGGAGCGCACAGGGCATATGATCAGTGGAGCAGATGGGACAGGAGTCTTCCCTTCCAGCCGCCATCTGCAGCAAGGAACCAGGCAGCTCCAAAACCTTCTGTGCTTAGCCCACCTGGAGAGAATGATCTTCCAGCAGCTATTTAACTTCTGATGCAGAGGTGAGATCTCCACCTTCTCTCTGGAAGGGTACAGCTAGGAGAGCACAAGACATGATCATTGGAGCAGCTGGGACAGGAATCTTCCCTTCCAGCCGCCATTGGAAGCTGGGAACCAGACAGTTCCACATCCTGCTGTGCACAGACCCTCCCAGAAGAGAGTTGGTCTCCCAGGAGTACAGACATAGGTTTACAGGGCCATAAGAGGGGCAAGCTCCAACCAGAGACAAGACCAAGTAACACCAGAAATAACCAGATGGCGAAAGACAAGCGCAAGAACCCTACCAACAGAAACCAAGGCTACTTGGCAACATCAGAGCCCAGTTCTCCCACCACAGCAAATCCAAGATACCCCAACACACTGGAAAAGCAAGAGTTGGGTTTAAAGTCTCTTCTCAGGATGCTGTTGGAGGACATCAAGAAGGACATAAATAACTCCCTTAAAGAAATACAGGAGAATATGGGTCAAATGGTAAAGGCCCTTAAAGAGGAAACACAAAAATCCCTGAAAGAAATACAGGAGAATATGGGTCAAATGGTAAAGGCCCTTAAAGAGGAAACACAAAAATCCCTGAAAGAAATACAGGGGAGCATGGGTAAACAGGTAGAGGCCCTTAAAGAGGAAACACAAAAATCCCTGAAAGAATTACAGGAGAACACAAACAAACAAGTGAAGGAACTGAACAAAACCATCCAGGATCTAAAAATGGAAGTAGAAGCAATAAAGAAATCACAAAGTGAGACATCTCTGGAGATAGAAAATCTTGGAAAGAATTCAGGAGTCATAGATACAAGTATCAACAACAGAATACAAGAGATAGAAGAAAGAATCTCAGGGGCTGAAGATATCATAGAAAACATTGACTAAACAGGTAAAGAAAATGCAAAATGCAAAAAGCTCCTGAGTCAAAACATCCAGGAAATCCAGGACACAATGAGAAAGCCCAACCTAAGGATTATAGGTATAAAAGAGAGCGAAGATTTCCAACTTAAAGGGCCAGTAAATATCTTCAAAATTTATAGAAGAAAACTTCCCTAACCTAAAGAAAGAGATGTCCATGAACATACAAGAAGTCTATAAAACTCCAAACAGACTGGACCAGACCAGAAAGTCCTCCCGGCACATAAAAATCAAAACACCAAATGCACTAAACAAAGAAAGAATATTAAAAGCAGTAAGAGAAAAAGGTCAAGTAACCTATAAAGGCAGGCCTATCAGAATTACACCAGACTTCTTACCTGAGACGATGAAAGCCAGAAGATCCTGGGCAGATCTCATACAGACCCTAAGAAAACACAAATGTCACCCCAAACTACTATACCCAGCAAAACTTTCAATTACCATAGATGGAGAAACCAAGATATTCCATGATAAAACCAAATTTACACAATATATTTCCACAAATCCAGCCCTACAAAGGATGATAAATGGAAAACGCCAACATGAGGAGGGAAACTACTCCCTAGAAAAAGCAAGAAAGTAATCTTTTTCCAACAAACCCAAAAGTAAGCACACAAACATGAAATGAACGTCAAAAATAACAGGAAGCAACAATCACTATTCCTTAATATAATGTCAATAGACTCAATTCCCCAACAAAAAGCATAGTCTAACAGAGATGATTTTCATGTGGATCTTCGATTTTATCAGAAAATGTTTGTGACTCCTCTTTCAATTTAGTAATGCTTTTGTGTCTACCATTTTGACTGTATTATTTTCCATAAAAATCTTTAATTTTAACATTTTGACTGTGTATTTCTTCGATTTTGTCAGAGGTGTTTTTCATGTAGATCTTTGGTTTCGTGGGGGGGGGTTGTAGTTCCACTTTCAATCAATTTAGGAATGTTTTTGTGCCTACCATTTTGCCGGTATAATTGTCCATGATAATCTTCAATTTTAACATTTTTCTGTATTTTTCTTCAATTTTGTCAGAAGTATTTTCCATGTGGATCTTCAGTTTTATCAGACAATGTCTATAATTTTACTTTCAATCAAATTAGGAACATTTTTATACCTTCCATTTTATCTGTATAATTTTCCATGTAATAGTTTTAACATGTTTTTTCTATATATTTCTTGAATTTTTTCAGGAATATTTTCCTTGTAGATCATCAATTTTATCAGAAAGTGTTTGTAATTCCACTTTCAAAAAACTTAGGCATATTTTTATACCTACCATTTTATCTGTATAATTTTTCCATGAAATACTCACTCAATGCATTTTTATTTATTTCTTCAATTTTATCAGAGATATTTTCCATGTAAATCAACTTAGGAATATTTTAATTCCTACCAATTTATCTGTATAAATTTCTTCAATTTTATCAGAGATAGTTTCTATGTAAATCTTCAATTTTATCAGAAAATGTTTTTACTTCTACTTTCAATCAATTTATGCCTACTATCTTATCTGTATAATTTTTATGAAATAGTCAGTTTTAACGTGTTTTTCTATATATTTCTTGAGTTTTATCAGAAATATTTTCCTAGTAGATTTTCAATTTTATCAGAAAATGTTTATAATTCCAGTTTCAATCAACTTAGGAATATTTTTATGCCTACCATTTTATCTGTATAATTTTTCCATGAAATAGTCAATCTTAACATGTTTTCTATATATTTCTTCAATTTTATCAGAGATATTTTCCATGTATATTTACACAATGGAATATTACTCAGCAATTAAAAATAATGAATTCATGAATTTCTTAGGTAAATGGGGAACAGAGGAAAGGAAGAGGGCTTTTGGGACTTTCGGGGAGGGGGGAACCGGGAAAGGGAAAATCATTTGGAATATAAATAAAGAATATAGAAAATAAAAATAGAAATTTAAAAAAAAGAATTGCAAGCACATATAGGGGTATAGAAATCAGCATTTGAATAATGAAAGGATAATTTTTATAGAGTCTACAACAGCATCATATGTACAACTCACTTTATCAGTATATCACTCTTTTCATATTATTAGATCTTCTAATATCAATTCTGTATTTGTATTAAATTCATTCAGCATTGTAACATGAAAAGAACTAAGTACTTTTAAAATTCTTTGTGATGACAATTTAACTACAAATTTTCTCACTTTCCTTTCCTTCCTCTGAAACCTCCCCCTAAATTTCTCAACAATCTTCTTCAAATTCATGGCATCCTTATTTATTGTTATTGCATGCATGAATGTATATGAATACATGCGTGTGTGCACACACACATACTCACTCACACACACATCAAAACATTGAATAATCCAAATGCAGAAATACAAGCATGTGCTTTAGCCTATGCAATATCAAAGGTTTAATTTTAATGTTGAGATCAGCAGACAATAACTTCTGAATCAAAAGCAGCATCTGTTTATCTTTGCAGGTCTTGTAAGTTGAAACAGTGAGTATATTCCATGTGCTTGTAATAAATGAAGGAATTCCTAGGTATAACATGCAGATTATTTTGAAATTTAAATTCCACTGCTTCGTAAGTGTGGCTCTATTGTGGGGAAAATCTTCTTTAGTTTATATATCAATTACAACAGTAGGTAAATGCTGCTATAGTTAGTCATGCATCATTTGAACCTTTATTTTTTTCTTCTTTTCTATTGGTTATTTTGTTTATTTACATTTCAAATGTTATCCCCTTTCCTGGCTACCTTTCTGCAAAACCCCTATCCATCCTCCTTCTCCACTGCTTCTATGAGGGAGCTCACCCACCCACCCACAATTCCCACCTCTCTACCCTGGCGTTCCCTCATGTTGAGGCATTAAGTTCCCACAGGACCAAGGGGTTCCTCTCTCAGTGATGCCAGACAAGGCCATTCTTTGCTACATAAGCAACTGGAGCCATGAGTCCCTCCATGTGTACACTTTGGTTGGAGGTTTAGTCTCTGGGAGTTCTGAGGGGTCTGCTTGGTTGATATTATTCTTCCCATGGGGTTGCAAACCCCTTCAGCTTCTTCAGTCCTTTCTCTAACTCCTTCATTGGAGTCCCCAGAGCATCTGCATCTGTATTGGGCAAGCTCTGGCAGAACCTCTCAGGAGACAGTCATACCAGGCTCCTGTCACCAAGTGCTTCTTGCCATCAGCAATAGTGTCAGTGTAAGGATCCATTCTACCATTTGGACCTTTAAAATGAGTGCTTCCATTAGGAAATGGTTCTGGTTTCTGAGTGAAGGATTTTTGTTTAGTTATACCAGAAAAACTCTAGGTTTCTAATGATGGCTGTCATACAAGATGCTTTCTGGCTAGCAGGAGGGCATAGAAAACAGGGTGGTTTCAGAAATATAAATTTTATTTTTCTTCAGATGTTGAGATCCTGAACTATATTTATTGAAAATGAGTGTTTTCCTTTTAAAATAGTGCAATACGGAGATAAAGTTTCCACAGCATTATGTAAAGAAAGAAGTATCAAATCCTAAATAGGAAAAGTAATATCTTGACTTTAAAAGTATAACTTATTTAAATAATATTTTCTTTATTTTTAAGGCAGAAAATTTGAACAATACAAGAGGACTGAAAATTTACCAAAGTCAGAGAGTACATATTGAGAGACTGTTTCCTTTTACAAATGCACTTTATGTAAGGATGGATGGCAGCTTTAAATGTCCACTTATCCAAGAAGTGTATGATACAAGTTCCAACAAATGGTTAGTTTTTAAAGGTGCCTTAAGTCTGAAAGAACAATAAAGTTTAAAATAAAAAACAAGTAACAGAAGTTCCAGAAAGTTTTGTGTTGAGCAGGCTTCTGTGCTGTGCAGTTAACTTTGTATGATTTCCCCACAGCCCAAGCCGAAACGTTATTAACTTCAGAAAATTGTTTCTGTTCCTGCAAGTTGAGAGAAAAAGCAATTTGAAATGTTTATTTTATGTTTGAAGTTTCTATTCATAAAGAAAAGGTAGAAATATTATTGCTGACTTCCATTTGTGGCTCAAACCACAACAGTGCACATTCGCTCACTGGTTTATTACAGCCTGCACCTAATGCGTAGAAATCCATACAAATTCTTTGCTCATTAAAATATGCACAATGACATTAACAATACTTTCCGTCCATGAGGAGAAAGGATGACAGAGCCATTTGCATATTCCCATGTGTGAATGAATACTTCTTTGCTGGTTGGAAGTCGATAGAACTGTTACCGAAAATAAAAAGTAGGAGAGTGGAGATTCTCTTCATTCATGTTAATGAACTGAGACCCATTGCTAATTACTAAATTTTCCACTGATATGTAAATAAGGAAACTAGAACAAAGAAGGATATTTGCTACCAGTACAATGTGCATTGTATACAGCTCAATGGATGACTTGTATGGAAGATGGTATTGTAATGGCTCATTATACATTTCAGCATAGTTTATGGGCTAAACAAAGTACACAAAATGTATAAAGCCTGATGATTATGGTGTATAATAATAAAGTACAAATCAAACATTTTTAATAAAACAAAATTACTGTCTTTTGATATACATTTCTATTGACATGAAAACTTTCTATCTCATGTCATGGGTCATACTCCAGTGACCTAAGTAAACTTTTAATAATTGTTTCTCTGTAACTCACATCATCAAAACACACACACACACACACACACACATACACACACACACTTGAGTAACTTCAGTTATTAGTATTACAAATTGAATTTTCAAAATCCAAATTTTTCTGATTTTGACAGATTCTTATTCTTATCAGTCAAAGTAAATAGTATGTCACAATAAAACAGTGAAAACAGGATTCAAGTACTATATTTTGACACATATAAATATTTAAATGTATTTATGGAGACACACACACACATATATATGTCCTATATAACATAGGTTGCAAATAATATATGTTACATGTATTATAAATTATGACACTGAAAACTTTTCTGTGTTAACATATATCTTCTATGAATATTTCAAAGGGAATATTGCAGCATTACTTAATATGCATAAATGATCAAAACAACTGAAAAAGAATAAACACACTGAATGAAATATCTTTTCAATTTTAGTCATATTATTTTAATTTAATTTAATTTTACTATATCTTATAGTCTTATTTTCATTTTGGTTTATATGTATGTGCATCTTGTATATATTAGCCAAAATATCACAAACATCAGGGATTTTGTGAATTAAACTTAAAGACTAATGTGAAATTTCATATTTTAAACTGCCTGCATAATTTTAAAACATTGATGTACTTGTGGTGATAAATGTCAAATTAATTGGCCACCTACAGTAAAGCATACCTCTGGATATTTTCTGAGATAATTTCATCATTAGGGCTGTGCCTGGATGATGGATTTAACACCCTGATGATTTATATGTCAATAAATACAATATTTGTCATTATTGTTTTCCTCACATGAAATGACTTTTCAAATGTATTCTTTGCAAATGCCATATAGACTCAGGTTCAGATCAAGAGCTGCATTGAAAGAACTATTGTAAACATTGAATGGAGGAGCTTCAATCCTAATTAGATATGAATCAGCAATTAAAATAAAAATGGTACAATATTTTCCATGGAAACATCTCTAAACATTGATACACTTCAGAACTTTTGCTTACAATCACAATCAATTTTCCACTGATGTGTCATTTCTTTTTTTTATTTTTATTTTTCATTACATATTTGCCTTATTTACATTTCAAATGGTATCCCCTTTCCTTGTTATCCCTCCAAAAATCTCCATCCTATCCCTCCTCCCCCTGCTTACCCTACACACACACACACACACACACACACACACACACACACACACACACACACACACACACACTTTCCTGACCTGGCATTCCCCTACATTGGGGTGTAGAGTCTTCATAGTAACAATGGCCTCTCCTCTCATTGATGTCTGAAATGGCTATCCTCCACTACATATGTAGCTGGAGCCATGGGTCCCTCCATGTGTACTCTTTTGTTGGTGGTTTAGTTCCTGGGAGCTCTGGGGCTACTGGTTAGTACATATTATTGTTCTGCCTGTGGGGCTGTAAAACTCTTTAGCTCCCTGGGTCCTTTCTTTAGCTGCTCCATTGGGGACCCTATGCTCAGTCTATTGGTTGGCTGTGAGCCATGGGTATTTTGATCCACCTTCCAAGAAGGATCAAAGTATCCACACGTTGGTCTTCCTTCTTCTTTAGATTAATGTGGCCTGTGAGTTGTATCTTGGGTATTCTGAGCTTTTGGGTTAATATCCACTTATCAGCAAGTGTACATAATGTGTGTTCTTTTTTAATTGGGTTAACCTCACTCAGTATATTTTCTAGCTCCATCCATTTGCCTAAGAATTTCATAAATTCATTGTTTTGAAGAGCTGAGTAGTACTCCATTGGGTAAATGTACCGCACATTCTGTATCCATTCCTCTGTTGAAGGACATCGGGGTACTTTCCAGCTTCTGGCTATTATAAATAAGGCCGCCTCAGTAAATATGATCAGAATTTGTTATTAGGTTCAGTGTCTTCAAAATTACTTAATCCAAATTATACTCATTATCATATATCATTTGTCATCAAATATTCTGGATATCTACTCCACATCTTGATATTCAGAAATATACTTTCCATATTCTAACCTGGGATTTAGACATATGATCACCATAATTTGAAACAACATATTTCTCTTTTCCATTTCCAGAGAGTGCTAGCAAGTCATTCTTTAGGGATAGGGAAATTGTAGCAATAGTGTTTAAACCACTGTAAGTCTACATGCAAAACCATATCTGGGTCTGGAATGTAAATTCAGCCCCAAAAATCAAACACAGGAAAATTCTATTGTAGTTACAAGTACGCAAAACCGTTACAATGATCATTTACTGCTGTTTGGTTTTGGGTTACTTCATATTGGTTCTTCCTATGTCTGTATTAGTTTCCAGTGTTTTTGAGTTAAATTTGTCATTGAATGATGCGTTTAGAAGCTGAATATATATGTGAACTCCCAGTCTTTTTCTTCTTTTCTTCTTTTTCTATTTTATTTGATCTCTCATATTCTACTTTTCTGGATTTAGGATCATTAAAATAAATATATAATGTATAAAAAACAGACACATGCAAACCACAATTATGTCAAGATATAAGGCAGAGCTACTCTCTTAGGCATAAGTCAAGCCAATTTCTCTTTTGAGGTCAGGAGAGTAAATCCAGACACAGAAATCAAATAGAGGAAAATTCTATTGTGGTTACAAGTACACAAGGCAGTTACAACGATCATTTACTGCTGTTTGGTCTTGGTTTGCTTCATATTGGTTCTTCTCATGTTTGTATTAGTTTCCAGTGTTTTTGAGTTAATTTGTCATTGAATAACACTTGTAGAAGCTGAACACATATTCTAGTGGACTCACAACTTTCAACTTCCTTTTTCGTTTTCTTTATTTGTTCTCTCATGTTACATACTAATCATAGTTTCCCCTCAGTCCTCTCCTCTCAGTCCCTCCTCAACACACTCCTCCAGATCCAGTCTTTATCCCAATAATGGGGAATATGAAGGCTGAAACAACCATCTCCTATAACTAGGAAATACTTCAGATTAGGGGTGGGTTGGAAAACCAACTCAGCCACCCAAAACTAGACCCAAAATTTGTCTTGCCTACAAATGGTACAGGGGTCAAATAGGAGCAGAATGAGGAATGTGCATCTAATAAAATGACCATGTGGTTTTCTTCTTTTTTCTTTTTTTATTTTCTAAGGATTTTTTTATTTACATTCCAAATCATTTCCCCTTTCCCGTTTCCTCCCTCCCCGAAAGTCCCAGACTTTCTTTTCTTTCTGTTCCAGGGCATTCAGATGTGCCATTAAGCTGCTGGTGTATGCTCTCTCCCATTTCTTTTTGGAGGCACTCAGTGCTACGAATTTTCCTCTTAGCACCACTTTCATTGTGTCCCATAAATTAGGGTATGTATTGCCTTCATTTTCATTAAAATTTAAAAAGTCTTTGATTTCTTTCTTTATTTCTTCCTTGATCAAGGTATCATTGAGTAGAACATTGTTCAGCTTCCACATGTATGTGGGTTTTCTGTTGTTTTTGTTGTTATTGAAGACCATCCTTATACCATAGTGATCTGATAGAAGGCATGGGATTAGTTCAATCTTCTTATAACTGTTGAGGTCTGTTTTGTGACCAATTATATGGTCAATTTTGGAGAAGGTACCATGAAGTGCTGAGAAGAAGATATATGTATATATAACAAATGTTATACATATATATATATATGTATATATAAATATCTGTTAGTTCCATTTGATCTAAGCCTTCAATTAGTTTCACTGTGTCTCTGTTTAGTTCTTGCTTTCCTGAACGATCCATTTCAGAGAGTGAGGTGTTGAAGTCACCCACTGTTATTGTATGAGGTGTGATGTGTTCTTTGAGCTCCAGTAAAGTTTCTTTTATGAATGAGGATGCCCTTGCATTTGGAACATAGATATTTAGAATTGAGAGTTCTTCTACGTGGATTTTTCCTTTTACCCCTACGTAGTGTCCTTCTGTGTCTTTTTTGATGACTTTAGGTTGAAAGCCAATTTTATCTGATATTAGGATGGCTACTCTGGCTCATTTCCTGGGACCATTTGCTTTTAAGATTGTTTCCCAGCCTTTTACACTGAGATAGTGTTTGTCTTTGACACTGAGGTGCATTTCCTGCACGCAGCAAAATGCTGGGTCCTGTTTATGTGTCCAGTCTGTTATTCTATGTCTTTTTATTGGGGAATTGAGACCATTGGTATTAAGAGAGATTAAGGAATAGTGATTAGTGCCACCTGCTATTCTTGACACTATCTTTATGTTTGAGTGGTTATCTACTTTTGGGTTTCATGAAAGAAGGTTACTGTCTCATTTTTTCCAGGGTGTAGTTTCTCTCCTTGTATTGGCTATTTCCACCTATTATCCTTTGCAGGGCTGGGTTTATGGAAAGATATTGTGTATATTTGTTTTTATCATGGAATATCTTGGTCTCTCCATCTATGGTGATTGAGAGTTTCGCTGGGTATTGTAGTCTAGGCTGTCATTTGTCTTCTCTTAGAGTCTGTATGAGATCTGCCCAGGATCTTCCGGCTTTCATAATCTCTGGTGAGAAGTCTGATGTGATTCGGATAGGTCTTCCTTTATATGTTACTTGGTCTTTTTCTCTTACTGCTTTTAATATACTTTCTTTGTTTAGTACATTTGGTGTTTTGATTATGTGACGGGAGGTATTTCTGTTCTGGTCCAGTCTGTTTGGAGTTCTGTAGGCTTCTTGTATGTTCATCGGCATCTCTCTCTCTTTAGGTTAGGGAAGTTTTCCTCCATAATTTTGTTGAAGATATTTATTGGCCCTTTAAGTTGCAAATCTTCACTCTCCTCTATACCTATAATCCTTAGGTTTGGTCTTCTCATTGTGTCCTGGGTTTCCTGGATGTTTTGGGTTACATGTTTTTTGCATTTTGCATTTTCTTTGACTGTTGAATCAATGCTTTCTATGGTATCTTCAGCACCTGAGATTCTTTCTTCCATCTCTTGTATTCTATTATTGATGTTTGCATCTATGACCCCTGATTTCTTCCCAAGGTTTTCTATCTCCAAATTGTCTCTCTTTGTGATTTCTTAGTTGTTTCTACTTCCTTTTTTAGATCCTGGATGGATTTGCTCAGATCCTTCACTTGTTTGTTTGTGTTTTCCTGTATTTGTTTAAGATATTTTTGTGTTTCCTCTTCCAGGATTTCTGCCTGTTGACCCAAGTTCTCCTGTATTTCTTTAAGCGATTTTTATGTTTCCTCCTTATGAACTTCCATCTGTTGATCCATATTCTTCTGCATTTCTTTAAGCGATTTTTGTGTTTCCTTTGTAAGGGCATCTACCTGTTGATTCATGTTCTCCTGTATTTCTTTAAGCGATTTTTGTGTTGCCTCCTTATGGGCCTCCATCTCTTGACCCATATTCTCCTGCATTTCTCTAAGCAATTTTTGTGTTTCCTCTGTAAGGGCTTCTACCTGTTGATTCATGTTATCCTGTATTTCTTTATGAGATTTATTTATGTCCTTCTTGAAATCCTCTAATAGCATCATGAGAAGTGATTTTAAATCCAGATCTTGCCTTTTGGGTATGATGGGGTATCCAGTACTTGCTGCTGCTGGAGAGTTGGGTTCGGATGGTGCCACATTGTTTTGATTTGTAAGTACTATTCCTATGTTTGCCTTTTGCCATCCGGTTATCTCTGGTGTTAGTTGGTCCTGCTGTCACTGGCTGTTGCTTGGACCTGCTGTGAGCCTGCCAGGCTATTTCTGCCCCCCAGGATGACCGGGTTTCCACTGGCACAGATTGCTGAGAGACTGCCCTGCTCCTGAGTGACCTTGGATCCCTGATGTGCCTTGCCCCAAGTGATGTTATACTTGGGACATTCCTGTGTACCTGAAGGCTCAGTGTAGTCAGTCCCCAGAGCAGAGTTCGCTAAGGGAAGGCTGGTGCACTCTCTTCTGATGAGATCTCTCCAGGTGCGGATCCCTCTGCAGGGCAGATGTCCCACAGCAGAGCTGGCATGTAGGTGAGCACAGAACTGCTCAGCTCTTGGGTGCAGGAAGCACACAAGCTGGCTCAATCCCAAGCGATGTTATGCTTGGTTATCCCTGCGCCTGGAGGTCCCAATTGCTCTAATGCCGGATCAAAAATGGCCTGGTATTGCTTTCAATGAACTATCTTTTATTAGTCAATGGACGTATATTTATTAAATGACTACTGTGAACAATTTTTGACACTGCAGATTTTCAAGGAACAGTAGTGAGAGTGAACTAATAAATAGAAAATAAATTAGAATGAAATTGGTGGTCTTAGGGTGTAGGGTGAGTGGTGGGGAAGAAGTGAATGGAAGAAATCTTACAGAATCAGGTTTTTTGCTGGTTTTTGTATTAATGATACACAAATCAATACAGATGAAACTTTCTTTGTGCCTAGTAAGTTCCAATTATTTGGAAAGAGTGTTTAATATTCCTTCTATTGGTGAACACAGGAAAAATTATGCAGTTTGCATAGTACTATCTGTATCAAGGAAAGGAATCTTGCACTAAAACAAAACAAGCAAATTAAAACAAAACAAAAACAAAACCATAAGGCAGAAATGAGGGCATGCTTTGGTACAGTAAGCCAGCTGAAGATATGAGAACATAGGCAATCTGGGAAAATATTCTAAGATAGCTGTTATTTTATAGGTGAGGCATTCAGTTTCATAGCTAGTACCCATTTCCTTAACATCAAATGCACACCAGTAAATAACAAGTTGTTAGGTGGGCAGTCGGTACCAAATATGCATCAGTAAATCACAAATAAGCAGGCAGGGGACAGTGGAAATGTTTCCATTTATCTGTGTCTATTTTCTGAATGAATTCTAACTTTTTACAGTTTCATTCCTACCTCAAAAATTTCTGTCATTAACTTGGAGATAAATATTCACACTTCACTCTACATTGATCTTCACTCTAATAATACACGGGAATATTATATGGTATGCAACTATTTTAAGACAAATGATAAATTAGCACATTTAAATATCAAAGGATTTTCACTTTTGTAGATTTAGATAATAATTTCTCTGCCTCCCAGTATCTAATGTTTTGGTTAGTGACATCTCTTTGACTAGGGGCAAAACTATGACTTGATTTATTTAATGTGTCACCCATAAATATTAGGATTTGCGTATGGGTGGATTATGTCAGTAAAATACTTTTGGAGTCAACCATGGACAAAACACTTAAGATGAGATTATATACAACATCTCAGCTGTTGTTACTAAGTTACACCTAGCTAGAACAAAGAAAATTAGTTTTAATGTGACAAAGGTTCCAAGTAAGTTCTGAATATCCATTTGGTTGATGAACTAAATCATGAAAAAGAACAAATTATTCATATTATATTGTTTCTCATACGTAGCATTAGTTGGTGGGGCAGTTACTTTGTGTATTTTTCTCTGTCAATTAACAACTTGGTTGTATTGAGTAACACCCTAAGAAATTTCTTCATTAATACATACAAAAAAATTCAAGTTAACAATTGTGTAATGGTATTTAATCTTTACCTTATTTAATTCATTGTGACTCTATAGATAATTTTGATACTAGGAAAAGGAAGGGAGAAGGTATATATATATATTGATATTGTATATAGATATACCTGCAGATAGATTATCTATCTGTACTATATATCTATTATAAGTCATATGTCTACTGAGAATGGAGTCTAAGTTTTTATGTTTTTTATGTTTTTATGTCTACTGAGAAGAGTTTATTATTTATGTTTTTAATTATCACTTGATACAACCCAGTTTGTATTAGTCTGTAGGTTTAAACAAATTTCCTATTCTTTCTTTGTTTGTCCTGCTGTTTATCTCTTTTCCTTCCTAAACCCTTTCCCACTGCAGTGACACACACACACACACACACACACACACACACACTTGTAAGGTCTGATAAATATTAAAACAGATGCTAAAGGTGTCTAGTAGTTCTTGTTTTGTTAGTTGTAAATAGTCTCTCAAGTTACTTGTATTTCTGTGGCCCTGCTGAAGAAACTTCCTCTTCTCTACAATCTTACTTTGTTCTATTGCACTCTGGAGGGTGGTCCATCTGCTTCTGCTGGTTTATTACATAATGAGTTCTGCTTAGGAACCTAAAAGAACATAAATCTGGAAGAAAAGATCCATGCTTGTCAGTGGCATATACTACAACTCCTCGATGGTAATTATGCATGATAAACATCCTGATTAGAATACAACTCATCTACTCTGTTGCTCTACTAATGTAGGCACACTGACAGAACTAGGCTATACACAGAGTTAAATGTGCTATTTCCTGAACATAGAGACTTTCTTTAAAAACAAAAGAATCACTTGTAAAGTTGTTCAAATGATGGTGTCTCGCATACTGAATGCACCACTTACATTCAATTAAATTTCGAATCTGCAATCTCCTCAACTAATCTAACCAACTAATTTGTTCCAAATACCTTTGCATCTCTTTCATTAGTCAAATAAAATCAATTGTCTTATGCTCTACAGCCTTCTTATTGACAAAATATAAAAACTGCATTTCTAAACAATATTTTTTATGTTTTATATTTTTATTTACATTCAAAATCATTTCCCCTTTCCCGTTTCCTCCCTCCCAGAAAGTCCCATAAGCCCTCTTCCCTCCCTCTTTTCCCCATTCAACCCCCTCCCACTTCTCTGTCTTGGCATTCCCCTACATCCAGTCTTTCCAGGACCAGGGGTCTCTCCTTCCATCTTCTTGGAAATCTATTGATATGCGTATTGTGTCTAGGGTATTCTGAGATTTTGTAAGTAGATTGTTTTTGTAAATTTACACATTTTAAGAAGCAATATATTTCAGCAGGTTATGTTTGGTCATATTTTAAGCATGCAATGTGAATCAATCTCTAATTCCAGAAGAGAACTTATGTTGCTTCTTTATATTATACAAACAAGGCTTAGAATTGTATAGACATGTTAGACACTGGGAGACAGTAAAATAGGAAAGTCATTGTGACAAATATCAAAGAAAACTTACGAGGCAGAACTCTATCTGTTCATGTGACTTACTAAAAGATTAATGCAATCCTTCTTTGTGGGATCTTCAAGAATATGCTAAATCCAAGGAAATGATCACTGTGTATACTTTTAAGTTTGCTTGGCTTCTCTCAAATCATGTATGGCACAGATAGAAGCAGAAACTGTTAGCTGGATTTTCAATTTAAAAAAAAGTAATGAAGAACCTTATAATTTTCGGGAATAAATTTTGATTTAGAGGAAATAGATAATAGTGTCTTCTGGGAAAACTGAAAACTCATACTATAATGAGATTTTATTAAATATTGCATGCAGTTACTTGCCATTTTTAACCTTATCCATAACAGACAGAAGCTGGAAACAATTCAGATGTCCCTCTACTGAAGAATAGATACAGAAAATGTGGTTCATTTACACAGTGGAATACAATTCGACTATTAAAAATGAGGACATCATGAATTTTGTAGGCAAATTGATAGAACTAGAAAGCCTCCTGAGCAAGATAAACCAGACCCAAAAGACATTCATGACAGGAGCCTAGTATGGCTGTGCCCTAATAAGAGGCCCTTCCTGCAGCTGACTCAAACAGATGCAGATACTTGCAACCAACCATTGAACTGAAGTTGGGGACCCATTTAGAGGAATTAAGGGAAAGACAGAAGGAGCTAAAGAACTAAAGTAAGGATTGAGGGCGCTGAAGGGGATGGTGACCACAAAGGAAGACCAGAAGCTTCAACTAACCCAGTCCCTTGGGGGCTGCTAGAGACTGAGCCACCAACCAGGGAGCATACAGGGGTTGATCTCAGGCCTCTACCACATATATAGAAGAAGAATGCCAGTTCTGGCCTCATTGGGAGTAGATGCACCTAATCCTGTAGAGACTTGAGGCCTCTCAAAGTCATGGGGAAGGGAAATGGGATAAGGGACTGTGGGACAGGGACAAGGTGGGCAACATCTGGAATGTAAATAAAATAATTAAAAAATAATAAAAAAGACATCTAGTTCAATTTGAGAAACAAATGGTTTAAATAAAAAACCACTATATTCATTTCCTGTTTTCACATTAAAATTTTGACTTTCCTTACAAAGAAAGAATGAAAGAAAGAAAGAAAGAAAGAAAGAAAGAAAGGAAAAAGGGAATAAGGAAAGGAAGGAAGGAAGGAATGAAGAAAGAAAGAAAGTAAAGAAGGAAGGAAGGAAAGAAGGAAGAAAAGGAAACTAGAATTATTTTTTAATTAATTAATTAACTTTTTTACACTCCAGATTTTATTCCCCTACCCAGTCCATCTCCAACTGTTCCACATCCCATACCTCTTTCCCACCCACCTGTCTCCACGAAGATGTCCCAACCCCCCATCCCCACTCCCACCACACCTGACCTCTAAACTCCCTGGGGCCTACAGTCTATTGAGGGTTAAGTGAATCATCTCTAATTGAACAAAGACCCAGCGCTTCTCTGCAGTGTATGTGTTGGGGGTGTCATATCAGCTGGTGTATGCTGTCTGGTTGGTGGTTCAGTGTTTGATAGATCTCGGGGGTCCAGATTAATTGAGACTGCTAGTCCTCTTACAGGGTTTCACTCCTCAGCTTCTTTCCACCTTTCCCTAATTCAACCACAGGAGTCAGCAGCTTCTATTCGTTGATTGGGTGCAGATATCTGCATCTGACTCTTTCAGCTGCTTGTTGGATCTTCTGGAGTGCAGTCATGCTAGGATCCTTCTTGTGAGTGCCTCATAGCCTCAATAATAGTGTCAGGCCTTGGAACCTCCCCTTAAGTTGGATCCCACTTTGGGCCTGTCTCTGGACCTTCTTTTCCTCAGGCTCCTCTCCATTTCCATCCCTGCAGTTCCTTCAGATAGGAACAATTATGAGTCAGAGTTGTGACTGTGGGAGAGTCCCACTCTCCCTCGTTTGATGCTCTGCCTTCCTGCATAAGTTCCCTCTCCCTACTTTTGGCCATTTCATCTAGGGCCCCTTCCTTTGAGTCCTGAGAGTCTCTCACCTCCCAGGTCTCTGGTTAATTCTGGAGGTCCCCCCAACCCCCAAACTTCCTATTTCCTAATGTCACCTGTTTCCCTTCTTTCTGCTGTCCCTCGGGCTTCAATCCTTTTCCCTCACTCAATTCCAGATCAGGTTCCCCACTTCCCCTCACTTCCTGACCCCATCCATCCATCCATCCATCCACTTTCCTTCCCAGGTCTTTCCCTCCCTCACCACTTGTGATCGCTTTCTTCTCCCTCCCAAGTGAGACTGAGGTATCCTCACTTGTGCACTTTAATTTGCTGACCTTTTTGAGTTCTGTGGCTAATATCCACTTATTAGTGAGTATATACCATGCATGTCCTTTTGGGTCTGAATTACCTCATTCAGGATGATATTTTCTAGTTCCATTCATTTGCCTGCAAAACTCAGGATGTCCTCATTCTTAATAGCTGAGTAGTATTCCATTGTGTAAATGAACCACATTTCCTGTATCCATTCTTCTGTCGTGGGACATCAAGGTTATTCCCAGCTTCTGGCTATGACATATAAGGCCGCTATAAACATAGTGGAACACGTGCCCCTGTGGCATGGTGGGGCATCTTTTTAATCCTCCCTACTAACACACTGACCAGAGGTAGGGGAGAAAGAAGGTTAATAGCTAAAGGAGGTTGTTCAGAAATAGTTCTTTGGGGTGGTTGCATTCTTGATTATCAGGTTACTAACAGGCCACTCCAATAGCTAACATCAAACATGAATCGGTAGTAAAGACTCAATCCAACAGAAACAGCACAGCTCTGCCGAGTCAGCAACAATCAGCGAAGGCAGCCAGAATCAGCTGTAATACCACAAGAAGTTCTTTGGCACATTTCTCTCTATGAAGTGAGGACCAGGGAAGACTTACAAAGAAGTGAAGTATTGCCGGGCTAAGCAAAGCAAGAGCTTTGTTCACTGTTTGTGTGGTTCTCTTTATATTCTTTCTCAACATCACAAGCCCTCTCGAGTGTCTGCTTTCAGCAAAACATCACTTTCCCTTTCACAGTACAGCTTCCAAAAGAAAACCACATGACATAATTGAGTTTTTGAAGAAACCAGAAATTTCCACTTTGAGCAGCAATGAATGCGGCTAAACAACTGTCCTCATAGGAGAGTAAAGCATCATTCAGCTATAGGACCAAATTGGTTTACCTGGATCTCAAAGTAAAAATATTCCCGGTTTCTTCTGCTCCATTTCCTTAATAAAAATGTTTTGGTTCAATTAAAAAATACCATCTATTTTTTTCTTTTTTTCTTTCTTTTAAAACTTCTTTAAGATTTATTTTTTTTTAATTTTATTTTTTTAATTTACATTCCAAATCACTTCCCTTTCCCGTTTCCTCCCTCCCCGAAAGTCCCATAAGCCCCCTTCCCTCCCTCTTTTCTCCATTCAACCCCCTCTCATTACTCTGTCCTGGCGTTCCCCTACATCCCGTCTTTCCAGGACCAGGGGTCTCTCCTTCCATCTTTTTAGAAATCTATTGATATGCTGATTGTGTCTAGGGTATTCTGAGATTCTGGGTCAATATCCCCTTATCAGTGACTGCTACCATGTACTTTTTTTTAAAAAAAAAATTCTTTAACCTTTTTTTACAGTTTAGACTTTATTGCCTTCCTGGTCCACCCTCTGACTGTTTCACATTCCATATCTCCTTCCCCCATCTCCAAGAGGATGTCCCCTCCACCCACCCCCACCCCACCCTACCTCTCCACTCTTCCAGGGGCTCAAGTCTCTGGAGGGTTAGGTGCATCTTCTCTGACTGAGTCGAGACCTGGCAATCCTCTGCTCTATATGATTTGGGGGCTTAATATTGGCTGGTGTATGCTGCCTGGTTGGCGGCTCAGGGTCTTTGAATTATATGAGTTTCTATAATAAAAATTAAAATATATATTAACATTTTCCCTAAAATCATTAACTATTACTAATTTTTATTTTTAGAATTGTTTGTTGACAAATGGAGGTCGAATACTCTTAGTTGGGAGAGGGGTGTGAAAAAAAAATAACTATAAAACCAGAGATCAAAAGGCAAATTTGCTGTTTTTTTTTTCTTAATTCTCTCTTTAACAATAAACAGTGATTAATGAGTAATTAAATAGTACTTAGTTGTTTTACCAAAAATTTATAGATAAAATAATTATTTAAAATAATAATATTTATTTTGGTAACGAATCTTAAGATTAACTACATTTCTTTTTTTTTTCTTATTTTTTTAATTTACATTCCAAATCACTTCCCCTTTCCCGTTTCCTCCCTACCCGAAAGTCCCATAAGCCCCCTTCCCTCCCTCTTTTCTCCATTCAACCCCCTCTCGTTACTCTGTCCTGGCGTTCCCCTACATCCAGTCTTTCCAGGACCAGGGGTCTCTCCTTCCATCTTTTTAGAAATCTATTGATATGCTGATTGTGTCTAGGGTATTCTGAGATTCTGGGTCAATATCCCCTTATCAGTGACTGCATACCATGTGTGTTCTTTTGTGATTGGGTTACCTCACTAAGGATGATATTTTCAAGTTCTGACCATTTGCCTAGGAATTTCGTGAATTCATTGTTTTTAATTGCAGAGTAGTATTCCATTGTGTAAATATACCACATCTTCTGAATCCATTCCTCCGTTGAGGGACATCTGGGTTCTTTCCAGCTTCTGGCTATTATAAATAAGGCTGCTATGAATATAGTGGAGCAAGTGTCCTTATTGCATGCAGGTAAAGTCTCTGGGTATATGCCCAGGAGTGGTATAGCCGGATCCTCCGGGAGTGTCATGCCCAGTTTTCTGAGGAACCGCCAGACTGCTTTCCAGAGTGGTTGTACCAGCCTGCAATTCCACCAGCAGTGGAGGAGTGTTCCTCTTTCTCCACATCCTCGCCAACAACTGCTGTCTCCTGTGTTTTTGATCTTAGCCATCCTGACTGGTGTGAGATGGAATCTCAGGGTTGTTTTGATTTGCATTTCCCTAATGACTAAGGATGATGAACATCTCTTTAGGTGCTTCTCAGCCATTAGATATTTTTCAGGTGAGAACTCTTTGTTTAGCTCTGTACCCCATTTTTTAATAGGGTTACTTGCCTCTCTGGAGTTTAACTTCTTGAGTTCTTTGTATATCTTGGATATTAGCCCTCTGTCGGATGTAAGGTTGGTAAAGATCATTTCCCAGTTAGTTGGTTGCCGCTTTGTCTTTTTGACAGTGTCTTTTGCCTTGCAAAAACTTTGTAATTTAATGAGGTCCCATTTGTCTATTCTTGATCTTAGAGTATAAGCTATTGGAGTTCTGTTCAGGAAATTCTCCCCTGTGCCCATATGTTCAAGGTTCTTCCCTAGTTTCCCTTCTATTAGTTTCAGTGTGTCTGGTTTTATGTGGAGATCTTTGATCCACTTAGAATTGAGCTTAGTGCAAGGAGATAAGGATGGGTCAATTTGCATTCTTCTGCATGTTGACCTCCAGCTGAGCCAGCACCATTTGTTGAAAAGGCTATCTTTTTTCCACTGGATGGTTTTAGCTCCTTTGTCAAAGATCAAGTGACCATAGGAGTGTGGATTCATTTCTGGGTCTTCAATTCTGTTCCATTGATCTACATGTCTGTTACTGTACCAATACCATGCAGTTTTTAACACTATTGCTCTGTAGTACAGCTTGAGGTCCGGGATACTGATTCCCCCAGAGGTTCTTTTACTCTTGAGAATAGTTTTAGCTATTCTGGGTTTTCTGTTATTCCAGATGAATTTTTGAATTGCTCTTTCTAACTCTATGAAGAATTGAGTTGGGATTTTGATGGGGATTGCATTGAATCTGTGTATTACTTTTGGTAAGATGCTCATTTTTACTATATTAATCCTGCATATTTGAATTGTGACAAATTCATAAATTCCTCAGGAAAATGTATCTATATTTTCTATGGCTGTGTGCTTCAATATATGTACTTTGCAAGTTTGAAGAAATACAATTTTAGACTTTTGGCAAGAAGCCAAGTGTAAGATAGCAGGCACTCAGAAGTTGCTTTGCTTTCTTATTTTTACCTAAGGTGCTTGGGGACTCCCTTCAATAATCTCTCTGTCAATCTCTTTATCTTGGACAACAATGAATTTTGCCCAACCTGTGATCTCTGGAGAAGAGAAGGAAGAATAAGCTATGTGGAATGTCTATACTGAGCATTTAGTGAGAAGTGAACAGAATAGATGTTGAATGTCTGCTTAAAAGATGAGTTTATAAACAGACAAGAAGCAATTCATGACAAAGAATCTTAAAACAGAAAGCATGGAGGATAAGTGGAAATACGCATGAATGCTATCTCCACTACAGAATGGAAAACAAGATCAATTGCAAAGGTAGTAATATATGAATGTATGCATTTTCAATTTTGAATTCTGCATGGAGAATGTCAAATCACTTTACAGATATTTAGAGACCATTTTCTTTTCATTTCCTTTGTTCAATTATTAGCCACAAATGAAGATTATCTTCATGCACTCGTAAGCAACTTGCAGGTAAAACACCTTAAGGAGACAATGTTTATACATTCATATATGTAAATAATCACTGAGTACATATATTTGTACATAATAATGTACAGTTAAGTACATTAGCCATTCAGTTCACATATTATAAATTTATTAGTTTGCTCTTACTTATACTAAAAAACATTGTTTAGCTCAAAATATAGTAAAGGAATATTGCTGAAAGTTATTTTAACATCAAAAACAATTCTTACCACTGCATTTATAATACATTTTTTATAAAAGTATATTAAATGTAGAGTAACATATGTCTTCTACAAGCATAGAAGAACTAAAAAATATTGAAAGTAATTTGCAAAGTGTTAGTTGGGAAATGCTGACCCAGAGGTGGATAACAAATAGGATCATGCAGTAATTATTTCAAGAAAACATTGATACTTTCCTATATTTGTTTTCTTTTTTATTCCCCCTAGAATATTGAAAATATTGTATGAGACACAAAAGGTTATGCCTTTCAAAGAATAGGAAGAGTAAGTAAGAATGGAAATTGGACATAATCCTTGAAAGGAAGAATTCTAGTTTGCAATCCCACCTGAATGGCACCTGTCCTTGTAGCTTGCCTGGTGTGGGGAAAGAGCAGGGCATCTCTGCTACCACTTGTTGGGTGCAGGGCACCGGGAAAAGGGGAATGGGGGAAGAACCCTCTTCCTGTCATATGACCGGGCAGATTTGTGAAACTGTCGCGCACCCCCATGCCACTGGGTGGGTGTCTGGCTGTAAGAAGCCAAGGGACCCTAATCAGCAGGGGTGGGGAGGGAGCAGTCTCAGGGTCCCTGGGCCTCACAGAGGCTAGGTACAACAGGTTCTAGCTCTCTAGGGCATTGCAGGATTCCTCTGGATACTGCAGAAGAGCTGAGAGTGGGGGTCCCAGGGGCAGCTTGGGAAGCCCCAGGGGCCAAAGGGGAATGGGGGGGGAGGTGTGCTGCGGTGGTTCTGTGCAAGTGAGTCCTTGGTCTGGTCTTCATGCGGTTTGGGTTGGTTGCTACCATGACTTTCCAGCTGACAGGCTTTTTCTGCTAGAGATCTTATGCAACTCTGTAGGGGGAAGGCCTATCTGATTGTTCCAACACGGAGTCCAGATGAGAAGAGGCAGTCCATTGGTTTTAGCTTTTATTGTAGAGAAGTAGTGAGAGGGAGAAAAAGAAATAGAAGCCAGCCATGGTCAGGTGGAGAGAGGGGTAAGGGAGTGGGGAGAGAGGAGGAGCAAGGGGACAGTAGACAAGAGAGTAAGAGGATAAGAGTAAGGAAAAGTAAGAGATGGTCTCTGGATGGTCTTTCCCTCAGATTCTGCTCAACCTTTTGTCTCTGTATCTCCTTCTGTGGGTATTTTGTTCACCTTTCTACAAAGGACCCAAGTATCCATACTTTGTTCTTCCTCCTTCTTGGGCATCATTTGACATGTGAAATGTGTCTTGGGTTTTCCAAGGTTCTGGGCTAATATCTACTTATCAGCGAGTACATACCATGTATATTCTTTTGTGATTGGGTTACCTCACTCAGGATGATATTTTCCAGTTCCATCCATTTATCAAAAAATTTCATGAATTCATTGTTTTTAATGGCTGAATAGTACTCCATTGTGTATATATACCACATTTTCTGTATCCATTCCTCCGTTGAGGGATATCTGAATGGATCCATCCCATATACTGTTATAAAACCCAGCACTATAATTGATGCCCACAAGTTCTTGCTGACTGGAGCCGGATATAGCTGTCATCTGGGAGGCTCTGTTAGTGCATGAGAAATACAGAAGGGGCTACTCTCAGTCAGCCATCAAACTAAGCACAGGGTCAAAATGGGGGAGCTAGAGAAAGGACCCAAGGAGCTGAAGGGGTTTGCAGCACTACAGGAGAAACAACAGTGTGAGTCACCCAATACTCCCAGAGTTCCCAGGAACAAAACCATCAACCAAAGAGTACACATGAAGTTACCCATGGCTCCAGACACATAGGCTGCAGAGGATGGTCTTGTTAGACACCAAAGGGAGGAGAGGCCGTTGGTCCTGGAAAGACTTGATGCAGTAGTGTAGAGGAATACCAGGACAGGGAAGCAGGGGAGGGTTGATTGGGGAAGGGGAGATGGGTTATGGGATTTTCAGGAGAGGAGGGAAACAGGAAACGGGAAAACATTTGAAATGTAAATAAAGAATATATATAATAAAAAATAAAATAAAATGAGGATTAGATGTTAAAAAAAAGTAAGAGAGGGGAGGGGTCAAACAACCCCCCATTTTTGTCTTTGTTTTTATTATTTTTATTTTTTTCTTTTTTATTAGATATTTTCATTATTTACATTTCAAAAATTATCCCATTTGCTTTCTTGTTTCCCTTCCAAAAACACCCTATTCTACCTCCCCCTCTCCCTACTCTCCAACCCACCTACTCGCTGATTGCTCACAACCATCAATAATGATATCTAATGCCCTCTTCTGCGGTGTCTGAAGATAGCTACAGCAATTGAGCAGGGCCAGAGCGAGAAGAAAAAGTTTCTGAAGACAGCTACATTGTACTTACATATAATAAATAAATCTTTAAAACAGCTCCTATTATAATGGTTCAGCCTATCTGGAACATAGGGACATACCTGGCTGTTGTCAGGTGACTGTCAGGGTGGAGTCCAGCCACAATACTAGGGGCTTGGGGAATGGCACTATGTGACTGAGGGCCACAGCATTATGGAGTTGAGGGCCTCATGTCAGGAGCCTAAGTATCTGGACTTATTGCTCATGATTCCACCCTTGTAGAATATATTTTACTGGGTCTCTGGATTAAGCCTCACTCAACCAGGCCACAGACTGCCTTTTAGTGTCCAACACCCACCAACAATGGAGGAGTGTTCCTCTTTCTCCACATCCTCACCAACATGTGCTGTCACCTGAGGTTTTGATCTTAAACGTTCTGATTGGTATGAACTGGTATCTCAGGGTTGTTTGATTGGCATCTCTTTGATCACTAAGGACTTTTAACATTTCTTTAGGTGCTTCTCAGCCATTTGAGATTCCTCTGTTGTGAATTCTGGGTTTAGTTCTGTACTCTATTTTTAACTTGGGTTGTTTGTTTGTTTGTTTTTGGTGATTAGCTTCTTGAGCTCTTTGTATATTTTGGATATTAGCCCTCTATTGGAGTGGGGTTAGTGAAGATTTTTTCCAATCTGTAAGTTGTTGATTTGTCTTATTGATTATGTCCTTTTGCTGGTGTAATTGCAAACTGGTACAAGCACTCTGTAAATCAGTCTGAAGGTTTCTCAGAAACTTGGAAAGAGATCTAACTGAAGACCCAGCTATACCACTCTTGAGAATATTCCCAAAAGATGTCCCACCATGCCGCAGGGGCCCATGTTCCACTATATGTTCATTACAGCCTTCTTTGTGAGAGCCAGAAGCTGGAAACAACCCAAACGTCCCAGGAGGGAAGAATTTATACAGGAAATGTAATTCATTTACACAATGGAATATTACTCATCTATTAAGAATGAGGACATCCTGAGTTTTGCAGGCAAATGGATAGAACTAGAAAATATCCTCAGTGAGGTGACTCAGACCCAAAAGGATGTGCATGGTATGTACTCACTAATAAGTGGATATTAGCCACAAAAAATCCCACCAAGGACAGAATAACCAAGATACAGTCCACAGAATTCAAAAATATCAACAACCTGAAGGGCCCAAGTGAGGATGCGTCAGTCCTACTTGGGAGGGAGAAGAAAGTAAGCACAAGTAAGGAGGGAGGGAGGGACATGGTAAGGAAAGTGGTCAGGGGATGGAAGATGGAGACAGGAAAATGATATGATATTGGGTGAGGGAAAAAGACTGAAGCTGTGAGGACCAGAAGAAAGAGGGGAAAGAAGCAACCTTGGGAGGTAGGAGGTTGGGGGGACCCTCTAGAATATACCAGAGACATGCTAGGTGAAAGACTTTCACGACTCAAAGAGAGGGACCCTAGATGAAATGCCCAAAAGTAGGGAGAGGGAACTTATAGAGCCTACCTTCACTAGAAAGACAGGGCATCAAGTGATAGAGTGGGTTGCCATTCCACAGTCAAAACTCTCACCCTTAGTTGTTCCTGTGTGAAAGAACTGCAGGGATGGAAAGGGAGAGGAGCCTGAGGAAAAGAAGGTCCAGTGACAGGCCCAAAGTGGGATCCAGCTCAAGGGGAGATCCCAAGACTTGACATTATTAGTGAGGCTATGGAGCTCTCAAAAAAGGGTCATAGTATGACTGTACTAAGAAAGACAGAAGCATCTGATCCCCGCTGTTGAACTAGGAAAGGCTGAAAGATGTTGAGGAGAATAGTGACCCTGTAAGTGGACCAGCAGTCTCAATTAATCTAGACCCATGAGATCCCTCAAACATTGGACCACCAACCAGAAAAAACTGCAAAGCTTCTGTAAGGCAAAGGACACTGTCAATAGGAGCAAACAGAAACCAACAGATTGGGAAAAGATTTTTACCAATCCTACATCCAATAGAGGGCTAATATCCAATGTATACAAAGAACTCAAGAAGTTAGACTCCAGAGTGTCAAATAACCCAATTAAAAAATGGGGTACAGAGCTAAACAGGGAATTCTCAACTGAGGAAACTCAAATGGTTCTGAAGCACTGAAGGAAATGTTCAGCATCCTTAGTTATTAGGGAAATGCAAATCAAAACAACCCTGAAATTCCACCTCACACCAGTCAGAATGGCTAAGATGAAAAGCTCAGGGGACAGCAGATGCTGGAGAGGATGTGGAGAAAGAGGAACACTTCTCATTCCTGGTGAGATTGCAAGCTAGTAAAACCACTCTGGAAATCAGTATGCCGGTTCCTCAGAAAATTGGACATAGTACTACTTGAGGATCCAGCTATACCACTCCTGGGCATATACCCAGATGATGCTCCAACATGCAATAAGGACATATGCTCCACTATGTTCATAGCAGCCTTATTTATAATAGCCAGGAGCTGGAAAGAACCTAGATGTCCTTCAACAGAAGAATGGATACAGAAATTGTGGTATAGATACACAATGGGTACTATTCAGCTATTAAAATCAATGAATTCATAAAATTCTTAGGCAAATGGATGGAACTAGAAAGTGTCATCCTGAGTGAAGTAACCCAATCACAAAAGAACACACATGGTATGCACTCCTGATAAGTGAATATTAGCCCAAAAGCTCAAAATAAACATGTTACAGTTCACAGACCACAGGAAGCTCAAGAAGAAGTTAGACTAAAATGGGGGTGATTTGGTTCCTCTGAGAAAGGAAACAAAATAATCACAGGAACAACTATGGAGACAAAGAGTAGAGCAGAGACTGAAGGAAAGGCCACCCAGAGACTGTCCTACCTGGGGATTCATCCTATAAACAGTCACCAAACCCCGAAACTACTATGGATGACAAGAAGTGTGTACCGAAAGGAGCCATTTATGGTTGTCTTTTGGAGGAGCCTTGCCAGAGCCTTACAGATACAGAGGTGAATACTAGCAGCCAACCATTGGTCTGAGCGTGGGGTTCACTATAGAGGAGTTGGAGGGCAAGCTGGAGGAGCTGGAGGGGGTAGGGTTTGCAGCCCCATGGGAAGAATGACAATGTCAGCCAACCAGACAACCCAGGGCTCCCAGGGACTAAGCCATCAACCAAGGGGTACATGTGGTTCCAGCCAAAAGATTGACAGAGGAATGCCTTGTAGGGCATCAGTGGGAGGAGAGGTCTTTGGTCCTGTGAAGGTTCAATAGAGGCCCCAGTGTGTGGAAATCGAGTGGGGTTCATGGGTGTGGGTTGGGTAGAGAAGCATATTCTTGGAGGCAGGTGGTGGGAGGATGGGTTGGGGGTTTTCGGGGAGGGGGAAACTGGGAAGGGGTATAACATTTGCAATGTAAACGAAGAATATATTCAATAAAAAAGAAAAAAAAACTTAGGTTTTTCCAATGGAGTCTCACTAGATATAAAGTCACACTTAACATTAGACTCCGTAACCAAAAGTTGATGGCCACCACAAAATAGAATGAAAGGTATTTTGGGGGGAAATTTTGTCTTATGATTTGTCTCAATTTTTTTTATCATACACTACAACTTTTTCTATAATATGGTTACTGAGTCTCTATTTTTATACGATTTCTATGTATGACAATGTATGTGTATTTGTATTGATGTTTCCTGTTCTTTATTTTTCTAGTTGTTTTTTTCTGTTTGTCTATTTATTTTGTCCTAGTTGTTTATTTGTTTTTATATTCTTTAATAACAAGGTTGTATATTTTTCCTTTTTTTCTTTTCCTCTTTAAAAAAAATGATTATTTTCTCATACATTATATCCTGAATTCAATTTCTCCTCCATCAACTTTTCTCAGTTCCCCTCCACAATTCTTCTCTTCCAAATTCATTCCTTTTATGATTAGAAAAAAAACAGGATTTTAAAACATATCAACAAAATATTACAAAATAAAATAAAATAAAACAAAATATGTCATATCAAAGCTAGACAAGACCAACCAACAGAAGGGAAAAAGTCCTAAGAAGAAGAACAAGAATCAGAGTCCCACTCATTCATACACTGAGGAGTTTCAGAAAAACACAAACCTAAAGATATAATATATATGCAGATGAACTGGTACAGGCCTTTATTAGCTTATGCTTATCGCTTCAGTTCATATAAACTTTGCTCAGTTGATTTGTAGGGCCTTGTTCTCCTGGCTTCCTTCACCCCACTGTCTCCTCCTATAACGTTCAGCCCTATGTTCTAGTGTATTTGGAATGGAAAGGTACTCTGTAGGCTACGGAAAAAGAAACATAAACACCAACTTAGAGACAAAGCGTTGGATCTACAATCTGTCCTTCCTGCTAAATATACTAGGAAAATGGTGGTACAAAGCTTATAGGAATAACCAACCAACATCTGCTTTGACTTAAGTCCCACTCCATGCCGTGGAACCCATAACCAGCACTACTTGTGTGACTAAGAACTAGAGAGATTACACAGAGATCTAGTATAAAACCAGATATTACTATGTCAAAAAGTAAAAAGATTTACTACTAATAAAATGAAATCAATGCTTTATTCAACCATCATCAAAGAAATTTCTCCCTGGCCGGGCGGTGGTGGCACACGCCTTTAATCCCAGCACATGGGAGGCAGAGGCAGGAGGATTTCTGAGTTCGAGGCCAGCCTGGTCTACAAAGTGAGTTCCAGGACAGCCAAGGCTACACAGAGAAACCCTGTCTCGAAAAAAACCAAAAAAAAAAAAAAAAAAAAAAAAAAAAAGAAATTTCTCCCTGTATCAGACTGGAACAAAACCAGAGATCCACAGCTAGACATTACACACACACACACACACACACACACACACACACACACGAGAGAGAGAGAGAGAGAGAGAGAGAGAGAGAGAGAGAGAGAGAGAGAGAGAGAGAGAGAGAGAGAGAGGCTTGAAGCATTCAGTTCCAAATGTGTTGTCCCCATCAAATCCATCCTGTCCGAGCTCAGGAAACCCTGTGACGAATTAAGCAGAAAGAGTCTATCTGTTTATTTTCTAATGTGAAAGCTCAAGAAATGATGTGAGTTTGTATCATTGGAAAAGTGGGGAAGTGTGGGAGGACATGGAGTGGGGAACGATATTCAGAAAGCGTTGTATTAAACAAATCTATTTTGAATTTAAGACAAAGATATCAAGGACTTGTCAGGACTCTCACAAAATACTTAGCAGATGTGTCCAACCTACTCAGTCAGCTTCTAAGCCTTACATCTATTCTCAATAGTTGTAACTATTTAACTCAAGCAATAACATATTCCTAATTCCATCTCAATGCCCATAATTTTGTTTATCAGAAGAAAAATCAAATTGTATAGTTTGTTTGCACATTTTGTATTTGCCCATGAAGCTAAGTTTTCAGCTACCACAAATGAGTTCGCAATTTACCATTGGAACCACACAGGTAACCTACCTGTCTTTATTTCTGAAGAGTCTGTATAAAATCTTTGTTTTCTTAACTGTATTCTATCAGTTTCATTAAAACTACTTACTGTAATTTCTCTTCAAGACTAAATACACAGGTTTTTGAACTGAAATTCTGCCTTCTAATTTTTGTTTGATTTCATTCTTATTTCTTTTAGAAACCCTGAAAATTATGCAAATTAATCTGTATTTTGAATAACGACTATTCTTGATAATATTTATAATGATTCCTTATGTAAGTAATATTATTAATAATTATATACAAGATAAAATGTTGTTCCTTCCTTATATTATGTTATCTGTCCCCTATAAGGAAATACACATGGCTCACACTGCTGAACAAATTTGTATCTATTTTGAAATGTGTGCCAGTCTTGCTTTCCCTTTGATATGTTAACCTCTGTTTTATTATACAGCTTCTACCAGCAAGTGGACTCTCTTGAAATTATGGAAATAAGTTTTTTACTCTACTACATATTGGTCAGGAGGCCAATGGGAATCTGTGCTTTATTTTAGGAGAATCAAATCACCTAAAATAGTTTTGATCCACATAAAGGAATCTCATTTACTCACACCTTCACCTGTAGATCAGTCTCTAAATGGTTATGTGCCTTGAAAGCTAATATAGTTTATGTTATTGTGAAGTATTTATTACCTTTTTATATTATAACTAATATTATCTTTAAGATTTTTCACTATCCCAAGAATGTCCTATTTTGAAATTAGAGTACATATTGTTGGACATTATTAATATAACTAAGGTTACAAAGATACAATTCAGAGTAAAGATACCCCAACAGGTGGCACTGACTTTAAATATTTCAATTTTGAGGTAATATTCTGTAGTCCTCTAGAGAGAAGACTGTTGAAGATAGCAAGTTAATGGCTATAAAGGGGAGAGTATCTGCAAGGACGTTTGGCAGGGGAAGAGTATGATAAAATATATTTAAATTTTACAATTGTTTAAATAATTTAAAAAGAAGTGATATTGTAGGATATAATTTCTTAAATGACCATAACAAAAGACTTATTGTAAGGTATATCCTGTGTAAACCACATATTGTTGTTGTATGTAAACATATAGCAGATTGAAGACTATGAACTTTGAAATCCTATTTAAACTGAATTGAAATGAGCATCTTATTAAAGTTACAGTATATAAAATTCTTTTCATTCACTGATTAGTCTATTGAGAAGGATGGCTCTAACATATAATTGATATTGAATATTCTTATCAAGTCTACATGACAGAAGTCAAATTGAGTTTTTGTAATATTCCAAATCTCAATAAAATGTAAATATTTTTAAAATATATTATTTAATTTGTTTAATTATTCAGTAAAGCATTGCTAGGAGCTAAAGTATTTTGATTTACTTTTGAAAACATCAGCACTCTTTATAATGTATTATAATTTCTCTTTATATCTACTTATTCCCATTTTTCCATAGATACTTTCCATAAGCATAAGTAGAAATTTCTACTGTGAAAAATGAGTTTTGAAAATGGATAATCAAATGTAACACTAAACCTGGATCATCCACATTGCCATACATCTGTTTGTAGACATCAGATAAAATTTATTTGACCGTCACTGGTCAGTCCTACATTTTCAGGGACAAAATTCAACTCTGGAAAGTAAATGTCTCCTGGAAAAACTTAGTACAACTTAGCAGCATCTCCCTACTAGTATCTTACCCATAGTTTCATGAATGAAATCATATACAATACAACTGATGAGAAAGATACTCTCAAACTGTCACACACTGGTGCCAGTTAAGACAACAGATTACTGTTCCACACTGGATGAGAAGACCTTAAGGTAATAGCTACAGGTTACAGTCAGCGACCAAGTTTCAGAAAAGAAAAAAATATAGTGACTGAATAGCAAGAGCCAGCTGTAGTGTTAGCTTTGGGACTCTACACACGGTTTCATACACCTACATGCCCATCCAAATATACTAATGTCCTCACACATAGCAAAGCATACAAACATATACACACTCGCCTAACAATTGGGTCATGGAAGCAATCTAGTATGCTTTCAAGACTGCCCAACTTCCCTTAGGATGGAGTATTCATTTTCTTCATTGCAGTTATAGCTGACAGGTGGATAAGCTCAGCGTAGTCCCTATGGAGCAATTGGCTTTAAGAGGAAGATAGTATTTCCCCCAGGTGTCTCTTTCAAGGGAGAGTTCACAGAGAGTAATTATTTAATAAATGCATTAACACTTGGCCTTCTTGTTTTAATATAATCAATGCTGTGTGACTAGCCAAGATACAGATTTTTTGACTGCTTAATTGTATATTATTTGCTATAGGGAATAAGATAATTTAAGCACAGACTATAGATAGATAAATTTTCTAAAATATTTCTTCATCTACAAGTTCATGTTCTAGTGTTCCTCTGACTTTGGAGTGGGTTGAATTCTTAACCATGGTAAGTATGACAAGCAAGATCAAAGCAAAGTTGGCAGGAAATGGGATCTTGGACAATACAGCAATATCTCAGCCACTGCCAATTTTTTTCTTTGTATCATTGGTTACTCAAGTTTAAGTTGTCTTTCTCGGTGATCATAACTATAGAACAATTCATTGGAAGTTGCTGAGCTCAGCAAGGGTTAACAGCTTAAGTTGGACACTTTTTCTTCAGAAACCTTAAGTAGCTGATAGGTCAAGAGGGTGAGATAGGGCCTTTGTGGTCTTTCCTAATCTATGACTGACTGAAGACAATACACACATACAATGTATATAAATACATGGAGGAGAAACACTCATTTTCAGAAAGTAATAATTTTTAAATGTATCAATAACTATATTAAATAGTATTGTCTAGAGAGGATATATGTTGGTTATAAAAGACAGAGAACAAATATTCATACATTACTCTTTGTTCCTTGTAGGCCTATACAACATTAGAAATTTTAACCACATTTTTGGAAGTTCTCTACTATATAGCATTCCATCTCAGAGACAAATCTGGAGTCTCGAGATCTCCTAGTACTCCAAGAAACAAAGGCTTTACCAGTTATATAGATGATCTTTAACAGAGTTGATAAGTAAGCTTAACTGTTACACCAACTTTCCTGTTATTAAATTTTTGTTACTTATTGAATGAAGCCAAACAAATGTGAATAAACATGTTATAAATAATATACTTGAACTTATCATGAAGTATAGGTCGCAAGTCCACTCTTTAATGCAACTGACACTCATCCATGCTTTCATACTTAGAAGACACTGCTCTTGCTTCTGCAAATAAAATATACTTTCATTTCTAACATAATGATTGCCACATGTTTGACAATTTCTAGGAACTTTAGAGTCTTTAGCTTCATATATATATATATATATATATATATATATATATATATATATATATATGTGTGTGTGTGTGTGTTCTATTCAACCATTTGTAAGTAAAGGTTAGAGAGTCAAGTATTAGAATGAAAGAATGATAAAAAATAAACAATTCCTGGAAGTGTAGTGGTGGAACTCAGTGCATGCCAGCCTCAAGTCATCAACACTTCAATGAGGAGAATATTTCTTCACTTTATGAGTTACCCAGAGCCAGAAGCTATAAAACTGCTACGAAGGATTATGTACAAGGGACATAGGAGGCTATGCCAGGAACAGAACAGAGGACTTCTTATATAACACTCTGTGTAATCATTAAGAATTTTGTAGGTTGGAAATCTGGGGAGTGTGTGTGTTAATATATCTTAAGGAAACATGTCTTCCCAGAGGTAATATTCATTCTACCACAGCATTCCCTACAAATCTCATTTAGCTTTACCACACATGTTTGTAATAACTGCTTTGTGGCTGGCCAAAGTTCTAAGTTTCAATAGAACGGCAATCTTTGCTGGCACAGTAGGAAGCAGACATCCAAGTGGGTGGGTACATGATTCCTGGCAGTTTACCTCAGTTGTAAATAATAGAGGCCAAGAATCCTGGTTTGCAAGTACTCTCACCTCATTTGGAAATATTTATATCATTGTAACAGTTCATTTGATGCAGAAAGACAAATTATAATGATATTTAAAATCAAGGCAGTATTCACCTTTCCATTTTTTAATGCAGCTATATTCTATTTTCTCTATCACTTATGTAGCCAATTAATAAAACCAAAAATTGTATGTAATGTTATTATATTCCATGTAACATTTGCATACTATATATATATATATATATAGATAGATACACATTGGGCTAAATATGTCTATGAATCTATGAATCATTTCTGTCCAATGAAGATAATAAGGACATTCCTTCTAGGTTTTAGGAATTTATAGTATATCTATTGTTATTAATAATGGGGTTAGTATTATGTAATAAAAACAGTGGATCATTTTTTATTATAACAAAAAATACATTGTTATTTTATGAACTCATGGATGAGTTCCTGAAAGCAAATATAAAATAATTTGGTTTAGTATTAATTTTACCTGAAACTCTTCTGGTGGCTATCACCCTGTGATGATTCTGCCCCAACTACCTTTGTGCCAAAAGACACCTTTTTAGTTTGCATTTTTTTTTTTTTTTTTGGTTTTTCAAGACAGGGTTTCTCTGTGTAGCCTTGGCTGTCCTGGAACTCACTTTGTAGACCAGGCTGGCCTCGAACTCAGAAATCCTCCTGCCTCTGCCTCCCAAGTGCTGGGATTAAAGGCGTGCGCCACCACTGCCCGGCAGTTTGCATATTTTTTTGCTGTATTTAATTGTACTTTCCCAGTGACTTGCAACAGGACTCCAAACTGTGCATTTAAAAGTTATTTTAATTGTAGCCAAGTGGATTAAATAAAACACACACACAAAAACCCCCCAACATTTAGAATTGTTACTTTCTATTGATATCCAGTATTCTAAACAATCTACTCTAATGATACAGGTTGATGTTAGATCACTTCTGGACTCCTTTATTGAAAAACGAACAATAATAGGTCATAAACAATACAATGGTAAGAAATTAGAGATTTTACTAGAAGCTTTATTTAGATGAGAAAATTGAGGCTTCATATTAGCACATCTGTACCTTGACAATCAAAAGTATGAGTGCATTATAATTCCAATGAATTATGCAAAGTGCTAATTAAAAAGTCAAATTTACTAATCATCTCTTAGGGTCATAGCCGAAATTGAATTTGAGTAAGTACAAACAATTCCATGCAGTGAGATTTCATCTCATAGATTATAAAACTGTTTAGAAATGCATACCAGAAAAAATAATTTTTGTTTTACTTAGATGCTAATTGATTTTACTGTGTTCAACTTATAAGAAATTATTGATTACTTTTTATAAATTATAGCTATATTTTTATAACTGTGTATTTCAGATAGTGTGTTATAAATGTAGACAATTATAGTTGAGTGTTGGTTTTGCTTGTTAAAGGCTGGTTAAGTCCTGGGAATCTTTTATCCGGGTTTCTTGCTTTGTAGAAAGAGGAGACCTTATATTTGAGATTGAACACAGGCTTTATCCATACTTTAGGAGACTTCAAATACTGAAGTGCAGCATTTACTCCTTGAAAAAAATTTTGTTGACAAGAGTGGATCTTGGTAAATTGGAAGGTCCCACCTCCAATTTATAATTGTCCTGCCTAAGCCTCAAGATCTGGGATCCTGAGTGTTTACCACTCCATTCTGTTTCTCATATGTTCTCTACATGCATAAGGAGTGTTCAAATTTTACATGTGTGGTATTTTCCTTTTCATAAATATTTCAAAAAGTTACCATTGTCCAGTCACCAATGCCCTGCCAAGCATGAAAGTATCATGAGCTTTCATTCCCAGATCCACAAAGGATAGCCAAGGAACAGGGACTTCTAACACATTCAAAAAAATGTGTTAACTATTGCTAATTATTCCCTAGAATATTTGAATAAGCAGAGTGTAGTTCATAGTCCTTAATATAGATAACTAGCCATTAGAGACAAATGTACAGACAGGTCTATTGATATAACATTTTGTAGTAATTCCAACATCTCTTCCAAATATCTAGTATTATGCTTCAAAGTTATCTATTGTTGTTTGTCACTAGAAAATTGTTAAAAGATAGTAAAGATAAAGAAACTATACTCCTATTCTTTGTGCATAAACCCTTCCCTATTCTAAGACATCATGGTTAAAAAAAATGATAGGATGAATGTATTGGAACAAAGTTTTATAATTGGACAGAATATTGTAAAATAGTCTGCCAGTGACTATCCCCAATACACTAAAATATATGTTAAATTATATTCATGTCATTGGAGGTCTTTTATCCAAGTTTGTTGTGATATCTTGGTCTTCTTCATTAATTACCATCTCTTCACTTTCAATTGTGACATGACTTTGACCATCTTTGTCAGATTAAGTTTAGTGAAATTCTACTCTTAGTTTCACTTATAATTCTTTTTTATATATTAAATTAAGTGCTTATTATTCGAAATCCTATAAAATGTTTAATGTTCTGACGCAGGTATTTTTAAAAACTGAAATTATTTTTTGTTACAATGACAAGGTAGATTCTGCCAGATGTTATAATGCAAATATTCATCATTCAGGCTCTATCGGCTGTAATTGGATCACTTATCCAGCTGTAAAGTTCTTTACCTGCAGCTGAGAGACACTCGGGAGTGTGAGAAAGCTTTCTTATTGAGTATTTGAAAATAGCAGTGATGTCATGTCAATAGAATCCTTATAAATGACTTGTAAGCCTACTAGCTATGATTGGAAATGGGTTTTGGGAAGTGAGATTAGATTGAAACTTGCCGTATAATAACAGTAATCAATGTTCAATGAAAACATCCTCTCTGTATCAAGGCTCATAAGCAAATTCTGTACAAGACTGAAAGGAGTGGGCTCACCATCCAATGAACAGTTTTTCACACTACCATTGTTAAATAGGATATTTGTGGCTGCTGATTATTTGAGTCGAATACTCCTTAATAAATTAAAATCTTCCCTTATTACTATGAAATTTTATATAACAATGGAATGAAATCAGTGCTGTGCATTCACATGTGTGCAAACATATGGGTTTGTGAGTGTGAGTGTTATGAATGTGCAGTCACACAAGTGTGTACCCAGAGCCTGACAATAGTTCTTCATTGATCTTCCACTTTATTCTTTATCCTTTGGAAGAAGCATCTCTGAATTAAGCATAGCACCCTATGATTATATGTACTCTTAAGACAATTACACATTGGAATACTCTTTTTATACTTCAATGACAATAAAAAATCTTTCTTATACTGTCTTTCTCTTATTCTCCTTCTCCCATGTAAAGTCTTATTCTCATTGAAGGATTCCTATCTGAGGGGCAGAGAACCTACAGTTTAGAAGATGCTGTTGCAAAGTAGTGCATTCTCTTCATCAGATAGTTAAGAAAAATTAAAAAATCATATAAGGAGTCTATTAGAGCATTAAGAAATCTTTATGGAAAAATACAGTTATTACTATTATTCTTGAATATTATTATAATGTTTTTTGGGAAAAATGATATTGTTTAGAGAACAATGTAATAGCAATTTAACTCTAACAAAGGTTTATGCTTTTTTATTAATTATGTTCATATTTTTATTATTTCCTACTTATTTAAATCATTTCTTTTGTTGGAAAATTAAACGGGTTGATTTTTCAAAAGAGTTGTTAAATTTATTCTTCTCAATGATTCATTTATGAATTTCTTGCTAAAATAATGCTTATTTTATGTTGGTGTTAGAAACTAAGTAATTCTGGAAAAAGAATTGGCTAAATGGAATATAGTGAATTATGATTCAAGATGCTCTCTACTTTTGAAAAGAGTGATCATGGAATTGATAAATCTAAAATTGAGACCTCCACAAAGAGAGATTTAAATACCAACAGAGATGAATATGTGAGGCTTCAAGTATTGAATTATCTATAATCCTGACTTAGTACAATTTATATTATACCAGGAAACCTAAAAAAAATAGTTATTAGTGGTTTCCATGCAAACAGAGGACAAAATATTAATACTACCAATAAATTAATGACCTTATTTTGATATTACAAATTTTGCTATTACATGAAAGAATGCTACAATGACATATATATGTATACATATCATATATACATACATATATGTATATATGTACTGTATCTTATGTTAAAAACTGTATATATTATACACATGTTAACTCTTCAAAAATTAGTAATTTACAGGACCAGGAATAGCATAGAGGATAAACATTTGCAATATTTGTATCCCTATTACACACGTAGGAGTTCGGCATATGTGCACATGCCTAGAATTTCAGTGGAATAATTGAGGACAGGTTAATCCTGAGAAGCTATTTCCCATCCAGTCATCCTAGTTACATAAGCAAGCTTCTAGTTCTCTGAAAATCCCCCAAAGCATAAAAAGGGTAGCTATAGAGGCAGACATCCCCTGTTCTGGCCACTGTATACACACATGCTTACAAGCTTAAAATACACATATACCATCATGCTGAACTACTCATTATATATCACCTTATTTTTATGTTATCTGAACTGCACTGCCTATCATTGTTTCTCATACTCCTTTTCAAGCTCCTGACCTGAAAACCCTGCTGTAGCACTGCTGTGTACATGGCTGACTAGGCTCAGAAGTATACTCATTATGAGGTTTTAGCTGCCACTGGGTATGTCACTGTGGTAGGTGGCAACCATGACAAATGAAGTATAAGTACTGAGCAGTCACTGAATTTTTTAATTTTTTTCTATTTTATTTACTTATTTATTTATTTTGACATCTGGCTTTTAAACACATGCTTTCCTCAATATGAGTTCATGAGAACTTTTGGGTTTGGAATTGCTCAACTTCTCTACTGTATAAAGAAAATTTTATACAAACCAAAAATCAATATTGTTTCTTGGACATGTCAGAGAAGTTAGGCCTCAGGCTAAAATGCCTCTGCCATTTAGAGAGGCAGGAACCTAGATATCTAGAGCTCCCCAGAATTTCTTACTGGCAACAGAAGACACTGGAAGCAATGTTTAAATATTAATGATAAGTTGCTAGGGGCTGAGTGCCAATAGCCTGAGTATAAGAAGTCTCATATATAATTGTAGAAGCATAAGCAGTGTTCATACTCTTTACAGGAGCCCAACCACATACTTACAGTGAAGATCTGAGAAATTCAAGTCCTGACCTTAGCACAGGAAAACTTTAACACTTCTGTCTTCAATGTGTGTGCCAACTATATGTCTAAGACTAATCTAATTTGGGGGAAGGAAATCTCATCAATTTCCTACTGTTTTCCTTAAAGAAAATAGTGAATAGAAAAATGAATGGAGAAGTTAAGAACATTGCAACTGAGCATTTGGGAGAGGTAGCCCTGGGCAGTACAGTAGAGCTGGTGGCAAGAGCACAGGTGAACCTGTCCAATGGTGTGAGCATGTGAGACCTATCCCTGCCCCTCATCTTCTGTGATGAAGTGATGTGGATGTCAGAGAGATGCCCTGCCAAGCCTCACTTCACCTCTTGTCATCTGAAGCAGGAAGGAAAGCTTGCCCTGAGGGCATGAGGGCAGGAGAGTGGATCCATATGTATCTTGCCTGGGCAGCACAATAGAGATGGTCCTGATGAGATAGACATGGGTGAGTCAGCCAGCTGTAAGGCCTGAGAGCAGAAGAGCTGGCCCCTCCTCCTTCCAGCTATAGCATTGGGTGGGCTAGGCTGGGTAGTGCTGGAGAGCCGGCCATGGTGATGTGGGTTTGGGAGAGTTGGTGGAGGGACCAGCTCAGTTATCACCCAGGTCCAGATCCAGGGCTTTGACTTGGCCCATCCCAATATCTACCCCATCTATGAACTGCTGCAGCACATGATTGGGTCAGGGCTGCAGAACCAAAGCGGTTAGAACTACATGACAAAGGTAAGAAAAGGCTATATGAGAGGAGTCAAGGTTATTATTAATAGTATTAATAGTGTAGGGGATATCAGAGGCCTTGTATCAGTCCGATGAGGCATTGTAATGAACATTGAATATTTGCAGCCAGGCAGAGGCAGCGCATGCCTTTAATCCCAGCACTTGGAAGACAGAGACAGGCAGATTTGATCTACAGAGTGAGATTCAGGACAGCCAGGGCTATACAGAGAAGCCTTGTCTCAAAATAAATAAATAAAGAAAGAAAGAAAGAAAGAAAGAAAGAAAGAAAGAAAGAAAGAAAGAAAGAAAGAAAGAAAGAAAGGAAGAAAGAAAGAAAGAAAGAAAGAAAGAAAGAAAGAAAGAACATTTGCAAGTAAAGATGTTTAGATAAAAGGATGAAAAGCTTCCAGAGAAGTTTTTTGAGGGGCAGGTACTAAGTGAGAAGGGAAGGGGAAATGGGGAGTATTGCGGTGTATGATGCTAAGAACGGGTGATATGATATATTAGAGTAGTACAAAGTAAGAGAAGTTTGAGACACTGCCAGTGCTCAGAGCATCAAGGAGAGATGATATATATGTAGCATGGGATGTTGGAGCAGGAAAACAGACATTGGCTAAAATCTAAGAAACTTCAAATCACAGTTGAATTTGAGTCCTTATACAATGGTGACATCAATTAGTTGGTGACTATAACATATTATAATGTCAAAATAGTGTTAATAAGTCACCTATTTAAATCTAAAATTATTCTAAAATAAAAAAATAATAAAGACTAATGACTAAAAGCAAATATGCCATATTTGCTACCTCAGCATTTGGGGTATCACCTTCTCTCCTCTAATGGAAAATTTGATAATTCTCAGGAGTTAACTTTACTCTTATTTTTGTAGTCTAAGACAACGCCTCCTCCTTCACAAAGGTATATAATTGTAAATGGTTCAGCTGTTTTGGGAATTATCCATTACAATTAAGCTGGCTCACTATTTGGGGTACAACTGAAGACAATGACTGCCTCTCCTAGAATCTTTAGTAGTCAATAGTTCAGCAGTGAGTATAGGGGCAAAGAAGTCATCCTACGTTTGGAACTGTTGGTGGGGGAAGCCTTCCCCAGGTTCAGTGTACATAATGTCCACTTCTTTGAATTCAAGATTAGCATGGTTGCATCATGACAAGATTGTATTTCATAAGCCTTTGCATCCTCAGCTCTATGGTACTCTCAGTCCTCTCCCAGGTTTTTTCATGAGTCATGGAGGAAATGTAACAAATACCTTGTTTAAAAATGAACACTTAACTGTCACTTACTGTTAGCACCTTGGACAATTTTGTGTCTGTATTCACTGTCATTCACTGAAAAGAAAAGCTTTTCATTAAGGATGAAAATAGCATTTTTATATAGGTACAACCACAAATATTAACAAGGCAATTTCATTCTATGACAATTTAGTGGATCATATGTTTATTCTTCCCTCCTGTTATGATCCCACAAGTTAGGGGATTTTACCAGACTTACAGTACCAAATACGAGTTTCCTTCTTCAGAGTCCAAAATCAAATTATAGAGGACTTAGTTATCAACAATCATGCCTCTGCCACAGAAATGGGTACATTTCTCTCATAAGTTGCTGTTAAACTTCATAGTGTGCTTTTCTGGGTAAGATCCCTGAAGCCTTATTTCTTTTAGTAGTCAGAATAGCAACTTCTGACAATGTCTATAAAATTTCCCTAGCAGGTATGTAGTTTTCAGATGTTTCTGATAGTTTTGTTTGTATGTTGCAAAACAAGTTATATGTAATCTTTATCAAAATGGTTTTATTATCCACTTTCTAGTGGAAAAATAATAGGAATGTCAACCAGTTAAATGATTTGGGAGAATTCTTGGACAATTCTGATATATTACACATTATGTTGAACACAGGAATATTTGTTTGGTAACCCATGGTTTTTATTTGAAACATTAACTGTTTGTTATGTTATCACCCAGCCGAATCATTTTTCAAACAATATTTTTAATTGGGTTACCAGACAATAAATTTGCACATGGATTTGTCTCTCTAAGGGTAATAATCAGTAAAGATTCAAGGTGACAAAAATCAAGGTTGTTAAGATGTGATTTAAATAGAGAATGCTATATACCAGTAGCAATTGCAAATTTATTTTGATTCTGAACATACATTGAAATACAGACCAGTTTTTATGAATCATGGAAGTAAGGTCAAAAGACACCTGGGAAGTTGTTAACCAAAAATAGACATCAAGTCCTTTCTTTTTGACATATATATATATATGTCTATATATATATATATATATATATATATATATATATGTCTATATATATACATATATATATATACATATATATATGTATATATATATATACGTATATATATATACGTATATATATATATACATGTATATATATATACATATATATATACATATATATGTATATATATATATACATATATATATATATATATATGTCTATATATATATACATATATATATGTCATTACATTTATATTAATTAATACTTATATATTAATTTATATTGACTTGTACAAATTTATATTAAGACATGCAAAATAGTGCCTACATTGGGATGTAAAAGAGGGAAGCTAAAGATGTGTCAGGACCTCATGAACAAAATGGTTGGATATTAGTAGGTTGCTGTTGAAGTATAAGTTTCTGGTTTCTTAAGCAACTCAGTTGTGTCATATGATATTTTTCTGGGCACTGTTTTACAAGACGGCAGGTAATATTTTGTTGAAACAGATGCTGGAGAGAGTGTGGGGTATTTAGAAATAACCCAGCAAACAGTGAGAGGATGTTTTTGCATCACTATGCCTTACAACTCTTCACTAGTTTTAGTCATTTTCACTTACTTCATAGAGAGAAATTTGATTCTGACTACTTTTGTTGATTCCTGGTGATTGGCCTGATCCTTATGTGGCTGACATATGGGGAAGGGGATTTTTTATAACAATAGGGTACTCAAATTAATATTCCTGCAGTTCTGGGGACAGCAAAAAAGAAAACTAGCAGTAGTACTATAGTAGATGTTCCCGGGAGAGGTATTAATGTGGGTGATCAAGAACAATGACAAGCTGTGCTCATGGTCCAAACAGGATATCACATGAATTGATTTTCCAAATTTATAAAATGGCCCAATGCTGACATACCAACATCCTTGCCCTCTAAAAGGGTTATCGAACAGACCTGTATGGCAAGAAGTGAACTCCAGGGTCTCTGAGTAGTTCTTCATCATCTATGGAACATTTGGCTGAATCTGAACTGTTTGAAGTAATCCAACTCAATTCTAGATTCTAAATTATATTTTTGAAAGGTATTTCCTTCAGCGTGTCTTTCAAAAATCAAATTAAAGATGTCAAATAGGAGGAAGGAAGAAAGCTGAACAAGTACTCCTAAGCTAAAAGAGATGATTACTTACATCAGTAGTAGAGTTAATAATTAATGGAAAGGTTCCAAATATATTTGGTAAATCTGACAGAAGTAAAAATACTAGAAATGATGATGAAGTAATGGTGTTCATATATATATCTAAACAACAATAAATAAAAATGAGAATTCATATTCTTTCTGAGTGAACTTTATTACTGAAGAAATAAATTACTTTTATATCTTTTCAGAGTTATAAAGAGACCTAATTATGAAAAGCAAAGAGAAAATCATGCATATTTTTTGTATCAAAAACTCCTAGATTATATGTACATTTTTAATTAATATATTTTATCTTTTTACACTCCAGATTTTATTCCCCATCCCAGTCCACCTTCCTGCAACTGTTCCACATAGTATACCTCCTCTCCATTGTCCTGACTCTAGGAGAATGTTCCCATGGACCCACCCCATCTAACTCCCTAGGGTCTGCAGTCTCTTGAGGGATAGGTGCTCCATCTCTGAATGAACATGGACCCAGCAGTCCTCTGCTGTATGCGTATTGGGGGCCTCATATCGGCTGGTGTATGCTACCTGTTTGGTGGTTTAGTGTTTGAGAGATCACTGGGGTCCAGATTAGTTGAGACTGCTGGTTCTCCTGCAAGTTCACTCTTCTCCTCAGCTTCTTTCAACCTTTCCCTAATTCAACAACAGGGGTCAGCTGCTTCTGTCCATTGGTTGGGTGCAAAAATCTGCATCTGACTCTTTCTGCGGCTTGCTGGGTATACTGGAGTGTGGTCATGCTAGGTCCCTTTTTGTGAGGTCTCTATAACTTCAGTTATAGTGTCAGGCCGTGGGACCTCCCCTTTAGCTGGATCCTACTTTGGGCCTGTTCCTGGACTTTGTTTTCCTCAGGCTCCTTTCCATTTCCATCCCTTCAGTTCTTTCAGACAAGAACAGTTACATGTCAGAGTTGTGACTGTGGGATGATCCTCCTGCCTCATTTGATGCCTGTCTTCCTGCTGGAGACTCCCTTTGTCTCTCACCTCCCAGATCTCTGGTGCATTCTTCTACCTCCTAATGTTGCCTGTTTCCATTCTTTCTGCTGGCCTTCAGGGCTTCAGTCCTTTTCCTCTCACCCAATACCAGATCAGATTCCCCTCTCCCCCAACTCTCTCACTTCCTACTACTTTCCTTCCCACATCCCTCCCTCTCTCTCCACTTGTGATTTCTTTCTTCTTCTTCCTAAGTGGTACTGAGGGAAGTGAGGCATCCTCACTTGGGCACTTCAGCTTGTTGACTTTTTGAGTTCTGGGGAATATATCTTGGTTATTCTGTACTTTATTTTTTTGCTAATATCCACTTATTAGTGAGTACATAATATACATGTCCTTTGGCATCTGAGTTACCTCACTCAGGATGATATTTTCTACTTTCATCCATTTACCAGCCAAATTCAGGATGTCCTCATTCTTAATAGCTGAGAAGTATTCCATTGTGTGAATGAACCACATTTTCTGTATCCATTCTTCTGTTGTGGGACATCTGGATTGTTTCTAGCTTCTGGCTATCACAAATAAGGCTGCTATGAACATAGTGGAACACATGCCCCTGTGGCATGGTGGGGCATCTTTTTGGTATATTCCCAAGAGTGGTATTGCTGGGTCTTCAGATAGATCTATTTCCAGTTTTCTGAGGAGCCTCCAGATTGATTTTCAGAGTGGTAGTACCAGTTTGCAATCCCACCAGCAATGGAGGAATGTTCCTGTTTCTTTACATCCTCTCCAACATTTGTTATTACCTGAGGTTTAGATCTTAGCCATTCTGATTTGTGCAAGATGGAATATCAGGTTTGTTTTGATTTGCATTCTCTGATCACTAAGAACTTTGAACATTTATTTTGGTGCTTCTCAGCCATTCAAGATTCCTCAGTTGTGAAATCTCGATAGGGAAGATTATTTTTCCCAATCTGTAGGTTGCCGATTTGTCTTACTGACTATGTCTTTTTCCCACCTTATCTTCTATTAGATTCAGTGTATCTGGTTTTATGTTGAGGTCCTTGATCCACTTGAGCTTGAACATTGTGTGAGGTGACAAATATGGCTGTATTTTCATTTATCTACATACACACCACCAGTTGAACCAGCAATATTTATTGAAGATGCTTTCCTTTTTCCATTGTATATTTTTGATTTCTTTGTCAAAGATAAATGGCCATTAAGCGTATGGTTTAATTTCTGGGTTTTGAATTCTATTCCACTGACAAATATATCTGTATCTGTACCAACACCATGCAGTCTTTTTTTTATTAAATATAATCTTCATTTACATTTTAAGTGGTAAAACCTTTCCTGGTTTCCCCCCTCCCCAATATCCCCCAACTCCTCTTCCCACTCCCTGCCTCTAGTATATGCCCCTCCACCCAACCCACTTGCACCTCCCCCCCCCACTCGGTTTCCCCTTGTTGGGGCATCTATTGAGACTTCACCTGACCAAGGACCACTCCTCCCACTGATGCCCGACAAGGCATTACTCTCACATTTTTGGCTGGAACCATGTGTACCCCTTGGTTGATGGTTTACTCACTGGGAGTCCTGGGATGTCTGGGTGGCCAACATTGTAGTTCTTCCTATGAGGCTGTAAACCCCTTCAGCTCCTCCATACCACCCTCCAACTCCTCCCTTCTGCCTCTGTATGTACAAGGCTATGGCAGGGCTCCTCCAAAGACAACCATGGCATGCTCCTTTTGGTATGCATTTCTTATTGTACGTAGAAATGTTGGGGTTTGGTGACTGTTTATAGGATGAATTCCCTGGTCTCTGGGTGGCCTTTACTTCAGTCCCTGCTCCACACTTTGCCCCCATTATTGCTCCTGTAAGTATATTGTTCCCTTTCTCAGAGGAACCCAAGCACCCCCACTTCAGTCTTCTTTCTTCTTGAGCTTCCTGTGGTCAGTGAATTCTAACTTGTTTATTTTGGGCTTTTGGGCTAACATCCACTTATCAGTTAGTGCATCCCATGTGTGTTCTTTTGTGATTGGGTTACCTTGCTCAGGATGACACTTTCTAGCTCTATCCATTTGCCTAAGAATTTCATGAATTCATTGTTTTCTAATAGCTGAATAGTAATCCAATGTGTATATATACACCACAGTTTCTGTATCCATTCCTCAGTTGGAGGACATCTGTGTTCTTTCCAGCTTCTGGCTATTATGAATAAGGCAGCTATGAACATAGTGGAGCATATGTTCTTATTACATGTAGGAGCATCTTCTGAGTATATGCCCAGGGGTGGTATAGCTGGGTCCTCAGGTCTATGTCTAATTTTCTGAGGACTCACCACACTGATTTCCAGAGTGGTTTTACTAGCTTGCAATCCCACCAACAATGGAGAAGTGTTCCTCTTTCCCCACATCCTCTCCAGCATCTGTTGTCCCCTTAGTCTTTTATCTTAGCAATTCTGACCAGTGTGAGGTAGAATCTCAGTGTTGTTTTGATTGGCATTTCCTTGATTACTAAGGATGCTGAACATTTCTTTAGGTGCTTAAGAGCCATTCGAGTTTCCTCAGTTGAGAATTCGCTGTTTAGCTCTGTAACCCATTTTTAATAGGGTTATTTGACACTCTGGAGTCTAACTTCTTGAGTTCTTTGTATACATTGGATATTAGCCCTCTATCGGATGTAGGGTTGATAAAGATATTTTCCCAATTTGTTGGTTGCCATTTTCTAACTGACCGTGTCCTTTGCCTTACAGAAGCTTTGCAGTTTCAATAGGTCCCATTTGTTGATTCTTGTTCTTAGGGTATAAGCCATTGGTGTTCTGTACATGAACTTTTCCCCTGTGCCCATGTGTTCAAGATTCCTCCCCACTTTTTCCTATATAAGCTTCAGTGTGTCTGGTTTTATGTGTAGGTCCTCTATCCACTTGGACTTGAGCTTTGTACAAGGAAGTAAGAATGTGTTGATTTGCATTTTTCTGCATGCTGACTGCCAGTTGATTCAACACCATTTGTTAAAAGTGCTGTCTTTTTTCCACTGGACGTTTTTAGCTCCTTTGTCAAATATCAAGTGACCGTATGTGTGGTTTCTTTTCTGGGTCTTCAATTCTATTCCATTGATCTTCCTGCCTGTCTCCATACCAATACCAAACAGATTTTATCACTATTTCTCTGTAGTAGAGCTTGAGGTCAGGGATGGTGAGTCCTCCAGGAGATCTTTTCTTGTGGAGAACAATTTTTGCTATCCTGGGTTTCTGGTTATTCCAGATGAATTTGAGAATAGCTCTTTCTAGATCTATGAAGAATTGATTAAGATTTTGATGTGGATTTCATTGAATCTGTAGATTGCTTCCAGCAAGATGGCGATTTTTACTATATTGATCCTAACAATCCATGAACATGGAAGATCTTTCCATCTTCTGAGACCTTCTTCGATTTCTTTCATCAGTGGCTTGAAGTTTTTGTCATACAGATCTTTCACTTGCTTCCTTAGAGTCACACCAAGGTATGAAATATTATTTGGGACTATTGTGAAGGGTGACATTTCCCTAATTTCTTTCTAAGCTGGTTTATTCTTTGAGTAGAGGAAGGCTACTGATTTGCTTGAGTTAATTTTATATCCAGTCACTTTGCTGAAGCTATTTTTCAGTTTTAGGAGATCTCTGGTGGAACTTTTGGGGTTGCTTAATTATATGATCATATCATCTGCAAACAGTGATATTTTGACTTCTTCTTTTCCAATTTGTATACCTTTGACCTCCTTTTGTTGTCTGATTGCTCTGGCTAGGATTTCAAGTGCTATATTGAATAGATAGGGAGAGAGTAGGCAATCTTGTCTGGTCCCTGATATTAGTGGGATTGCTTCCAAATTCTTTCCATTTAATTTGATGTTGGATATTGGTTTGCAGTATACTGCTTTCACTATGTTTAGGTATGAACCTTGGATTCCCACTCTCTCCAAGACTTTTATCATAAAGGGATGCTGGATTTTGTCAAAAGCTTTTTCAGCATCTAATGAAATGACCATGTGGTTTTTATCCTTGAGTTTGTTTATGTAGTGGATTATGTTAATTGATTTCCATATATTGAACCATCCCTGCATCCCTGGGATGAAGCCTACCTGATCGTGGTGAATTATAGTTTTGATGCATTCTTGAACTCGGTTGGGCAGAATTTTGTTGAGTATTTTTGCATTGATGTTCATGAGGGAGATTGGTCTGAAGCTCTCCTTTCTTGATTGGTCTTTGTTTGACGTAGGAATAAGTGTAATTGTGGCTTCATAGAATGAGTTGGGTAGTGTTCCTTTAGTTTCTATTTCATGGAATAATTTGGAGAATATCGGTACCAGCTCTTTTTTGAAGATCTGATAGAATTCCCAACTAAACCCATCTGGCCCTGGGCTCTTTTTAGATGGGAGACTATTAACGACTGCTTCTATTTCCTCAGGACTTATGGGACTATTTTGATGGTTTATATGATCGTGTTTTAAAGTTGGCACCTGATATGTATCAAGAAAATTGTCCATTTCATCCAGATTTTCAAACATTGTTGAATATAAGTTCTTGTAGTAGCATCTGATGAATTTTTGAATTTTCACAATTTCTGTTGTTAAGTCTCCCTTTTCATTAATGATTTTATTAATTTGGGTAGTGCTCCTTTGCCCTCTGGTTAGTCTGGCTAAGGGTTTATCTATCTTGTTGATTTTCTCAAAGAACCAGCTCCTGGTTTTGTTGATTCATTGTATCGATCTTTTTGCTTCTGTTTCGTTGATTTCGGCCCTGAGTTTGATTATTTCCTGCTGCCTACTCCTCTTGGATCTATTTACTTCTTTTTCTTCTAGAACTTTCAAGTGCAATGTCAAGCTGTTGGTGTAAGCTCTCTCTATTTTCTTTATGGAGGCACTCAGAGCTATGAGTTTTCCTCTTAGCACTGCTTTCATTGTGTCCCATAAGTTTTGGTATGATGTGTCTTCATTTTCATTGAATTCAAAAAAAAATTTAATTTCTTTCTTTCTTTTTTGAAATTTTATTTTATTTTTTAAGTTTTTTTATTTACATTTAAAATCATTTCCCCCTTCCCGTTTCCTCCCTCCCCAAAAGTCTTATAAGCTCCCTTCCCTCCCTATTTTCCCGATTCAACCCCCTCTAGCTTCTCTGTCTTGGCATTCCCCAACATCCAGTCTTTCCAGGACCAGGGGGTCTCTCCTTCCATCTTCTTGGAAATCTATTGATATGCGAATTGTGTCTAGGGTATTCCAAGATTCTAGTTTACTATCCCCTTATCAGTGACTGCATACCATGTGTGTTCTTTTGTGATTGGGTTACCTCACTAAGGATGATATTTTCAAGTTCTGACCATTTGCCTAGGAATTTCGTGAATTCATTGTTTTTAATTGCAGAGTAGTATTCCATTGTGTAAATATACCACATCTTCTGAATCCATTCCTCCGTTGAGGGACATCTGGGTTCTTTCCAGCTTCTGGCTATTATAAATAAGGCTGCTATGAACATAGTGGAGCATGTGTCCTTATTGCATGCAGGTAAAGTCTCTGGGTATATGCCCAGGAGTGGTATAGCCGGATCCTCCGGGAGTGTCATGCCCAGTTTTCTGAGGAACCGCCAGACTGCTTTCCAGAGTGGTTGTACCAGCTTGCAATCCCACCAGCAGTGGAGGAGTATTCCTCTTTCTCCACATCCTCGCCAACAAGGGCTGTCTCCTGTGTTTTTGATCTTAGCCATTCTGACTGGTGTGAGATGGAATCTCAGGGTTGTTTTGATTTGCATTTCCCTAATGACTAAGGATGATGAACATCTCTTTAGGTGCTTCTCAGCCATTAGATATTCTTCAGGTGAGAAATCTTTGTTTAGCTCTGTACCCCATTTTTAATAGGGTTACTTGCCTCTCTGGAGTTTAACTTCTTGAGTTCTTTGTATATATTAGATATTAGCCCTCTGTCGGATGTAGGGTTGGTAAAGATCATTTCCCAGTTAGTTGGTTGCCGCTTTGTCTTTTTGACAGTGTCTTTTGCCTTGCAAAAACTTTGTAATTTAATGAGGTCCCATTTGTCAATTCTTGATCTTAGAGCATAAGCTATTGGAGTTCTATTCAGGAAATTCTCCCCTGTGCCCATATGTTCAAGGTTCTTCCCTAGCATTCTTTCTATTAGTTTCAGTGTGTCTGGCTTTATGTGGAGGTCCTTGATCCACTTGGAATTGAGCTTAGTGCAAGGAGATAAGAATGGTTCAATTTGCATTCTTCTGCATGTTGACATCCAGTTGAGCCAGCACCATTTGTTGAAAAGGCTATCTTTTTTCCACTGGATGGTTTTAGCTCCTTTGTCAAAGATCAAGTGACCGTAGGAGTGTGGATTCTTTTCTGGGTCTTCAATTCTGTTCCATTGATCTACATGCCTGTCACTGTACCAATACCATGCGGTTTTTAACACTATTGCTCTGTAGTACAGCTTGAGGTCCAGGATACTGATTCCCCCAGAGGTTCTTTTACTCTTGAGAATACTTTTGGCTATCCTGGGTTTTCTGTTATTCCAGATGAGTTTTTGAATTGCTCTTTCTAACTCTATGAAGAATTAAGTTGTGATTTTGATGGGGATTGCATTGAATCTGTATATTGCTTTTGGCAAGATGGTCATTTTTACTATATTAATCCTGCCAATCCATGAGCATGGCAGATTTTTCCATCTTCTGAGGTCTTTTTCAATTTCTTTCTTCAGAGACTTGAAGTTCTTGTCGTACAGATCTTTCACTTGTTTGGTTAGAGTCATGCAAAGATACTTTATATGGTTTGTGGCTATCGTGAAGGGCATCATTTCTCTTACTTCTTTCTCAGCCTGCTTATCCTTTGAGTATAGGAAGGCTTCTGACTTGCTTGAGTTGATTTTATATCTGGCCACTTTGCTGAAGTCTTTTATCAGTTGTAGGAGTTCTCTGGTGGAGTTCTTTCGGTCGCTTAAGTATACTATCATATCGTCTGCAAATAGTGATAGTTTTACTTCTTCCTTTCCAATTTGTATCCCTTTGACCTCCTCTTGTTGTCTAATTGCTCTAGCTAGAACTTCAAATACTATATTGAAAAGATATGGAAAGAGAGGGCAGCCTTGTCTAGTCCCTGATTTTAGTGGGATTGCTTCAAGTTTCTCTCCATTTAGATAGATGCAGGCTACCGGTTTGCTGTAAGTTGCTTTACTATGTTTAGATATGGGCCTTGAATTCCTGATCTTTCCAAGACCTTTAGCATGAAAGGATGCTGAATTTTGTCAAATGCTTTCTCAGCATCTAATGAGATGACCATGTGGTTTTTTTCTTTGAGATTGTTTATATAGTGGATTACATTGATGGATTTCCTTATATTGAACCATCCCTGCATCACAGGGATGAAGCCTACTTGATCGTAGTGAATGATCGTTTTGATGTGTTCTTGGATTCGGTTGGCAAGAATTTTATTGAGTATTTTTGCATCGATATTCATAAGAGAGATTGGCCTGAGATTCTCTTTCTTTGTCGGATCTTTTTGTGCCTGTGGTATTAGTGTAATTGTGGCTTCATAGAACGAGTTGGGTCCTATTCCTTCTGTTTCTATTTTGTGGAACAGTTTGAAGAGTATTGGTGTTAGGTCTTCTTTGAAGGTCTGATAGAATTCTTCACTAAAACCATCTGGACCTGTACTTTTTTTGGTTGGAAGACTTCCAAAGACAACTTCTATTTCTTCAGGGGTTATAGGACGGTTTAGATGGTCTATTTGATCCTGATTTAATTTTGGTATTTGGTATCTGTCAAGGAAATTGTCCATTTCCTCAAGATTTTCTAGTTGTGTTGAATACAGGTTTTTGTAGTAGGATCTGATGATTTTTTGAATTTCCTCAGTTTCTGTTGTTATCTCTCCCTTTTCGTTTCTGATTTTATTAATTTGGATACTATCTCTGTGCCCTCTGGTTAGTCTGGCTAAGGGCTTATCTATCTTGTTGATTTTCTCAAAGAACCAACTCCTCGTTTTGTTGATTCTTTGTATGGCTTTATTTGTTTCTACTTGATTGATTTCAGCCCTGAGTTTGATGATTTCCTGCCTTCTACTCCTCTTTGGTGTATTTGCTTCTTTTTGTTCCAGGGCTTTCAGCTGTGCCATTAAGCTGTTAGTGTATGCTGTCTCCCGTTTCTTTTTGGCGGCACTCAGGGCTATGAATTTTCCTCTTAGCACTGCTTTCATTGTGTCCCATAAATTAGGGTGTGTTGTGCCTTCATTTTCATTAACTTTCAAAAAGTCTTTGATTTCTTTCTTTATTTTCTCCTTGACCAAGTTATCATTGAGTAGAGCATTGTTCAGCCTCCATGTGTACGTGGGTTTTCTTTTGTTTTTGTTGCCATTGAAGACCACCCTTATTCCATAGTGATCTGATAGGAGGCATGGGATTAGTTCTATCTTCTTATATCTGTTGAGGTCTGATTTGTGACCAATTATATGGTCGATTTTGGAGAAGGTACCATGAGGAGCTGAGAAGAAGGTGTATTCTTTAGCTCTAGGATTAAATGTTCTATATATATCTGTTAGTTCCAATTGGTCCAAGGCTTCAATTAGATTCACTGTGTCCCTGTTTAGTTTCAGCTTTCCTGAACGATCCATTTCAGAGAGCGGGGTGTTGAAGTCACCCTCTATTATTGTGTGCAGTGCGATGTGTGCTTTGAGTTTTAGTAAAGTTTCTTTTACGAATGAGGGTGCCCTTGCATTTGGAGCATAGATATTCAGAATTGAGTGTTTTTGATGGTGGATTTTTCCCTTGATCAGTATGTAGTGTCTTTCTGTGTCTTTTTTGATGACTTTAGGTTGAAAATCAATTTTATCTGATATTAGGATGGCTATTCCACCTCGTTTCTTGGGGCCATTTGCTTGTAAAGTTGTTTTCCAGCCTTTTACTCTGAGGTAGTGTCTGTCTTTGACACTGAGGTGCGTTTCCTGCATGCAGCAAAATGCTGGGTCCTGTTTACGTATCCAGTCTGCTAGTCTATGTCTTTTAATTGGGGAATTGAGACCATTGGTATTATGAGAGATTGAGGCATAGTGATTATTGCCATATGCCATTCTTGATGCTATCTTTATGTTTGAGTGGTTATCTACTTTTGGGTTTGATTCAAGGTTATTATCTCATTTTTTCCATGGTGTTGTTTCTCTCCCTTTATTGGAGGTTTCCACCTATTATCTGTTGCAGGGCTGGATTTGTGGAAAGATATTGTGAAAATTTGGTTTTATCATGGAATATCTTGGTCTCTTCATCTATGGTGATTGAGAGTTTTGCTGGGTATAGTAGTCTAGGCTGGCATTTGTGCTGTCTAAGTGTCTGCATGAGATCTGCCCAGGATCTTCTTGCTTTCATAGTCTCTGGTGAGAAGTCTGATGTGATTCGGATAGATCTTCCTTTGTATGTTATTTGGCCCTTTTCTCTTACTGCTTTTAGTATTCTTTCTCTGTTTAGAACATTCTGTGTTTTGATTATTATGTGACGGGAGGTATTTCTGTTCTGGTCCAGTCTGTTTGGAGTTCTGTAGGCTTCTTGTACATTCATCGGCCTCTCTCTCTTTAGGTTAGGGAAGTTTTCCTCCATAATTTTGTTGAAGATGTTTACTGGCCCTTTAAGTTGCAAATCTTCACTCTCATCTATACCTATAATCCTTAGGTTTGGTCTTCTCATTGTGTCCTGGATTTCCTGGATGTTTTGGGTTACACGTTTTTTGCATTTTGCATTTTCTTTGACTGTTGAGTCGGTGCTTTCTATGGAATCTTCAGCACCTGAGATTCTTTCTTCCATCTCTTGTATTCTATTGTTGATGTTTGCATCTATGACTCCTGATTTCTTCCCAAGGTTTTCTATCTCCAAAGTTGTCTCCCTTTGTGATTTCTTAGTTGTTTCTACTTCCTTTTTTAGTTCCTGGATGGATTTGCTGAGATCCTTCACTTGTTTGTTTGTATTTTCCTGTATTTCTTTAAGGTATTTTTGCATTACCTCTTTCAGGATTTCTGCCTCTTGACCCATGTTCTCCTGCATTTCTCTGAGCGATTTTTGTGTTTCCTCCTCATGGGAATCCATCTGTTGATCCATCGTCTCCTGCATTTCTTTAAGCAGTTCTCATGTTTCCTTTGTAAGGGAATCTAACCGTTGATTCATTTCTTTAAGCAATTTTTGTGTTGCCTCCTTATGGGCATCCATCTGTTGACCCATATTCTTCTGCATTTCTTTATGCAATTTTTGTGATTCCTTTGTGAGTGCATCTACCCATTGATTCATCTCGTTAAGCGATTTTTGTGTTGTCTCCTTGTGGGCCTCCATCTTTTGATTCATGTTCTCCTGCTTTGTGTTTCCTTTGTAAGGGCTTCTAACCGTTGATTCATGGTCTCCTGTAATTCTTTATTAGATTTATTTGTGTCCTTCTTGTGATCCTCTAATAGCATCATGAGAAGTGGTTTTAAATCCAGATCTTGTCTTTTGGGTGTGGTGGGGTATCCAGGACTTGCTGCTGTTGGAGAGTTGGGTTCGGATGGTGCCATATTACTTTGATTTCTGTTAGTAACGTTCCTACATTTGCCTTTTGCCATCTGGTTACCTCTGATGTTAGTTGGTCCTGCTGTCACTGGCTGTTGGTTGGACCTCCTGTGAGCCTGCAAAGCTATTTCTGCCCTTCTGCCCCACCCCCCGGTTTACCAGGATTCCCCTGGCACAGATTTCTGGGGCCTGCCCTGCTCCTGAGTGACTTTGGAGCCCTGATGTGCCTTACCCCGAGTGGTGTTATATTGGGGAGTCCTTGCACATCCAAATGCTCAGCGTAGTGGATTCCTGGAGCAGAGGTCGCCAAAGGGAGGCTGGTAGGCTCCTGCCCTGTGCAGGGGTGTGTGATCTCTCCTGGGGGGGGGAGGGGGCGTCCCTCTGCCAGGCAGAAGTCCCACAGCAGAGCTAGCACACTGATTACGGCAGATCTGCCCAGCTCTTGGGAGCCACGTACACACAATCCGCCCGAGACCCAAGAGATATTATGCCTGTCTGTCTCAGAGCCTGGCATTCCCAACTTCCTGGCCACTGGAGCAAAGATGGCGGAGTGTACTCTGCACTCTCTCCGTGGTGCTGCTCACCCTGCAGAGGAGATGGCCTGCAGATCTGGCACCCAGATGACCACAGTGCTGTCCCGTTCTTGGGCACAGGCAGAAGCCCCAACAGGCTGTGTGCCAAGTGATGTTATATTGGGGAGAGCCTGGGTACCTGTCTTTTCAGTGCAGTCTACTGGGACAGAGGTCGTGGAAGGGAAGCTGGTAGGCTCCCGTCCAGTGCAGGGTCCCTCTGCCAGGCAGAAGTCCCACAGCAGAGCTCGTGCTGGTTACTGCAGATCAGCCCAGCACTTGGGAGCCGCATACACACAAGCCGCCCGAGACCCAAGCAATATTATGACTGTCTGTCTCAGAGCCTGGCTGTCCCACCTTCCCGGCCACTGGAGCAAAGATGGCTGAGTGCACTCTGCACTCTCTCTGTGGCTCTGGTCACCCTGCAGAGGCTATGGCCTGCAGATCTTGCACCCAGAGGACCACAGCGCTGTCCCGTTCTTGGGCACAGGCAGAAGTCCCAACAGGCCGTGTCCCAAGCGATGTTATATTGGGGAAAACCTGGGTACCTGTCTCTTCAGTGCAGTCTACCAGAACAGAGGTCGCGGAAGGAAAGCTGGTAGGCTCCCGCCCAGTGTGGGGTCCCTCTGCCAGGCAGAAGTCCCACAGCAGAGCTGGCGCGCTGCTTACTGCAGATCAGCCCAGCACTTGGGAGCTGCATACACACAAGCCGCCCGAGACCCAAGCGATATTATGCCTGTCTGTCTCAGAGCCTGGCTGTCCCAACTTCCCGGCCACTGGAGCAAAGATGGAGGAGTGCACTCTGCACTCTCTCCATGGTGCTGCTCCCCAGCCGTTCTTTATTGCTAAGAATTGCTTTTGCTATTCTGGGTTGTTTGCCTTTCAGATGAATTTTAGAATTGTGCTTTCCATGTCTTTGAAGATTTGTGTTGGGATTTTGATGCAGATTGCACTGAATCTATACATTGTCTTTGGTATGATGGCCATTTTAACTATGTTATTCTGCCAATCAGTGAACATGGGAGATCTCACCATTTTTTGAGATCTTCTCTGACTTCTTTCTTGAGAGACTTGAAATTATTGACATAGAGGTCTTCCACTTGTTTGGTTAGAATTACCCCAAGATATTTATTATTAATTGTAGCTATTGTGAAGGGTGTTATTTCCCAGATTCTTTCTCAGTCTGTTTATCATTTTGATGTGTTCTTGGATTTGGTTTGCATGAAATTTTATTGAGTATTTTTGCATTGATATTCATAAGTGAGATTGGTCTGAAGTTCTCTTTTTTTTTTGATTGGGTCATTGTGTATCAGAGTATTTATAGCTTCATAGAATGAGTTAGGTAGTGTTTCATCTCTTTCTAATTTATGGAATAGTTTGAAGAAAATTAGTATCAGATCTTCTTTGAAGGTCTGGTAGAATTCTGTCCTAAATCAGTCTGGTACTGGGCTTTGTTGTTGTTGTGAGGTTTTTAATGACTTCTTCCATTTCTTTCTGAATTATGGGCTTGTTTAGATAGCTTACCCACTCTTGATTTAACCTTGGAATGTGGTATCTGTCTAGAGAAAAATGAATTTAATCTATATTTTACAGTTTTGCTAAGTATAGGTTTTTATAGGGGGATATGATAACTTTTTGAATTTCCTTTGTTTCTGTTGTTATGTCTCCCACTTCATTTCTGATATTTTTAATTTGGATACTGCCTCTGGGCCCTTTAGTTATATTTGCTAGTGGTTTATTTATTTTGTTGATTCTCTCAAAGAACCAGCTTTTGGTTTTGTTGATTCATTTTATTGTTGTCTTTGTTTCTATTTGGTTGATTTTATACTTGAGGTTGACTATTTCCTGCCTTCTACTTCTGTTGGGTATGCTTCTTTTTGTTCCAGTTTGCTGTTAAGTTGATAGTGTAAGATCTCTCCAGTTTCTTATCCAGTGCACTTAGTGCTATGAACTTTCCTTTTAGCACTGTGTTCATTGTGTTCCATAAGTATGATGTGTCAACATTTTTATTAAATTCGAGGAAGTCTTTAATTTCTCTATTTCTTCCCTGACCAAGTTATCATTGAGTAGAGAATTTTTCAGCTTCCATCTCTGAGTTTTCTGTTGTTTTAACTGTTATTGAAGACCAGCCTTAGGCCATGGTGTGTCTGATAGGATTTATGGTATCATTTCAATCTTTTCATATTGTTTGAGGGTTGCTTTGTGATGAAATATATGGTTGATTTTGGAGAAGGTAACATCAGGTGCTAAGAAGTTTTATTCTTTTGTTTTAGGATGAAATATTCTTTAGACATCTGTTAAATCCATTGCGTTCATAACTTCTGTTAGTTTCAAAGTGTCTTTGTTTAATTTCTGTTTTAATGACCTGTTCATTACTGAGAGTGGGGTGTTGAAGTCTACCACTATTATTGTGTGGGGTTCAATGTGTGTTTTGAGCTTTAGTAAAGTTCCTTTTGTGAATGTGGTTCTCTTGGATTTGGGGCATAGATGTTCAAAATTGAGACTTTCTCTTGATGAATATGAAGTGTCCTTCTTCATCACGCTTGATAACTTTTGGTTGAAACTCTATTTCATTGGATATTAAGATGGCAACTCCTGCTTGTTTCCTGGGATCATTTGCTTGGAAGATCTTTTTTACATCCTTTTACTCTGAGATACTTCTGTCTTTGTTATTGAGGTGTGTTTCTTGTAACAGCAAATTTCTGGGTCTTGTTTGTGTATCCAGTCTGTTAGCTTATGTCTTTTTATAGGTAAGTTGAGTCCAATAATATTGAGAGATATAACAGGGAGATGACTGTTGGTTCCTGATATGTTTGTTTTTGTAGGTAAATTTATGTGCTTGTGGTTTTCTCCTTTGACTTTGTTGTGAGCTGCTTAATATCTTATCCTTTCTTTTGTGCAGGTACCTTCCTTATTTTGGTGTTTTCCTTCTATAATCCTTGGTAGGACTGGATTGGTAGATACTGTTGGAATTTGGTTTTGGCCTGGAATATTTTGACTTCTCTATATTGAGAGTTTTGCTGGGTATAGTAGCCTGGACTGGCATTTGTGTTCTCTTAGAGTCTGCATGACCTCTGACAAGGTTCTTCTGGCTTTCATAGTCTCTGCTGAAAAGTCTGGTATAGTTCTGATAGGTCTACCTTTGTATGTTATATGGCCCTTTTCCCTTGAAGTTTTTAATATGTTTTCTTAGTTCTGTACAGGTGTATTTTTAAAAGACATCTTTAGTGTTCTCATTCTTCATATAATGTTAAAGAAATATAGGATGACCTATAAGTTTACACAAGACATGCAGGCATTTGGATAAGGAATTTGGTTTCTACTTTTAAAACGTATTACCTTAATTTCACATCATGCGACTCATGTGCTAGAGACCTGACACCTATTCTGGTCTCTATGCATACCTTTACACATAAATAAAAGAACACTTATAAGTAATTACAATTAACATAATGTTTAGTTTTATTAACACCTATGATAAAAATGAAGTACACATTTATTATTTCTGGAATGTAGTTTTGTTTATTTTTAATGTAAAAACTTGCAAGTAGTTGCTAATAGTAAAATGGCTTTATTAACAAATTTTTACATCAAAACTCACATAGAAGAATATATAATAGTATTCACTTTAAAATATTGAATTAAATTAAATTTTATGAAGTTGTCTTTCACTTGGTTCAAGTAGTCACAAATATTTTCTTTGCATTCTTTGTGAGTTTTAAATATTCTCTTTTATTTTCAAACATTTTCTTACTGTTTTTATTGTCATTGTAGTTACTCCTGTGAAAAAACACTATTCACAAGTTCAAGGAAAGTCTTTATTTGCACTGTATTTCCAGGTCTTAGTCTATCATTGAGGGAAGTCACGCTAGAGACATAAGCAGGGACTGATGTAGAAATCCTGCAGAGACTTGATAGGCCACGGTGGCAGATACCTGGGGGCAGAAAACATGCCCTTTCAGAATAGAAGAGAAAGGGAAAGAGAAGAGAAATCATGGAGAAGGATTGCTTGCTTGCTCACTGGCTGGGTCATACTTAACTTAATCCCCAGGACTACCTGACTAGGGAGTAATGTTGCTTACATTCAGTTGGGCTCTCCTATATCTATTTGTACTCAAGTCAATCCCTCATAGATATCACTGAGACCAGCAGATAAAGACAATTACTCAAGTGGCATTCTCTTTCCATGTGATACTGGGCTGAGTCAAATTGATAGTTGATGAATACTAGGACGTGTTTTCTTCAATATTTGCCATCCTGAATTAAGCTTCACCAGATCATATAAGGAAGTATAATCAATATATATCAGAATTTGTGCTTTCATGAAGGTGCTATTCTAAATTTTGATATTTAATGCATATAAAACACATTATAGACAGACAGGGGTACTCAGGTATAAAAAGGGACTGAGACAGAAAGATTATGGAGGATAAAAAAAATTAGAGGAAAATAGAAGAAGTTCAAGGGGAGGTTAAATCAATTTTAACAGGAGAGACCTCAAAACAAATCCCTGAGATGACTTTTGATCAAAATCTACACAGTGGATAAGGATTTTTCTTCACTAACCCAAATATAAAGAAAATAATCTATGTTATGGAAACTGCAATTTTAAGGGCTCAGAAACAGACAGCATTGCTACTCACAGATCGATATGCAGCCAGTGTTGGTTTGGCTGAACGTGTTACTAGTTAACAGAGGAAAATCCAGTCCTACAGGGACAGACTCTGAAGGTATCATGAGATCCATTTATTTCTTAATGAAAACAGAAAAAACATTGTAGGTGGCTTTTGACAAGTTCCAATTTACTTTTCATTTGTGTCTTGAGTGAAAGGAAGCATGGGTTATTAAAGTTAAGTGACAACCTTTTCTTTCTCAATTTGTTTACCAATCTTTGACCTGGCATAAACATTATCATTCATTGAAATGTCATCTCTTCTACCTTCAAATTTAATTTTTTCCCATTTTTTGAAGTAGAAATTTCTGGTTTCTTTGGAGACTCAGTTGTATTATATGTTTTTTTTTCTAGAAACTATCTATGAGAGGATGTTTTTGCTGAAACAGACACATGATTTTTTTTCTAGAGGTCTGGAATAGGGGCATAAGATGTTCTGCTAGAGCAGATGATTAAAAGAACTCATGATGTTTGGAAAAGATATAAATATAGCCCAACGGACAGTGGATAATGCTAGATGTCATTGATACAACTTTGCTATTCTTTGATGGTCAACATTTGGCTTTGTTGACATTGATCTTCACTGGTGAATACAGATGTGATGCTTGCAGCCAACCATCAGACTGAGCTCGAGGACCCCAATGGTTTGACTGAAGGAGATGAAGGGGATTGCAACCCATATAAAAAACAACAATAGTAATCTAATGGACTTCCTAGAGCTCCCAGGGACTAAATCACCAACCAAAGAATACACATGGAGGGATCTATAACTCCAGCTGCATATGTAGAAGAGGATGGCCTTATCTAGCATCAATGAAAGCATAGGCCCTTGGTCCTGTGGAGGCTTGGTGCTCTAGCATAAGAGCAGGAGTGAGTGGGTGGAGGAGCACCATCATAGATGCAGGAGTAGGGGAGATGGGATGGGAGGTTTGCAGAGGGAATACTGGGAAAGGGGACAACATTTGAAATGGAAATAAATAAAATAACCAGTTTTAGAAAAAGAACTATTTTACAGACTTTCCTTGGGTAAAAATAGAATAGTTAACAACATAAATAAAAAATGGTATTGTATAATGATTTATGTACTATTACATATATTGTGAATTCACAATTATATAAAGGATTGAACAAACCAGAGAAGTTTTATCTCATAATATCAGAATTATATAGAACATTAATTCCATATACTTCTTTATATTACAGCTAGCCTGGGAGAATTTCCCACAATTTCATCTTCAGTTTCAAGTATTAAAAGTACACTGTAACAAACATACAAATTTTATATATGCAAACATACAAGAGAAACATGTTTGCAGTGGAGAATGCTGGTAAATAGTATCTCACTCAACTGGCCAAGTTAAACATCATTGGTATTTAAGTATTCTTAATATTGTGTGTTAATGTACAGAAATGACATGGGGAAGATTTATCAGCAAATGAGGACTTCATACCCAAACCTACCACTTAGATCTAGTCATAGGAATTCATCAAAAATCTCTATAAAATATTTTTTCTCTAAAATTATTATCCAATTATATATATGTACAAATGGTATAATCAAGGCAACTTTAAGAAATTTACAGAGCATTAAATGTTTGCAATACAGTCTGCTTTGGGTTCAGTGACAGTCTAAAAGATATTTGATGAGAAAACTATTACAATTCCAACATATTTCTAATTATATAGTTAAATAATATTTTGTCTTTGATTAGTACATTTTGGTTATTCAGTATATTAACATCAGAAGAAACAAGATATACTCCACCATGGTTTTGGAAATTAAGAATTATAGTAATAATTATAATTATATTATTATTATTATTATTACTATTACTATTAAAGAATGCTTTCAAATTAAAATACTCTCATTCTTATACTAGATAGAAAAATAACTGTAAACCATTACTTATGTTTCTTTTATATAATTTAGAATATTTTCTTGTCTTTGTGAGATAATTTAATTCCAATTGGAAATAAAATACCATATCTACATTCTCAGGAAAGGTATTTCAGTAGTTAATATGGAGGAAATATACATTCAAGAGCAACTATTAAAAGAGTTAGATGATTTTGTTTTACAGGGAAAAAGAATAGGCAAACATATACATCTATATATGTGATTTGAGACTTGTGCTTGTGTTTTGTATTGACAAAATTTAATAACACATCAAAATGCAAGCATAATCCATTGGCTCCCAAAACTTTCATTTCTTGGAATGATAGATTTTTAGAACAAAAAAAATTGCTAATGCCTGACTGGATGTCACATTTCATATTGGTTTCCAGCAGTGGTATTTTCTCATTCAAGATGGTGGCAAAGGAAAATATAGTTTGTACCAATTTATGTTGCAAAGTTTGGAACAGTTCGTTTCAAATCAGCTCCTTGGTATTGTAGAAATGTAATATGTTACCACAGAACTCAAGACCTTGAATTCCCAGGATCTTGTATTTTTATAAGATTTCTAGAACTATATCTTGTCCTGCACAGTAAAATTTAAAAGTAAACCAAGTTCTATATAAGGAAGTCAAAATTTTCAAGGGAAGCCACCAGACAGACTTTTCCTATTCTTTAAAAACCATCAGTTCCTTTTACTGACATCTGTTCCTCTTAAGCCAGTATAAAAGAGGTTTAAAGAAAACAAGGACAAAACTTACTTCATGATTTAATCTAATATTCCAGTTCCTCATTAACAAGTCATAGACTGGGTAAGAACACGGAGGACATCACATGACTTTACTAGGAAAACTGAAAATCTTTACTTCTAGATCCATTCTATTTTTAATATTTTCAATTTTATTTCCTTAGTTACTAAAATTCATTTACATTCCATACACAGAAGATAAATTTTTAAAAATTGAAACTTCAGCCCAGGTGAGTGTATTCAAGCTACTTTCTGGTATTTTGTTACTGTAGATAGCCACAGGGAGACCAAAACTCATCTGAATATTTTCCCACTTTTCTATTGGTTTGACAGTGCTCTGTGGCACTGCATCTTGGTTTTTTCATGACCTTTGGCTCTTTCCAATATTATCTTATTATTTAATCAGCTGCTAAAAGGTATGTGTGTATATTTTATATAATGATATAATCATGAGAACTTGAGGATAAATACGAGAAGAAGGGTTAGGGTTTAATAGTGATGTATATATGTGACTAGTAGGGTTTGCTGTGAGATAATTAATTTCTTGTTTTTTCTTCAGTGTAGTTTCTCCTCCTCGTGTAGGAATTTTCCTTCTATTATCCTCTGTAGGGTTGGCTTAGTGGAAAGATATCGTTGAAATTTAGTTTTGTCATGGAATATCTTGGTTTCTCCTTTTATTGTGATTGGGGTTTTGCTGGATATAGTAGCCTGAGCTGGCATTGCTGTTCTCATAGGTTCTGTATGATTTTTGTCCAAGATTTTCTGGATTTTAGCATTTCTGTTGAGAAGTCTGATGTAATTCTGATAGGTCTGCCTTTATTACTTGGCCTTTTTCCCTTACAGCTTTTAATATTCTTTCTTTGTTCTGTGCAACTAGTGTTTTGATTATTAGGTGACAAGAGCATTTTTCTCTTCTGATCCAACCTATTTGGTACTCTGTAGGCTTTTTGTACATTAATGGACATGTTTTTCTTTACGTTACGGAAGTTTTATTTTATGATTTTGTTGAGGTTGTGTCTCTGACAGGGCAGGGCAGGGTGAATAGGGCTCAACTTAGCTGGCCCCCATGGAGGTCTCAGTTAGGCCATGTATTGAGGCAGTGGGGGGAATGTCTCACCTATTGGTCTGGTTGTGATGGGCCTTCTGGGATCTAGGTATCCCTTGATGTGGGAGGGAATCTGATCACCTTCTCTGCCCTGGACCAAGTTGTAGGCTGGAAGGAATCTTAGGTCATATTACTCAGGGGCTGTCTACTAATATTTTTTATTTGCTTTACTTTGTTTAGAATGGCTATTCCTGGATTCTTTACCTTCTAAGCAATGGGATTACAATTGTGCACTACCACAGCTGGTTAGTGCATATGTGTTTGGGGATCAGACTCCCATCCACAGACTTAAAATCAATCACTTTAAAAACTGAGTGATCTCTATAACCTTGGTGTTAATTAATGTATTAAGAAGGGTTGGTTGGTCTGGAAGGAGTAAGAGGAGGGAATAATATGGTCAAAAGTGTGTACAGAATTCTTGAAGGACTAAGAAAAATAAGGAAGAAAGAAATGTGTTAGAATATTTTATATTTTGCTTTCATTTTTTTGACTTTAAAGAAACTTCATGCCTGCATATTTTATATTAATTTTATTTACTTTTTGAATGAGAACTTGATACATGTAAGCAATAAATTTTGATCACATTTACCCCTTCCCTTGATTTCTTATTTAACAAAAAGGTACTACCATAAGCAAAAAGCATGCTATTGTTTATCTGGGGAAGACAAAAGACCACCCTGACCGTCTCTGTCTCCATGTTCATGATTATAGACTCCTAATCATTGGAATATGACAAATTGATGCCTTACCCATGGAAAACTTGACCCTAACTTGGATTCCATTAAGTGTTTCAGATGGGCAGATTATCTTGAACCATTAACATAGGCCCAATATAGTTACAAAATTTTTATTAATATCCTTTTTGAAAGAAGCCTGTTCAAGATTTTGATCCTAAGAAAATTATAAGAAAAGCAGACAACGATACTGCAAGTGCTACTTTCATGCTTTTGAGATGGAAGTAAAGAAAATGAGCAAACAAATTCAAACATCTCTTAGGAGCTGGAAAAGAGCCTTCAAAATATTCTCATTACAGTTCCCACAGGGAAGAGCCATGATCTTAGTCCAGTAAAGTCTGTTTTGTACATATTTCTTCTAGAACTATAAGAGACCGACTGTGACTGACTGAGCTACAGTGTGTGTGATGACCTGCTACAGCAGGAACAGGATGACAAGTTGCAATACAATACAACATGAGATTTTTAATGGACCAGTTCAGTGCCCTGATGAAATGGACAGGCCCTAGAGAGAATTTTTTACTGGTCTCCAATTTAAAATTTAGAGTGAGCATTGTGTCAATTTTGTATAGTATTATACCCTTATAATAATAGCATTGTATGAATTCATGTGAAGAGAAAGATGTCTTTATACTTATAGAGTGAAGGGAGAGAGTCAAGTGTTTACACATATTTCTTTAGTTTTGTCATAAAAGAAATTCATAATTTTTAAAAATTTTACAGTAGAAATTATGATGTTGGCTCTATTTTCATTAAATCTTATGGATTTTTAATACCCTGAATGAACATTGAGAAAAATCAAAATGGAAGGAACAATGAGTTATTTTCAATTAGAGCTCTTGAGACTTCAGCCATTCTCCTTTGTGGTTGATGTTCTGGGGGGCTTGTCAATGTCTAAGCATGTATCTAGGCAATTCTCTTAACTCACTTCTTAGAGATGCAAAGGTACAACAAGAAAGCAAAGTGATGGGGATCCAATACCACATGGAGGTACAGTCTGTTGACCTAAGTTTATCAAAGTAGATCTGACTTCTGGACATGGACAAGTTCCAACCATGATACAATAAATATTATTTTAGTACAGAATATATAATATGACATTTTCAAAGCTATCCAAAAGCAACAGATTTGTAATTAGGGAGAAATAAATATATATGCCTAGACACTACATCCACTCTGTTTGAGGAGACATTAAATCTAATAAATGAATTCTTCTTCATGTTTCCTATTATCGCCAAGAAAGTCACTGACTGGGGTGACTGAGGCTACTCAGTGCTGCAGACAATGATCTCATTCTCACTCCTCTCCAATCTACAATTCATTTTGTCATAAATCTGAGGGACTATTTTACAACAGGTGCATACAGTAAGAATGGTATCATTTTGATTTCTGTCTGTCTAGCCAGCACACTTATGTGTGTCTCACATTTTTTTTTCCAAAATCACTGCCAAGCAATAGAATAACATGGTGATAATGGGGGGGGGTGAATTTTAAAGCTGAGGTGCAGTATTTGTACTGGAAAGGTTTTGATAGCATTGTTCAATTTTATCTTGAGTTCCCACTAAATCTGTCCAGGCTAAGAACCTGGCAGCACTATGGGTTTGTCCCATACAATACTGCAATAACCACATAAATCTAAGAAATGTTAAATATCTGAAAATATGTATTAGTCATAGCAGCTTTGAGATGCTTCTCTTCTGTGGGTGCTAATTAACTCTATGTTCACACCTGAGCTGACTTCCTAGAGCTGCAAGCAGATTTTCAAGAGGGAATTTACGAGGAAATTTATGAATTTGCTGTCTTACTCCAAAATCAACAACAATAAAAGCATAGAAAGCAGAGGCAGATTGGGTAGCTAATTCGCTCTAGGATGAGAACATCTGCTGTGAAGCTACAGAAGGTTTGTTTTGGCTTTAATTTTGAAACGTTATTTTAAAAGCTCCAATCTGTTTAATTTGAAGGGAGCATCAGATCAGGGAAAGAGAGTTGAACAACAGAGTTTAGAGAATGCTGGTTGATTAAAAATTGGGACCCAAAAAAGAGAGGGTTAAAACAAACATGATCATATATACCACATGTAACAAAAGTATTATTCTTCAAATAAAAATGTCCAAGAGTATCCAAACCCGAATCAATCGTCACAGTGACTCCCTGGGAAGTGAACTGTTTCCAACACCAGCTTTCTCATCTATGAGCTGTATATAAAATATGAACCTCGGAGATTTTTAAGGACATTTGAATAATAAAAGAGTTTAGCAATAAAGCTGGTCTGTAAATGAAAATGGTAAATCAGTAAGTTTTATTTGAATCTGAATCTAGAGAGTTGCAAAGGAAATTTCACTTAAAGGAACTCAACTTTCATATTGCCTAGATAAACAAAATTTCACATATAACTGCCAGTCATAAGTTCTGCACTTATCTGCTCTGAGAGCATAATATGCTACTTGAGACAGGCACTCCTGAGGACAGGGGAAGAATGCTGACTGTGCTGGATTCAGTTCCACCAAATGCGCCCTAAGTAAGCCTTCTCTACGTGAAAAGAGCATTTTCGAGCACAAGAATTTTCAAAACAGGACTTCGGCTCTTTGATCAACAAAATTACATCTTACCATTTCCTCCATTACAAAAATTTTGAGGCATACTTGCCAAAATGTATGTCCCAGATGGTGCAGTCTTTTCTAGATGTTAGGAAATGAGAAAAATAAAAAAGAAAAAAAAATCAACCTCATTCGTAGGTGGTTAGTGGACAAAATTTATCTATGTGAGAATGCCTGATAAGAGAACTGTACCTTTATAATGTTGCTTAACTCATTTATTATCAATTGTTTTATTTCACTTTTCTTGAAAATAAGTCATGTAATGCTGTGAGAAAAAGTATTTAGATTGACACAATTTTGCTCTGTGTGATACTGTAAATAGTCTACACAAGTAATATTCAATTTCACTATAATGAAAGAAAAATCAGAATGTGTTTGTGTAGTTTAGAGGGCTTTTTCTCAGCCCATGCCATGCATAGATGGACAGGCAGGAAAAAGGCAGACGTGGGGCAGCAGGAAAGAGATCTGGGCATCCTAATTTGTATAGCTGGGCATCCTTTTGTGTACCCACACTGTCCTTAGATTCCCCCCTTGAGATTTTACTTATCACAAGTGCTGGAATCTACAGTAGGACATGCCAATTGACTCATCTGTTTCTCACATGGGAAGATCCCAAGGGCACCCTTTGTAACTCAAATGCCTTTCACTATGGATAGGTACAGGGGCCCAGGTTTCTGCCACATTCTTTCACGAAGTAAAACAAGCATATAATCAATCAATTATCAATCAATCAAACAAGGTGAGGAAAATGTATGTCCATCTCTGTCTCTCTCTCTGTCTCTCTCTCTGTCTCTCTCTCTGTCTCTCTCTCTCTCTCTCTCTCTCTCTCTCTCTCTCTCTGTGGCTCTATCTCCCTCTCTCTACCTCTCTGTCTGGTTCTGTCTCTATCTTCCTCTCCTTTCCTCTCTTCCTCCCTCCCTCCATTCCTCAATTCCTACATCCCTGTGTGTGTATGTGTGTGAGAGAGAAAGTGAGAGAGTGAGAAAGAGCGAGAGAAAGAGAGAGAGAGAGAGAGAGAGACAGAGAGAAGGAGGAGGAGGAGGAGAAGGAGGAGGAGGAAAGAGGGAGGGAGGGATGGAGGAAATGGAGGATAAAGGGAAAACACACAGATTAAAACAGAGAAAGGTGTGGCGAGAAACAGACAGAAATTTCCTGAGAAAACCTATTATATGTTTCATCTTGGTATTCACACACACACAAAAATGAAAACTACAACTGATGAGTAAGAAATAAACTTATATACTTGCCCCTGACGAGGATGATTATGGGATGCTGAGGGTGGTAGAGGAAGCAGCAGATGATTTATGCTCACTGGTAAAGGCATTTGCTATCAAGTTCCTGAGTTCTGTCCTCAGAATCCACATGGTGGAAGGCAAAACAAAATTCCTACAAATTTTTGTCTTATCTCCAAATATGCCCCATGGAATGTAAACTCAATGAATAAATAATATGTAAATATTTAAAGGGAAGAAATAGTATGCACCCAAGATATGTCAAATTGAAATAAAATCTCTAGTTTATAAAATACCTAATCTTGCATCATCTTTATAAGGAAGGCAGCGGAAAAGCTTCATGCTGCCACACTAACACTGAGAGATTGATATAAGGCTTTAGAGATCTCTACTAAGGCCAGTCTAGGTTTTGTGGTTTTGACACTGAAAAGGATTTTTAGGACTAGCCAGCATAGTGGAGTGAATTTGAAAATTTTTATTGAATTTATATATCTACTACAGGCTAAGGCACATGCATTAAAAGTAGGGCCACCTCAGAAGAAAGTACTGTAAATACTCTTCAAATACAGAGTCACAGAAAGTAAGATGTATGCAAATGTGGGCACAGGCTCCTAAGGGGCCAGAAAGTCACATGTACCCTTCAGTAACTTGCAGGTTATACCTCTAAAGGTTGTTAATTACCTGCTGCTCATCTTTGCTCTTTGAAGAGGCAAATTGCATGTGACTTTGGGGATGCTTTGGTTAGTGTTGTAACTATAATATGATAAAGTGGAACTCAGATCACAGACTTTGAGCAAGGACAGTGGTACTGGCCTTGTCCTATAGATGTGCTTCTGATGACATGTCTAGGAAAGCACTCATTTGCAGCAGTGAAAGGAGGCAGATCTTAAGCACTGGGAAATTATGCTGAAACTTGTTTCACTTGTCAATGCTTTAACTGGATTCTAGGGTAGGGGTTTCTCCCTCTTGTCATGTACCCTAAAACTTCACATTTCAGATGAATTTTTGAATTGCTCTTTCTAACTCTATGAAGAATTGAGTTGGGATTTTGATGGGGATTGCATTGAATCTGTGTATTACTTTTGGTAAGATGCTCATTTTTACTATATTAATCCTGCCAATCCATGAGCATGGCAGATTTTTCCATCTTCCGAGGTCTTCTTCAATTTCTTTCTTCAGAGACTTGAAGTTCTTGTCATACAGATCTTTCACTTGTTTGGTTAGCGTCACGCCAAGATACTTAATATGGTTTGTGGCTATCGTAAAGGGTATTATTTCTCTTACTTCTTTCTCAGCCTGCTTATCCTTTGAGTATAGGAAGGCTTCTGACTTGCTTGAGTTGATTTTATATCCGGCCACTTTGCTGAAGTCGTTTATCAGCTGTAGGAGTTCTCTGGTGGAGTTCTTTGGGTCGCTTAAGTATACTATCATATCGTCTGCAAATAGTGATAGTTTGACTTCTTCCTTTCCAGTTTGTATCCCTTTGACCTCTTTTTGTTGTCTAATTGCTCTAGCTAGAACTTCAAGTTTTATTTGTTGGTACTCACTGTAACAAAGGTAATATCTGCTGTTCTTGAAATAGGTGAAAATGCCCAGAGAGATGGTTTAATAAATTAAAATTTGTAGGTAGAATTTCTGAAAAGCAGAGAAAGCATAGATGAAGATGCTTTCGTCTCCTGTCCTCGCTTCCATTTCTTTTCTCTGCCTTTGTACTCTATTAAACGTCATCAACTGAAAACGCTTCTACATACTCCTAAATTCCAGAGCTTGTATTGCCTTTCCAGGGGAGAGTTCTTTATATCTTATTACAAATTTTACCCATTCTGGAACATTTTAAGTTAAAAATTTTGAATTATATCTTGCAATTATAATTATTTCATTATTCTTTCAGTCCTATATAATAACTGACTTATCGGAAATAGATAATTTCAATATACTATTTTAAAACTTTATGGTGCTAGAAAATAATTTCTTAACTTTGACTTCATAATAAAGAGGAAATCCAGGGTCTTGGACTGTGAGCCACATGATTTTGTTCATTCTTGCTAATATATCCTGTTATGTTAATTACTATATGTGCCTTTATTCAAAATATATCAAATATATTTTTATCAAATTATGCAATTAATTATCCATAGATGCAAGCTATGTCCTTTCAGGTAAGACTTTTGCTTTAAATTTGAATATAATAATATAAGCAATTAATATTTCAATTAATAATTGCTTTCAATTTTGAGCTTCTATTGTTTGGTTATGCATATTTTTTTTCTTTCTCCATGATCTTTTTGAGTGCATTTGACTACGATAAAATCTTTCCTGATCTTTGCTCCTGTGACTGAGCAGACAGGTGCAGCCAGGTACACAGGGAACACCCTAGTGTAAGATAGTGGCCCGCCAGGGCCCCACCTGCACCCAGGAGCTGGGCAGTGCCACCACAGCTGTCTGCGCACCTATCCTACTAGAGGGCATCTGCTCTGGAGGGAGTCCCGCGGTTAGAGGTGAGACTACCATCTCCACTCCTGACACTGAGCAGGTTGTTACAGCCAGGAACATAGAAAACACCCTAGCGTAAGATCACTTGGAACTCAGACAACCAGGGTCCCACCTACACCCAGGAGCTGGGCAGCCCCACAGCATTTCTGTGCCAGGGGAAAACCGGTCACCCAGGGGTGCTGAGATAGACTTGCAGGCACAGAAGAGGGACAAGCACCAGCCAGTAACAGCAGGACCAACTGACACTAGAGATAACCAGATGACAAAAGACAAACAGAGGAAAGTTACTAACAGAAATCAAGGCAATATGGTACCATCCAAACCCAATTCTCCCACAACAGCAAATTCTGGATACCCCAACATACCAGAAAAGCAAGATTTGAATTTAAAATCACAGCTCATGATGCTGACAGAAGGCTTCAAGAAGGACATAAATAACTCCCTTAAAGAAATACAGGATAACACAAGTAAACAGGGAGAAGCCCTTAAAGAACTATAGGAAAACAGAACAAAATAGGTGAAGGAATTGAAGAAAACCATCCAGGATCTAAAAATGGAGGGAGAAACAATAAAGAAATCACAAAGGGAAACAACTCTAGACATAGAAAATATAGGAAAGAAGTCAGGAGTCATGGATCCAAGCATCAACAATAGAATACAAGAAATAGAAGAAAGAATCTTAGATGTAGAAGAAAACATAAAAAACATTGAAAATGTGGTTAAAGAAAATGCAGCAAAAAGCTCCTGACCCAAAACATCCAGGAAATCCAAGACGAATTGAGAAGACCAAACCTAAGATTATAGGTATAGAAGACAGTGCAGATTTCCAACTTAAAGGGCCAGTAAATGTCTTCAACAAAATTACAGAAGAAATTTCCGTAACCTAAAGAAAGAGATGCCTATGAACATACAAGAAGCCCACAGAACTCCAAATAGATTTGATCAGAAAAGAAATTCCTCCTGTCACAAAATAATTGAAATGCTAAATGTACTAAACAAAGACAGAATATTAAAAGCAGTAAAGGAAAAAGTTCAAGTAACATATAAAGGTAGACCTATCAGAATTACACCAGACTTCTCATCAGAGACTATGAAAGCCAGAAGAGACTGGGCAGATGTCATACTGAAATTAAGGGAATACAAATGCAAACCCAGACTGCAATATCCAGCAAATCTCTCAATTACCATAGATGGAGAAACCAAGGTATTCCATGACAAAAAGAAATTTACACAGTATCTTTCCATAAATCCAGCCCTTCAAATGATAATGAATGGAACACCAACAAAAGGAGAAAAACTACACACTAGAAAAAGCAAGAAATTAATCTTTCAACAAACCCAAAAGAAGATAATCACACAAACATAAAAATTATGTCAAAAAAGCAACAAGCAGCAAACACTATTCCTTAATATCTTTTAACATCAATGGACTCAATTCCCCAATAAAATGACATAGACTAACAGACTGGATATGTAAACAGGACAGAACATTTTGCAGCTTACAGGAAACACATCTCAATGTCAAAGACAACTACTACCTCTGAGTAAAAGGCTGGAAAACAGTTTTCCAAGAAAATGGTACCAGGAAACAAGCTGGAGTAGCCATCCTAATATCCAATAAAATAGACTTTCAACCAAAAGTCATCAAAAAAGACAGGGAAGTACACTTTATACACATCAAAGGAAAAATCTACCAAGAAGAACTCTCAATTCGGAACACTAATGCTCCAAATGGAAGGGTAATCTCATTCTTAAAAGAAACTTTGCTGACTCTTAAAGCACACATTGCACCTCACACAATAATTGTAGGTGACTTCAATTCCCCACTCTCCTCAATTTACAGATTAAGGAAACATAAACTAAACAGAGACACAGTGAAAATAACAGAAGTTTCAACCAAATGGATTTAATAGATATCTGTAGAACATTTCAACCTAAATCAAAAGAATATACCTTCTTCTCAGTACCTCATGGTACCTTCTCCAAAACTGATCATATAATTGGTCACAAAACAGACCTCAACAGATATAAGATTGAACTAATTCCATGCTTCCTATCAGATCACAATGGAGAAAGGGTGGTCTTCAATAGCACCAAAAAACAACAGAAAGCCCACATACACAGGGAAGCTGAACAATGCTCTACTCAATGATAACTTGGACAAGGTAGAAATAAGGAAAGAAATCAAAGACTTTTTAGAATTTAATGAAAATGAAGGCACAGCATACCCAAATTTATGGGACACCATGAAAGCAGTGCTAAGAGGAAAACTCATAGCTCTGAGTGCCTCCAAAAAGAAGCTGGAGAAAGCATACACTAGCAGCTTAACAGCACACCTGAAAGCTTTAGAACAGAAAGAAGCTAATACACTCAAGAGGGGTAGAAGGCAGGAAATCATCAAATTCAGGGCTGAAATCAACCAAGTAGAAACAAAAAGAATTATACAAAGAATCAACAAAACCAGGAGATGGTTCTTTGAGAAAATTAACAACATAGATAAACATTTAGCAAGACTAACAAGAGGGCACAGAAACAGTATCCAAATTTACAAAATCATAAATGAAAAGGGAGAAATAACAACAGAAACTGAGGAAATTCAAAACATTATCAGAGCCTACTACAGAAGCCTATACTCAACAAAACTGGAAAATGTAGATGAAATGGACAATTTCCTAGACAGATACTAAATATCAAAATTAATTCAGGATCAGATAGACCATCTAATTGGTTCCATAGCCCCTAAAGAAATAGAATTGGTCATTGACAGTCTCCCAACCAAATAAAGCAGAGAACACATGGTTTTAGTGCAGAATTCTATCAGACCTTCAAAGAAGACATAACTCCAAATACTTTTCAAACTATTCCATAAAATAGAAACAGAAGGAACACTACCGAACTCATTCTATAAAGCCACAGTTTCGCTGATATCAAAACCAAACAAAGATCCAACAAAGAAAGAAAACTTCAGACCAATTTCCCTTATGAATATCGATGCAAAAATACTCAAGATTCTTTTCAGCCAATCCAAGAACACATCAAAACAATCATTCACCATGATCAAGTAGGCTTCATCCCAGGGATGCAGGGATGGTTCAATATATGGAAATCCATCAATGTAATCCACTACACAAACAAACTCAAAGAAAAAAACCACATGGTCATTTCATTAGATGCTAAAAAAGCATTTGACAAATTCAGCATTGTTTCATTTTAAAAGACTTGGAAAGAACAGGAATTCAAGTCCCATACCTAAACATAGTAAAAGAAATATACACCAAACCAGAAGTCAACATCAAACAAAATGGAGAGAAACTTGAAGAAATCCAACTAAAATCAGGGACTAGACAAGGCTGCCCTCTCTCTCCATATTTATTCAATATAGTACTTGAAGTCCTGGCTAGAGCAATTAGACAATAAAAGGAGGTCAAAAGATACAAACTGGAAAGGAAAAATTCAAATTGTCACTATTTGCAGATGATATAATAGTATACTAAAGTGACCCAAAAAATTCCATCAGACAACTCCTACAGCTGAATAACAACCTCAGCAAAGTGACCGAATATAATATTAATTCAAACAAATCAGGAGCCTTCCTATACTCAAAGGATAAACAGGCTGAGAAAGAAATTAGGGAAATGATACCCTTCACAATAGTCACAAACAATATAAAGTATTTTGGTGTGACTCTAACCAAACAAGTGAAAGATCTGTATGGCAAGAACTTCAAGTCTCTGAAGAAAGAAATTGAAGAAGACCTCAGAAGATGGAAAGATCTCCCATGCTCATGGATTGGCAAGATTAATATAGTAAAAATGGCCACCTTGCCAAAAGAAATTTACAGATTCAATGCAATTCCCATCAAAATCCCAACTCAATTCTTCATAGAGTTAGAAAGGGCAATTCAAAAATTCATCTGGAATAACAAAAAACCCAGGATAGCTAAAACTATTCTCAACAGTAAAAGAACTTCTGGGGAAATCAGTATCCTGGACCTCAAGCAGTACCACAGAGCAATAGTGTTAAAAACTGCATGGTATTGGTACAGTGACAGGCAGGTAGATCAATGGAATAGAGTTGAGGACCCAGAAATGAACCCACACACCTTTGGTCACTTTATCTTTTACAAAGGATGTAAAACCATCCCGTGGAAAAAAGATAGCCTTTTCTTTTTTTTTTAATTTATTTTTTTTAATTTACATTCCAAATCATTTCCCCTTTCCCATTTCCTCCCTCCCCGAAAGTCCCATAAGCCCCCTTCCCTCCCTCTTTTCTCCATTCAACCCCCTCTCGTTACTCTGTCCTGGCGTTCCCCTACATCCAGTCTTTCCAGGACCAGGGGTCTCTCCTTCCATCTTCTTAGATATCTATTGATATGCGGATTGTGTCTAGGGTATTCCGAGATTCTAGGTCAATATCCCCTTATCAGTGACTGCATACCATGTGTGTTCTTTTGTGATTGGGTTACCTCACTAAGGATGATATTTTCAAGATCTGACCATTTGCCTAGGAATTTCGTGAATTCATTGTTTTTAATTGCAGAGTAGTATTCCATTGTGTAGATATACCACATCTTCTGAATCCATTCCTCCGTTGAGGGACATCTGGGTTCTTTCCAGCTTCTGGCTATTATAAATAAGGCTGCTATGAACATAGTGGAGCATGTGTCCTTACTGCATGCAGGTAAAGCCTCTGGGTATATGCCCAGGAGTGGTATAGCCGGATCCTCCGGGAATGTCATGCCCAGTTTTCTGAGGAACCGCCAGACTGCTTTCCAGAGTGGTTGTACCAGCTTGCAATTCCACCAGCAGTGGAGGAGTGTTCCTCTTTCTCCACATCCTCGCCAACAACTGCTGTCTCCTGTGTTTTTGATCTTAGCCATCCTGACTGGTATGAGATGGAATCTCAGGGTTGTTTTGATTTGCATTTCCCTAATGACTAAGGATGATGAACATCTCTTTAGGTGCTTCTCAGCCATTAGATATTCTTCAGGTGAGAACTCAGCTGGAGGTCAACATGCAGAAGAATGCAAATTGACCCATCCTTATCTCCTTGCACTAAGCTCAATTCTAAGTGGATCAAAGATCTCCACATAAAACCAGACACACTGAAACTAATAGAAGGGAAACTAGGGAAGAACCTTGAACATATGGGCACAGGGGAGAATTTCCTGAACAGAACTCCAATAGCTTATGCTCTAAGATCAAGAATAGACAAATGGGACCTCATTAAATTACAAAGTTTTTGCAAGGCAAAAGACACTGTCAAAAAGACAAAGCGACAACCAACTAACTGGGAAATGATCTTTACCAACCTTACATCCGACAGAGGGCTAATATCCAATATATACAAAGAACTCAAGAAGTTAAACTCCAGAGAGGCAAGTAACCGTATTAAAAAATGGGGTACAGACCTAGTTTCCCTTCTATTAGTTTCAGTGTGTCTGGTTTTATGTGGAGATCTTTGATCCACTTAGAATTGAGCTTAGTGCAAGGAGATAAGAATGGGTCAATTTGCATTCCTCTACATGTTGACCTCCAGCTGAGCCAGCACCATTTGTTGAAAAGGCTATCTTTTTTCCCACTGGATGGTTTTAGCTCCTTTGTCAAAGATCAAGTGACCATAGGAGTGTGGATTCATTTCTGGGTCTTCAATTCTGTTCCATTGATCTACATGTCTGTCACTGTACCAATACCATGCGGTTTTTAACACTATTGCTCTGTAGTACAGCTTGAGGTCCGGGATACTGATTCCCCCAGAGGTTCTTTTACTCTTGAGAATAGTTTTAGCTATTCTGGGTTTTCTGTTATTCCAGATGAATTTTTGAATTGCCTTTTCAACAAATGGTGCTGGTTCAACAGGAGTTCAGCATGCAGAAGAATACAAATTGATCCATTCTTATCTCCTTGTACTAAGCTCAAGTCCAAGAGGATCAAGGACCTCCACCTAAAACCAGATACACTGAAACTAATAGAAAAGGAACTGGGGAAGAGCCTTGAGCACATGGGCGCAGGGGAAATTTTCCTGAACAGAACACCAGTAGCTTATGCTCTATGATCAAGAATTGGCAAATGGGACTCATAAAATTACAATGTTTCTGTAAGGCAAAGGACACTCTCAGCAGGAGAAACCTCCTATCCCACTCCTGCCTCACAATCCTAGCATCCCCCTACACTGGGGCATCAAGCTCCCACAGGACTATGGGGCTCCCCTCTCATTGATGCCAGATAAAGCAATCCTCTGCTACATAAGCATGGGTCCCTCCATGTGTAATGTTTAGTTGGTGATTTAATCCCTGGGAACTTTGAGGGGTCTGATTGGTTAATATTGTTGTTCTTCCTATGGGGTTGAAAACCCGTTCAGCTCCTTTAGTCCTTCCCTAACTCCTCCCCACCCTGTTTCCGCCCATACTTAATCATGCCCCCTTTTTGACCCCCTCCTTTATTCCTCCCAAGTCCCTCTCACCCTATACCTCCTGTGATTATTTTGCTCCCCCTTCTAAGTAGGACTGTGGCATCCACACTTTGGTCTTCCTTCTTCTTGAGCTTCATATGTTCTGTGAATTGTATTGTGGATTCTGAGCTTTTTGCCTAAAATCCACTAATCAGTGAGTATATACCATGTGTATTCTTTTATGTCTGAGTTATCTGACTCAGGATGGTATTTTCTAGTTCCATCCACTTGCCTAAGAATTTCATGAAGTCATTGTTTTTAATAGCTGAGTAATAGTTGTGTAAATGTACCTTATTTTCTGTATCCGTTCCTCTATTGTGGTACATCTGGGTTGTTTCCAGCTTCTGGTTATTATATATAAGGCTACTGTGAACATAGTGGAACATGTGTTCTTGATATATGTTGGAGGAACTTTTGAGTATATATGTCCAGGAGTGGTATAGCTGGGTACTCAGCTAATACTATGTCCAGTTTTCTCAGGATCTGCCAGACTGCTTTCCAGAGTGGTTGTACCAGCTTGCAATCCCACCAGCAGTGGAGGAGTGTTCCTCTTCTCCACATCCTTAACAGCATCTGCTGTCACCTGAGTTTTTGATCTTAGCCATTCGGACTGCTGTGAGATGGAATCTCAGGTTTGTTTTAATTTGCATTTCCCTGATGACTAAGGATGTTGAACATTTCTTTTGGTGCTTCTTGGCCATTCAAGATTCCTCATTTCATTTTTTCTTTACATTTTTATTTATGTATAAGTGCAGACCAAAAGAGGCCATTCGATCCCACTACAGATGGTAGTGAGGCAACATGTGGTTGCTGGGAATTGAACTCAGCACCTCCGCAACACTCAGTGTTCTTGATCGATGAGCTATCTCTCCAGTATAAATTTTGCTTTAAAATATAGACAGAAAGTAAATTGAAACCTCATGGGCTGGACCTTGGCCTCTCCACTCACATGTATCAGATGTGCAGCTTGACTGTCATGTGGGTTCTGAACACATGGAACACTGGTGGGGGTTTGGGTGGAGGCAAAAGCTGTTGCTTACACACGGGGTATATTCTACTACCTGGACTGCCTTGTCTGGCCTCAGTGGAAGAGGAAGCACACACAGCCTCTCATAGACTTGAAGTTCCAGGGTCAGGGGTGGGGAGGCTTTGTGTCTATGACCGGGAGAGGGGTGGTGGTGGATGTGCCTAAGAGCTCAGAGAAAGGGGAGAGGGAATGGAGAAGATTATGAGAGGAGTCACTGGGTCACTGGAATAGGAGCAGTGAACAGGATGTAAAGTGTTAAATTACAGAACTTGTCAGGTTGACAAAATAAATTACCACAATTGTCACAATCAATGGGTTTCTATATCCTATTCCAAGCAGATTCATATTATTTTTAATAATCTTTTTTTCCTTTTTTATTCAATATATTTTTATGTACATTTCAATGTTATCCCCTTTCTCAGTTTTCTCCCATCCTGGGTAGCGCCTATCCCATTCTCTCTCCCCCCTACTTCTATGAGGGTTTTCTTCACCTACCCACTCCCACCTCTCTGGCCTCGATTCCCCTACACTGGGGCATCTATCAAGCCTTCATAGGACCAAGGGCCTCTCCTCCCATTGATGCCTGACAAAGCTGTTCTCTGCCACATATGTAGCCAGAACCATGTGTACCCCTTAGCTCATGGCTCAGTCTCTCAAGCTCTGGGGGGTTTGGTTGTTAGATATTGTTGTTCTCCCTATGAGGTTGCAAAACCCTTAGGCTCCTTTTGTCCTTTCTCTGACTCCTCCATTGATTATGTTTAATAATCTTATTATGTTGGCCTTTTTCAATTTGCCCTGATAAGATAATTGAGATCTAACAAGATTAAGCACATATAGATAAGGAGAAAGTATCCAAAGTAAAGATTATGAAGAAGTCAATCCATGTCTAGTGTATCTACAGTACATATTTACATGATGTAGAGAGCTATCCTGGAAACAAATGCATACATTATATCACAAAATATTCAGATAACCTATTATTCTTTTTACTTCTGTATAGAATGGAGAGGAGAATGGGTTGTATGTGATATTAGTATGATGTGTTGTGATTTGTATTCTTTGACATGATGCAATTTCTGTAGTGATTTACATCATAATACACCAGAAAACTGGAGTTCTGGCACAAATGCCTGCACACATTCGTGTAATAATAACACACTGTCCATACGTGTGTTTGTGTGTGTGTGTGTGTGTGTGTATGTGTGTGTGTGCGTGTGTGTGTGTGTTATAGAAAGAAATTAATATTCTGTCCTGAATACTTATATTCCATTTAGGTGCTTTTCATTCCTTGCAAGTCTTAGCTTCTTATTGGGAGTTGCTCGTTTTTCTGTTAGTTTGCTTTGTTTTGTTTTGTTAAATTTACTTTTAATCTGACCATCTTTCTAATTTTTGTAGTAGAGTTTAACAGAAAAATCAAATAAATTACTTGTCTTTCACTTATGTGAACATATGCTCATATTGTTTGCTTTTTAAAGGGTCCTTAGGTCAAATTTAGAGTTTAGGATGATTAAATCTCTGCTCTCCTCCTTATCTTTTCAAAGATGACAGTTTTCTTTCGCCATGTCTACTATCTCAAGAGATACAGTTCATATAATCATTTTCCTATGTCTTGCTACTCTTCCATTTTTTCAGGATTCACTCTTTAGCTTTCAGTTTAAAGGAATTGATTTTACTAATCCCAAATGCCATTTTCTCTGGTTTATTTTTTCAGCTGATGCACATTTTTTATTGAATATATTCTTCATTTACATTTCAAATGTTATACCCCTTCCCAGTTCCCCCATCCCCAAAAACCCCTAATCCATCCTCCCACCTCCTGCCTCCAAGAATATGCTCCTCTACCCAACCCACTCCCACCACCCCCACTCGATTTCCCCACACTGGGGCCTCTATTGAGCCTTCACAGGACCAAGGACCTCTCCTCCCACTGATGCCCGACGAGGCATTCCTCTGCCAATCTTTTGGCTGGAACCACATGTACCCCTTGGTTGATGGCTTAGTCCCTGGGAGCCCTGGGTTGCCTGGTTGGCCAACATTGTCATTCTTCCCATGGGGCTGCAAATCCCCCACCCCCAGCTCCTCCAGTCTGCCCTCCAACTCCTCCATAGTGAACCCCATGCTCAGACCAATGGTTGGCTGCTAGTATTCGCCTCTGTATCTGTAAGGCTCTGGCAGGGCCCCTCTGAAAGACAACCATATTTTGAAGTTACTTGGCCTTCTTAGGATTTTAAGAGAGCTGTATCAATAAAAGTTGGAAAATATTATGTACATTTTGACTTTACTAAATGTATTAATAGTAGTCTGTGTGTGTGTGTGTGTGTGTGTGTGTGTGTGTGTGCGTGTGTGTGTGTGTATTTATAGGAAGTGAGTATGAGTGTGCCATGAAATTTATACAGAAGGCAAAGAGCAAGTTTACGGGGTCAGTTCCCACCTTTGCATGTGCTGTAGCTGGGAGTCCAGCTTTAGGCTTCCACACTTAGTGAGGCAGTTTCCTACTGAGCTCTGGCTTGTTTTCTCTGTCCTGACACATTCTCAGTCTCTTTTGAATCCACACTCATTAAATCTGCTCATATCACCTCACATGCCACTGGCTCACTCTCTATAGTATCAATCTCTTCATTTTCTCAAATTGAAATTGTACAAATTTGTCCCCCATTCTACTTTTTGTTTTTCTCATGAACTCTTCTGTTTTCACATAACAAACTAAATTGACCATGCATGTGTTTATGATACAGTGACTTGGCAATACAATGTCATCACCAGATGTCACACTCTAAGAAGGCTTTAACCTCAGAAATATTGACACTTATACCTGAAAACAAACATCTCTTGTGTGCATTACAAAAAGCTTATTGATATCCATGGCCTTTGCACACTGGATGCCAGGGTCAGTCATTGTGTTTCCTGTGACAAGGACAGATTTATATATCGAGATATTACCAAAAATCCTCTTGTAGGAAAATATAAACTTAGGTTGGGATCAAATACAGAACATCATATTTTAATTCATTTCTCAATATAGCTACATTTACACTGAAGATATAAATTAAAACCAAGAAAATTAAATATAATTACAAACTGAGTCACAAAGTTAGTTGAAACCAATATTTAAATTACATACTGTAGAAACACACATAACTATGTCTTATGAAACAATTACTTTGAAATTGATTTTCCATAATATTCTCATTGTGGGATTAAAAATATGTAGCTGTGTTTTAAAGCTGCAATCAATTTCAAATAAGTCAAATGCAAGACACTGCTATATGTGTGCATCAAATTTCTAGTTCTTTTCTTTATAATGTGCTATTGCAAAAATGATGCGAAGGAATGGCCTAGAAGTCCAAACTTAGCATATGACCTTCAGTAAAATGCTATGCTTGCAGCCAAGCTCTGCATCTGTGGATATGCCCAGATGGTTTTATTGTGGCTATTTAAATTGGAGAATCTATAATAAGAACTCCCCACTTAGTTAAGCCATTTTGGGGGACACTTAACATAAGCATTTGGTTGAAACTTCTAGGACACTGTCATCATATGTTTATGCTTCATGTGTATGTGTGTGGCTGTACATTCAAGGCTATTTACATTTTTGGTCTAAATTAGGATTCTTCTATGTTTAATATATCTAGTCAGTATAAAGTTAAATTTTTGTTTTTCATTGATGAACATTAATTACCTTTGAAAATCATAGTCAATCCTAATATATGTATATAAATGTATAAATAATAGTTGTAAAGTTTTTGATGATTTGATAGCAGACAAGAGAAAAATATTCAAATTATAAAAGTATAAATTTTATGTTTCTAGAGAGTGTAAAAAAGAGACAAATGATGTGTAAAAATACAGTATTAGAATCCTTTAAAATTATAGAATACAAATATATACAATATAAAAACAAAATACTGTGGTATTTAGACATTTTACATATTTTCTTTTATATAACTTTATATGGTTTTCTGAAGTGTGACAATGAAGTTTTAAAGGCATCCATTTATTTATCTTTATGACATAAATACAATTTTTAAAGGAACACTTTAAAATGGAAATAATCTCTCAATTAACAGGTTATTAGTGTAATTGTTTGTGCTAATAAAACTTCAAACACAATTTGAAACTATTTTCATGATATTTACTGAATAGTGATTTCAGTATATTGATAATATACATAGTTCTAAGAACTGTTATTAATCAAAGTCCCCCTTTTTCTTATAATGTACATGATATTCTTTTGTGTGACCCTTGTCTGACAAAGGCAAAAATCACAGTATATGCTACTTGTTTTTCCATCAAAACACCTTCATCCCTTTTACTGTTCCCAATAGTATTATGGCTATCTTTATCCTGCCAATAACCAAAACAAGAGTATATGTTTAGAAATTGTCCATCTGTATCAGGGTATTATTCAATTCCTTTTAATTTCTCTATATCTCAGCCACTGAATCAACAAGAACTTTACACATAGTACAAATTACTTATATGCTTAAAGGATAGTTATTTTTAATTCACTGTCTTAGCTAAAAACGTTCATGGCAGCAATGGGAAATTAGAGACGGTTTTTTTTCCATAATTAAGTGAAATGAAAGCCACAGAAATTGTAAGCCCAGTGGTCAAAGGGATAGATCAGTGCATTAAGAGTACAAGATCAAAACCATTCAGAAATTGTGGCACTGGAATTGTGCCACTCAGGGACAACTGAAACAGAAAATCATCTATAGCAAATGATGGAAATAAAAGGAAAGATATAAAGGACAAGAAAGAAGACTTTATGGCTTCTCCTCTTCCCCATTCTTAGTACTATCCAAGTGATTAATTGTATCTCAATCTTAGCTAATAATGTAGGAAATGTTGCAAGTTAGCCTCTGTGATGCTTTGGAGAACAGAGGGTACAGGTACTTTGGTGGGAGCATATGTGAGCACATCCTGTGATAAGAGCCACACCAAACCTTTAGTGCCAGGATAGTTTGAAACTGTGCTGTGCGTACTTGTGAACCTTCTTACTACTATGGCAGGATTCATACTGATGTAGCAATGAGTAGTCCTTGGTCTGGTTTCTTTATCACATTAGAAGTGTTACTCATATGTGATCAGCACTATTAATATAATAGGACTTGTTGAACTTAAAAAACAAAATCTAAACCAAATGGAATCTCCAATCATTAGAAATGCTATGTTTTGCAATGACTTTATCTCCCGAAAAGAAATAGTTCTGGTTTCCATTTTGTTCAGAGGTAGTGGGTTACAAAATAGCTGAGCGACAGAAACAACAGCAATAAACTAGAGGGTCAAGAAATGGTACTACAGATGGACACTATCTCAAGACCAATTAAAGCATGTCGTCCTTGAACTTCAGTCTTCAGACTTCCCCCCTCTAATCTCATCTGTAAAGAAAACTCAGTCTTAATGGGTTCCAATACTTTTGCTTTCATTCAAGGGTTACAATATCTGTTGTAGCCTATCCTGATTGCAAATATGCTTTAGTTTTAACAACCTAGCAGAATAATACAAGACATATGAGGGTATATGTAATGGCATTTTAACAGATTATTACATCAGAAGAGTTCTAATCAAATAAATGTGTTAATCAATTTGATTGAATTTTCTGACTGATATTATTGCGATGCTGTGTGAGGTAGGAAAACTGATTAATTGAAGGAAATTGCCCACTGGGACTTGTCCTTGGGGAAACACTTTAACCTAGGTTCTTTCAAAATACTGTTTTCTCCTTTTTTTTCTGGCATGAAGGAAACAATCTTCCACTAAATATTGCTAACATTGTAATATTTTATATATGAGAGCAGAGGCCTAAGACTGTTAGCTAAACCCTTTGAAAGCATGACATATAATTAGTATCCCCTCCTTTAACATTTTTGCAGTCGTATCTTGAAGTATTTTTGTCACATTTATGTAAAGCTATCATTGTTACCAGAAGTTGGCATGAAACCATTTTATACTCTGCTTCCTAGTTCAAGTGTCTAGAGTCCTTATTCACAGGATCAGATGCTACCCTTTTTGGCTGGCTACATCAGTAGCAACAACTAAGTTGAGTATGATTCATTGAAATAAAGTACAAAATCAGTCTTTACTGATCACATGTGCATGGACTGTATGCATTCCTGGTACCCACAGAGATCCAGGAGAGGGCTAGAGGTCCCATGGAGCTAGAATTATGAGCAGAGGTGAGTTGCCTTGTCAGTACATTGAACCTTCTCTGTTTCTCTGCAAGAGAATTTGTACTTTTAATCCCTCAGCTGTCTCTCTAGTACCCGATACAGACCTTTTGCTACATGAAAATAGTGACCCTTATAGGAAGACCAGCAATCTCAACTACCCTGGGCCCTGGGATCTCTCAGAAACTGAGACACCAACCAGGCAGTATACACCAGCTGATATCAGCCCCCCCGCCAACACATATACAGGAGAGGACTGCCAGATCTGGACTCAGTGAGAGAAGATACACCTAACCCTAAAGAAACTTGAGGCCCTCAGGAGTGGGGAGGTCAGTTGGGGTTGGGCTAGAGAGGTGAGGACATCCTCTTGGAAATGGTGGAGGAAGTATGGGATGTGGAATAGTCAGAGGGTGGACTGAGAGGAGGATAAAGTCTGGACTGTAAAACAAGATACCAAAAGCACACAAAGATCCGACAAAGAAAGAGAATCTCAGGCCAATCTCTCTTATGAATATCGATGCAAAAATGCTCAATAAAATTCTTGCCAACCGAATCCAAGAACACATCAAAACGATCATTCACCACGATCAAGTAGGCTTCATCCCAGGTATGCAGGGATGGTTCAATATAAGGATATCCATCAATTGTAATCCACTATATAAACAAACCCAAAGGAAAAAAAAACACATGGTCATCTCATTAGATGCTGAGAAAGCATTTGACAAAATTCAGCATCCTTTCATGCTAAAGGTCTTGGAAAGATCAGGAATTCAAGGCCCATATCTAAACATAGTAAAAGCAATTTACAGCAAACCTGTAGCCAACATCAATCTGAATGGAGAGAAACTTGAAGCAATCCCACTGAAATCAGGGACTAGACAAGGCTGCCCTCTCTCTCCATATCTTTTCAATATAGTACTTGAAGTTCTAGCTAGAGCAATTAGACAACAAGAGGAGGTCAAAGGGATACAAATTGGAAAGGAAGAAGTCAAACTATCACTATTTGCAGACAATATGATAGTATACTTAAGCGACCCAAAGAACTCCACCAGAGAACTCCTACAGCTGATAAACAACTTCAGCAAGTGGCCGGATATAAAATCAACTAAAGCAAGTCAGTAGCCTTCCTATACTCAAAGGATAAGCAGGCTGAGAAAGAAGTAAGAGAAATGATACCCTTCACAATAGCCACAAACCATATAAAGTATCTTGGTGTGACTCTAACCAAACAAGTGAAAGATCTGTATGACAAGAACTTCAAGTCTCTGAAGAAAGAAATTGAAGAAGACCTCAGAAGATGGAAAAATCTGCCATGCTCATGGATTGGCAAGATTAATATAGTAAAAATGACCATCTTGCCAAAAGCAATATACAGATTCAATGCAATTCCCATAAAATTCCCAACTCAATTCTTCATAGAGTTAGAAAGAGCAATTCAAAAATTCATCTGGAATAACAGAAAACCCAGGATAGCTAAAACTATTCTCAAGAGTAAAAGAACCTATGGGGGAATCAGTATGCCAGACCTCAAGCTGTACTACAGAGCAATAGTGTTAAAATCCACATGGTATTGGTACAGTGACAGGCATGTAGATCAATGGAACAGAATTGAAGATCCAGAAATGAATCCACACTCCTATAGTCACTTGATCTTTGATAAAGGAGCAAAAACCATCCAGTGGAAAAAAGATAGCCTTTTCAACAAATGGTGCTGGCTCAACTGGAGGTCAACATGCAGAAGAATGCAAATTGACCCATTCTTATCTCCTTGCACTAAGCTCAATTCCAAGTGGATCAAGGACCTCCACATAAAACCAGACACACTGAAACTAATAGAAAGGAAACTAGGGAAGAACCTTGAACATATGGGCACAGGGGAGAATTTCCTGAATAGAACACCAATAGCTTATGCTCTATGATCAAGAATAGACAAATGGGACCTCATTAAATTACAAAGTTTTTGCAAGGCAAAAGACACTGTCAAAAAGACAAAGCGGCAACCAACTAACTGGGAAATGATCTTTACCAACCCTACATCCGACAGAGGGCTAATATCCAATATATACAAAGAACTCAAGAAGTTAAACTCCAGAGAGGCAAGTAACCCTATTAAAAAATGGGGTACAGAGCTAAACAAAGAGTTCTCACCTGAAGAATATCTAATGGCTGACAAGCACCTAAAGAGATGTTCATCATCCTTAGTCATTAGGGAAATGCAAATCAAAACAACCCTGAGATTCCATCTCACACCAGTCAGAATGGCTAAGATCAAAAACACAGGAGACAGCAGTTGTTGATGAGGATGTGGAGAAAGAGGAACACTCCTCCACTGCTGGTGGGATTGCAAGCTGGTACAACCACTCTGGAAAGCAGTCTGGCGGTTCCTCAGAAAACTAGGCATGACACTCCCGGAGGATCCGGCTATACCACTCCTGGGCATATACCCAGAGGCTTTACCTGCGTGCAATAAGGACACATGCTCCACTATGTTCATAGCAGCCTTATTTATAATAGCCAGAAGCTGGAAAGAACCCAGATGTCCCTCAACGGAGGAATGGATTCAGAAGATGTGGTATATTTACACAATGGAATACTACTCTGCAATTAAAAACAATGAATTCACGAAATTCCTAGGCAAATGGTCAGAACTTGAAAATATCATCCTTAGTGAGGTAACCCAATCACAAAATAACCCACATAGTATGCAGTCACTGATAATGGGATATTAACCCAGAATCTGGGAATCCCGTAGACACAATAGGCATATCAATAGATTTCTAAGAAGATGGAAGGAGAGACCCCTGGTCCTGTAAAGACTGGATGTAGGGGAATGCCAGGACAGAGAAGCGAGAGGGGGTTGAATGGGGAAAAGAGGGAGGGAAGGGGGCTTATGGGACTTTTGTGGAGGGAGGAGACGGGAAAGGGGAAATGATTTTGAACGTAAATAAAAAAAATAACTTAGAAAATAAAATTTAAAAAAAAAAGAACAATAGGAAAAGCAAAGGCAGGAGACAAAGCCAACCAGCTATTTGAGTTTTTGGTTGGAATGGTCAATGTCCCCTCTATCTGATTTTGCCTAGGTTGGCAGGAGAGGTTTAGGAGTACTCCGTCATTTAATTAGCAAAGGCATTTTAAGATTTACTGGTGCTGTGTATTTTGTTTTATCTGTGGATCCAAGTTAATCTGGGTATGTGCTGGTTGTGAGGTCTGCCCAGAGCTTAAAGTAGGGTTAATGTGATGTAGTCTATTCTAATTTAAAATAAAAAAGAAATAAAAATAAAAACACATTTTAAAACTTAAAAATTATTTAAATGTGTATTCGCAAAGAAAAAAATGTCCAACAAAAAAATCAACTTATGCTTTTAAAAGCTATTAAGATGTACTTTTCACAACCATTAGTCATTAGGATTGGTATTTTCAAGATGTTAACAAGATCTGCTATTGAACAGTGGGAAAAATTGGAAACTTTATATAACTTTGTTAAGAACATACCTCTGCTAATTAGGCAACCGTTTGTAAAACATCACCTTATTAAATGTGAGACATGTTATCAGCTTTAAACAAGTTGTTTTGTTGAAGATGTATTCAAAAGAAACACAATCATTTGTAAAGATCAACTGATAAGTAATATTCATAATAACATTTCTTTTAGCACCCTAAAGGTGAGAAAAAAAACCCACATCCTAATGTCTGAAGAAGAGGTAAACAAGATGTTGACTCATACAAACACCAGGAAATGATTTATTAAAAAATGAAATATTGGTATATGCTATAACATGGATGAATTTTGACTATGTGCTAGGAAAAATTTAGAAGTCAAAACAGAAAACATACTTTAGGCTTCTACTTATTTTAAGATTACAAAAAAGATAAATTATAAAGAAAACATACAGCAGCCCCAAAGCTAAGATCACAGGATTTGAGGTCATAATTTATATAATATTTCATTTTATGGATATGAATATATTTTTAAATTGACAACATTTAGTGATTCAAAATTATTTGAATACAATAAGTTCTATGTAAATATAAATGAGTAAATTGCTCATTTTAAAAGAGGAAATATACTCTCTGAATTATATTTTATTATAATGCTGTGAACATCATTAAAAGTCATACATTTGCAAAATTGAGAAAATCTATAACATAAGACAGTACTGCTGGCAGCTTGTCATTCTTTTGAATCATAAAATACTGAACACACCACCAAACACAAATGCCATTTCCTTGTAAGAAATGCCAACAAGTCTAGCAAGAGGGCTTAGCACAGGAAAGTCCTTGTTCATGCAAGCCTGACTATGTGTGTTTGGTTTCTAAAACCCAGATAAAGATTCAACTACATAAAATTCCCTTCTAACTGCCACATACAGTAATTGGCACACTCATACTTCCACTCATATATGTATGCAGTAATCACATATTCCCACAAAATTTTAAAAATATATTTTTCAATGAATATATACAGTGCTCACTTTTATGTTTTCTGCTCTCGATTCATGTGTGTGTGTGTGTGTGTGTGTGTGTGTGTGTGTGTGTGTGTGCTTTGTACTAGGCGAGTTTTCATTAAAACTCAAATATCTGAATTTGATTGCCAAGCATGGGATAAACACACACAATTTTCTGGGCATATTAACCATTATTTGATCCCTTTCCCAGTGTTTGGGAATGAGTGTTCTTTCCCCAGCAGGACACTTTAAACACCAAGAGGAAAATTTACCTTTGCATTTGTTGGCTTACATGTGCACGTGTCTTGGCTTTAATATCTCTTAAGTAGAGCTTACATTGCAGAGAATCTGTTTATCTAGCCTTAGTGCATGGCAAAACCAGAAGTGTTTTTTGAAATAGGAATACGTAACTTGAAAATGCACAGCGCATAACTGAATATTTGAATATGTCTCAAAGCAGTGAAGCAATTTGATCCTTATAATCCAGTTTACTTTTTTTCCCTGAGAGAAAAGGGCATGGTTAGCTAGGATTTATTTCATCTGCAATTTTCACATGACAAAATTTACTTTTAAGTTTAAAATGATGTTGTTTCAGTCCCTGGTGTCTGAGTGTGATGAGAGCTGGAAAGGGAGACGGAACTGCAAATGTCTAATATTGGCATGGCATTTGCTTTCCATTTTCTTTAGTGTGCACTAGTGGGAAGTTGCTGAATGTTAAAGTCTTGGCAAAGCCACTAGTGGGGACTGTCTATTTATTTCCTGGAGCAGGATGTGAATCTGAAGACAGGTGATTATTTTCTAAATCATTGGTAATTAGTTTTTATTTCTATTTATGGTGATATTTTTTTCTTTTATTGTACTTGGACAGAAAAAGAAAAGACACTGGATTTTAAGTCCACTGAAAAGTTGCGTGTAAGAAGACACAATTTCCATACAAAATTTGAATCTGCACTTTGTAAATACATTGTCCTCCTGTCAACAGTGAAAAGGTGCTCAGTGTAAATAACTTAGTGCTATGAAGATTATGACTTTGTCCATATTTCCACTGATTGGGAATCTTTGGAAGCAATGCCCCCCTTTGGTTTCCTTTGCCAGATTTATCTGAAGTTTGGTTCTATATTTATTTTGGATATTTTATTTGGAAAATAAATTTTTTATAATGTATTACTAAAACTTCAACTGGGAGACTAAGCTGAGTCAATAGAGCAATTTTTATACAAGCATGAAGACTGGATTAATCTTCAGTATGCTCAGAAAAGCAAGAGAGAGAGAGAGAGAGAGAGAGAGAGAGAGAGAGAGAGAGAGAGAGAGAAAGGAAAGAAGGAAAGAAAGAAGGAAGAAAGGAATGAGAAAGGAAAGAAAGAAAGAAAGAAAGAAAGAAAGAAAGAAAGAAAGAAAGAAAGAAAGAAAGAAAGAAGAAAGAAATGTTAAGTGTAATGTGATTATTTTGAAATACCAGCACCCACAAATAAAACAAAGTACACAAGGATCCTGGAATTCTCTGACTAGCCAGATTAGACTATTTGGAGTTTGCCAGGCTCATGAGAAACTGTCTAAAATCTCAAGCTGTCTCTTCCTCAACTCTGGGACTCTTGACCCTATGGTGTTGTCAAAATGTCATTTTCTACCAATCTGATTTTGAACAAGCTGGGCATGAAGAGGAAGTGGGTTTCATTGAGGGTGGACTTCAATGTCCCTACGAAGAACAACAAGATAACAAGTAATCAAAAGATCAAAGCTGCTGTTCCAAGCATCAAATTCTGCATGGACAATGGAACCAAGTCAGAATTCCTAGGCTGGCCTGATCATGTTCCCATGCCTGATAAGTATTCCTTAGATTCAGTTGCTGCAGAACTGAAATCTCTGCAGGACAAAGATGTTCTGTTCTTGTGGGTGAAGAAGAAGAGAACGATGGTGCCAACCCAGCAGTGGAGACTATCATCCTGCTGTAGAACCTCCGCTTTAATGTAAAGGAAGAAAGGACGGGAAAGGATACTTCTGAGAACAAGGTTAAACCTGAACCAGGCACAATTAATGCTTTCTAAGCCTCACTGTTCAAACAAGAGGATGACTATGTAAATGATGCTTTTGGGACTGCACACTGAGTCCACATCTCCATGGTGAGTATGAACCTGCCACAAAAGGGTGGTTGAATTTTTAATAATGAGCTGAACTACTTTTCCACAGGAGGATCCTTTCTGGCTTTCTTGGGAGGATCTAAGTTGCAGAGAAGATCCAGCTGAACGATATTATGACAGAGTCAATGAGATGATTTTTGGTGGTGGAATGTCTTTTACCTTCCAACAAGAGGGAGATTAGTACATCTCTTTATGATGAAAAGTATCCAAGATTGTCAACGATCTTATGTCCAAAGCCAAGAATAATGGTGTGAAGATTTCTTTGCCTATTGACTTTGTCGCTGCTGAGAACTTTGATGAAAATGCCAAGACTGACCAAGACTGACCAAGCTACTGTGGCCTTGGATATACCTGCTGGCTGGCAGACCTTTCACTGTAATACAGAGAACAACATGAAATATAAATGTGATAAAATCCAATTACATAGTTATTATAGATGGTGGAGACACAGTCACTTGCTTTGCCAAGTGGAACAAAGAGGACAAAGTCAACCATGTAAGCACTGGGGGCAGTGCCAGTCTAGAAATCCTAGATGCTAAATTTCGTCCTTGGGTGGCTGCTTTCAGCCAAACTGAGTATTTTCTTGCCTTTTGGTTCCTGTGCACAGCCCCTAAGTCAACTTAGTGTTTGCTGCATCTCCATTTGGAGCTAGCACAAGATTCTGCTAGTGTCCAAATGAAGTACCCTTAAATAGTAGCACACCATCACAACATATCTCAACTGCATCAGAATTTGTCTTTATTTGTCAAGATCCCATTTAATTTTCTTACCAACTAAAACCGTTGTGCATCTAAAGTGCATCTATTTATATTCTGCCAGTAAAAGGAAGTGATCTGCAAAAGCTTCTCTCTCATTTTGTAGCCTCTGGTTAGCTGCAGATTTGGGTAAGCTTATGATCTATTAAACAATAACGATGTCCAGGAGAGAGCTCAAGGTGGGAAATGTGTTCATTGCTATCTACTGCAAATAAATGATAGTCTGATGAGTACTGAGAAATGCATTAACTTAGGTATTCAAAAATAAGTCATTAGTAATTGGTTTAATAATGCAACCATTTAGTATATTACAAGAGGAGAAATGGAGTCATCAACTTAAACAGGTGGTGAACTTTGAACAAATAATAAGAATAACCTGTCAATATATGTCCATTGGTACAATAATGACACAAACATCATTGGAGTGACCAAGTTTCTGATTGCAGTAGAGATCTGGTTATTTGTACAACAAAGTGATTATCCACGTGAAATATATTACCCTTGGATTTGGCAATCCTATCTTTACTCTTATCATATGATTGCCATTATGCTGCAAGAAAGACTTATCACTTTCCTAAAACCAGAGCCAGCTGAGTAACATTTACTTTATACTGAAAGTAAAACTCCCATAAAACTTTCTTCCCTCTCCATATATTCAAGTTAGCTATAATTACACTAATGCAACTTTTATGCAAATTAGCCTCTGCAGTGAACACAGAGATTGTGCTAGATGCTTTACCTGTCTCTCATTTAGTTGAATTTTTTGAGAGAACTAAACAAAACAGGGCTTATTTTTGTAGCTTATGATCTAGGACAATACTTGAGTAAAAATAAATCATAATAGAATAAATGAATGGCTGTCATACAAATGGCTTATCTCTGTGGAAATATAGAGGTAGTCTAGAGATTCAAAACATGTACGAGTCTTGCAGGAACCAGAGCTGTGTTCCAAGAAAGAAGAGAGTTTACTTCAACCACCCAAATTATTCAATGTAGAACTCTCTGCAACTACAATCCTGGGAATATCTGAAGCCTTAGAAACTCTATAGAGACCTCCACATAGGAGTACAGGCTCATACACACACATAATTAAAAACAAAATAAATCTCTAAAAAATAATATTTATCTTTGTAAAAGTATTTATAACAGCAGTTATCTATACTGAGATATAAATATAAATGTTTTGATATATTAATCACTGCCTAGGTGTTCAAAAAAATAAAAAAGAGAAGTGATAAAATAACAAACCTTTCAATATAAAACATTAATGTTGACAAACTTATTAAGATTATTTCACTTGTGAGTAAAGATGGCTAACACGTACCCAGAACATTAGAAAGTTTCCAAAGTCAGGTTCAATGATTGAAAAGATATTATTGATATTATTGGGCCAAGGAAGAACATTTTATTGTAGACCTTCCAATATATTTGGAAAAAGTTTATATTACATCTATATCAAACTACTTTGGTTTCAGTTATAAAATATTGCTTAGCATTATACCATGACTTACTGGTACATTTCTGAAAAGAAATGGCATTTTAGTTGTAAACAATATTCTTTTATAAAATTGAATCAATATCATTTCTTTGACCTGGCATCATATATAATGATTCCCATATTTTTCTCCCATAGAATTTTTTCTAGTATTTCTGCTGCTCGACTGTATTTGTAATCTACATACTTTAAGCAATATACAATTTTTATGAGAGAGCAAAACAGTTAGAAAATAATGGTTAGTCCTACCCAGCTCTAAGTCTATGAAATACAGCAATGGCTAGAACAGCAAGGTATCATCTTTGGTGCAATCATGGCACTATATAATTGGGGGTAAACCACAGCTGTCTAATCAGTAGAGAATCTGTACCTGATTAAAAATAACTTGACAATTGCTTTAAGATAGAGAGGATAAACTTCAGAAAAGAACCTAATAATTTCATTTTCCTAAACAAACATAATCTTTATCTAAATACTTATTCCACAAACAAGGATATCATTCACACTTCAAAGGAAAAAATGTTTGTTACAATACATGAGAACTATTGCAATGATTGAAAACTGGTATAAAAATAAAGGGAATAATTAACTATAGTGTTCACAGCATGAATTAATCCATCTGCAATACATTTTAAATAGTGAAATATCAGGGAAAATCATGGAAGAGTGTAAGGTTTGTAAAAGCTAGAAGACTACAATGTCTGCTCTGAGACATATAACTCTAAAGCTGAATAAGAAAATATATTGACAAAGCCAGTTGACATGCCAATGTAAGGAGGGAAAATTCCACATGATCTCACTAATGCAGGAAGAACTACAGTATATTTACAAGTAATAATAGTAATTAAACAAGAGATCTTAAATTTTGACGTGATGTAGACGAAGTTAGGAGGGGTTGATGTGAAGCGACTGGATAATATGGATTCTGTGGTCATGTATGAGGGTCCCCAAAATTATTAAATAAAAACAAGTTTCTATAGTACAAACAATACACACATTGATTATATATATATGTATATTTATATACATATGTGTATATATGAGAACTATTAACTATACACATATGTGATTGAGATATATATATATATATGAATTCCAGAAGACATTTAAAATAATAGTTATTCGTTATTGTCCTGGGTCCTTGCTTAAAATTACCTTTTTTGTTCAGTTGATTTGGGTATTGGGAGGTAGATAACAATTTGATAGGTCATTTGTAACGTCAATGTACATATCACATTGTTCTAATTCTTCCCTTAACATGAATACTATTTCTATGATTGCTATTCAGAAAAAAAAGGAAGAAAATTGTATGCATGTGTTGTGTCTGTATTATGAAGAAAGTATAAAGGGAACAGCATTCTCAAGAGTCTAGAAATGCAATTTTAGATATTTTTTAGGAAAGAACAAAAAACATAATCAGCCGGAAGTAAACTTACAGTGTATGTATGATATGTAGATAAATTTGAAACAAATTATTAAAATGAAGAAAACTATGTATCAAGATGTTAATGATCTTGAGATGATATGGAATACATGTAATTCCATTTATGACTTACCTTGACTTAGGTGCCAAGGAACAAGTATGTGATTATCAGATACAATGATAATATCATGGTTTCAGGGAAGTATACAGTTTGGCAATAATTTTTACATTTTATGATAGAAAATGTTGCATACAAAAAGTATTGAAAATATAGTAAAAAGAATCTAACTGGGGGTTGAAGAGGGATAACAGTAGAAATGGCGAAGATGGAAGAAGAATCAGATACAACACACACATATGTTATATACATTTATTTGTATATGTACATACACATATATACATATATACATGTATATATACTTATATATACAAAAGTACATATATCATATATATGATCTATATACGCATATATATGTATATATCTAAATGAGCAAAAATAATGATAAATAAAAGAAAGAGTATCATGAGATAATTATAAATAGATTGGTATGTATTATAACCATTGATATATCAAAGATTCTTTGATGTATCAAAGAATCTGACATAAGAGAATGTTTTAGAAAAATCACAACAAAATAAAAGGAAAAGCTAAAAGTATTGAATTAATTAGAGAAGGGCTTCTGCACCAGGAATTGTTCCACATATAATGATAGTAAACAATTTTATATATTAAAATTTAACCACAAATTGTCACTTTAAAATTAGTTAAGATCCTCTTTGCTCCTCTGACTGAGCAGTCAGGTGCAGCCAGGTATGCAGAGATCACGCAAGTATAAGATAGCTTGGGACACGGCCCACCAGGGCTCCACCTGCACCCAGGATCTGGGCAGCACCACAACTGTCTGTGCACCTACCCTGCCAGGAAAATCTGCCCTGCAGGGAGTCCAGAGGTTAGAGGGAGTCCCAATTTTAGAGGTGAGGCCACCACCATCTTTGCTCCTGTGACTGAGCAGACAGGTGCAGCCAGGTACGCAAAGTTCACCCAAGTATAAGATCATATGGGACACATCCCACCAGGGCTCCACCTGCACCCAGGAGCTGAGCAGCCTCACAGCAATCTGTGCCAGGGGAGAGCCGGTCACCTAGGCTTGCAGGCACATAGGAGGTTCAAGCACCAGCCAGTGACAGCAGGAACAACTAACACCAGAGATAACCAGATGTCAAAAGGCAAACATAGGAACATTACTAACAGAAATAAAGGCAATATGGCACCAGCCGAGTCAAATTCTCCCACAACAGCAAGTACTGGATACCCCAACACACCAGAAAGGCAAGATTTGGATTTAAAATCACATCTCATGATGCCATTACAGAACTTCAAGGACATAAATAACTCTCTTAGAGAAGTATAGGAGAACATGAGTCCACAGGTAGAAGCCCTTAAAAAGGAAACACAAAAATCACTTAAAGAAATTCAGAAAAACATGGATCAACAGAAAGAAGCCAATAAAGAGGAAACAAAAAAATCACTTAAAGAAATACAGGAGCACTTGGGTCAATAGGCAGATGTCCTGAAAGAGGTAACACAAAAGTCTCTTAAAGAATTACAAGAAAACACAAACAAACAAGTGAAGGAACTGAGAAAATCCATTCAGGATCTAAAAACAGATGTAGAAACAACTAAGAAATCACAAAGGGAGACAACTTTAGAAATAAAAAACCTTGGAAAGAAATCAGGAGTAATAGATGCAAACATCAACAACAGTATACAAGAGATAGAAGAAAGAATCTCAGGTGCCGAAGATACCATAGAAAGCATTGACTCAACAGACAAAGAAAATGCAAAATACAAAAAGCTTGTAACCCAAAACATCCAGGAAATCCAGGACACAATGAGAAGACCAAGCCTAAGGATTATACGTATATAAGAAAGTGAAGATTTACAAATTAAAAGACCAGCAAATATCTTCAACAATACTATAGAAGAAAACTTCCTGTCACGTAATAATCAAAACACCAAGCCTACTAAACAAAGAAAGAATATTAAAAGCAGTGAGAGAAAAAGTCCAAGTAACATATAAATGCAGACCTATCAGAATTATACCAGACTTCTTACCAGAGCCCATGAAAGCTAGAAGAACCTGGGCAGATCTCATACAGACTCTAAAAGAACACAAATGCCAGCCCAGACTACTATTTCCAGCAAAACTCTCAATCACCATAGATGGAGAGACCAAGATATTCCATGATAAAACCAAATTGATATAATATCTTTCCATAAATCCAGCCCTACAAAGGATAATAGATGGAAAACGCCAATACAAGGAAGACAACTACACCCTAGAAAAAGCAAGAGAGTAACCTTTCAGCAAACCCAAAAGAAGATAACCAGTCAAACATAAAAATAAAATCAAAATTAACAGGAAGCAACAATCACTATTCCTTTAAATCTCTTAATATCAATGGACTCAATTCCCCAGACTGGATATGTAAACAGGACAAAGCATTTTTCTGCATACAGAAAACGCACCTCAGTATCAAAGACAAACACTACTTCAGAAAAAAAAAAAAGCTGGAAAACAATTTTACAAGCAAATGGTCCCAGGAAACAAGTTGGAGTACCCATTCTAATATTGGATAAAATTGACTTTCAACCTAAAGTCATCAAAAAAGACACAGAAGGACACTTCATACTGGTCATAACAAAAATCCACTAATGCTTCAAATGGAAGGGTACCCTCATTCATAAAAGAAACTTTACTAAAGCTCAAAGCACACATTGTGCATCATACAATAATTGTGGGTGACTTTAACACTCCACTCTCCTCATTGGACTGATCAGGGAAACAGAAACTAAACAGAGACACAGTGAAATTAATTGAAATTTTGGACCAAAGGGATTTAACAGATATATATAGAACATATTATCCTTAAGCAAAAGAATATACCTTATTCTCAGTACCTTATAGTACCTTCTCCAAAATCAACCATATAATTGGTCACAAAACAGACCTCAACAGATATAAGAATACTGAAATAATCCCATGCCTCCTATCAGATCACTGTGGAGTAAGGGAGGTCTTCAATAGCAATAATAACAACATGAACCCCGCATATATTTGGAAGATGAAAAATGCTCTACTCAGTGATACCTGGGTCAAGGAAGAAATAAGGAAAGAAATCAAAGACTTTTTAGAGTTAAATGAAAATGAAGGCACAACATACCCAAACTTATGGGGCACAATGAAAGCAGTGCTAAGAGGAAAGCTCATGACCCAGAGTGCCTCCAAAAAGAAATTGGAGAGAGCATACATTAACAGCTTAAGGACACACATGAAAGCTCTGGAAAAAAAAGAAGCTAATACGCCCAAGAGGAGTAGAAGGCAGGAAATCATTAAACTCAGGGCTGAAACCAACCAAATAGGAACAAAAAGAACGATACATAGAATCAACAAAACCAGGAGCTGGTTCTTTGATAAAATCAACAAGATATGTAAACCTTTAGCCAAACTAACCGGAGGGCACAGAAAGGGTATCCAAATTAACAATATCAGAAATGAAAAGGGAGATATAACAACAGAAATTGTGGAAATTCAAAAAATCATCAGATCCTACTACAAAAGCCTGTATTCAACACAGCTAGAAAATCTGGAGGAAATGGACAATTTCTTTGACAGATACCAAATACCAAATACCAAAATTAAATCAGGATCAAATATGTCATGTAAACAGTCCCATAACCCCTAAAGAAATAGAAGTGGTCATTGGAAGTCTTAAAACAAAAAAAGCACAGGACCAGAAGGTTTTAGTGCAGAATTCTATCAGACCTTCAAAGAAGACCTACGACAAATACTTTTCAAATCATTCCACAAAATGGAAACAGAAGGAATACTACCCTACTCATTTTATGAAGCCACAATTACGCTGATACCAAAACCACACAAAGATACTACAAAGAAAGAGAACTTCAGAACAATTTCCCTTATGAATATCGATGCAAAAATGCTCAATAAAATTCCTGCCAACTGAATCCAAGAACACATCAAAATGATCAGTCACAACAATCAAGTAGGCTTTATCCCAGGGATGCAGGGGTCATTCAATATACGAAAATCAATTAGTGCAATCCAATACATAAACAAACTCAAGGAAAAAACTACATGGTCATTTCATTAGATGCTGAAAAAGCATTTGACAAAATTCAGAATCTTTTCATGCTAAAAGTCTTGGAAAGATCAGGAATTCAAGGCCCATATCTAAACATAGTATAAGCAATATACAGCAAACCAGTAGTAGATAACATCAATCTAAATAATCTAAATGGAGAGAAACTTGAAAAACATCCCAATAAAATCAGGGACTAGACAAGGCTGCCCTCTCTCTCCATATCTTTTCAATATAGTACTTGAAGTTCTAGCTACAGCAATTAGACAACAAAAGGAGGTCAAAGGGATACAAATTGGAAAGGAAGAAGTCAAACTATCACTATTTGCAGACAATATGATAGTATACTTAAGTGACCCAAAGAACTCTACCAGAGAACTCCTACAGCTGATAAACAACTTCAGCAAAGTGGCCGGATATAAAATCAACTCAAGCAAATCAGTAGCCTTCCTATACTCAAAGGATAAGCAGGCTGAGAAAGAAGTAAGAGAAATGACACCCTTCACGATAGCCACAAACAATATTAAGTATCTTGGTGTGACTCTAACCGAACAAGTGAAAGATCTGTATGACAAGATCTTCAAGTCTCTGAAGAAAGAAATTGAAGAAGACCTCAGAAGACGGAAAAATCTTCCATGATCATGGATTGGCAGGATTAATATAGTAAAATGACCATCTTGCCAAAAGCATTATACAGATTCAATGCAGTCCCCATCAAAATCCCAACTCAATTCTTCATAGAGTTATAAAGAGAAATTCAAAAATTCATCTGGAATTACAGAAAATCCAGGATAGCTAAAACTATTCTCAAGAGTAAAAGAAATTCTGGGGGAATCAGTATCCCGGACCTCAAGCTGTACTACAGAGCAATAGTGTTAAAATCCGCATGGTATTGGTACAGTGACAGGCATATAGATCAATGGAACAGAACTGAAGACCCAGAAATGAATCCACACTCCTATGGTCACTTGATCTTTGACAAAGGAGCTAAAACCATCCAGTGGAAAAAAGATAGCCTTTTCAACAAATGGTGCTGGCTCAACTGGAGGTCAACATGCAGAAGAATGCAAATTGACCCATTCTTATCTCCTTGCACTAAGCTCAATTCCAAGTGGATCAAGGACCTCCACATAAAAACAGACACACGGCCCATTCTCGAACCTTGAAGCAGAAATGTCTTGAGAATGTCTGCAAGTCTGTGTGAGCACCTAAAAGTGACTTCTGGCACAAACCTTCACCCTGGTTTTGTTTCCAGCTCCGCTGTATTTTGAGAATCCAGGCATGCCCCAGCCAAATCATCTGTAGAAGGGAAGGGTTTCCCTTTGGAAGCAGAGCACTTTTGTCTCCTGTCAATCTGTGTAATGCAACAAAGGCAGAAGCTTTGCAATCAATGGCATAACACCAGGCTTCTCTGTCTGCTTCAGAGCAAAGGTAATCTATGATTTGGGTTTGAGAACCTACTATTATGCCTGCAGCAATCCTGATACCAGGAGGACTGGGGTGTAGGCTTCATATCAGTGTGCACATAGCAGTGCAGCATAGAGAACTAAACAAAATACTGGAGATGATGCCAACTTGGGATTCTGGGATGACAACAAGAGGATGATGCACTCCAGAGAGCTCTCACTACAGCACTGTACAATTGATGACTACTTGACTATACACAACTAATCAGACTTACAGTGCTAAAGCATCAAGATTCTCTTCCAAGTTTCTAAAGAGAAGGTGATGGAAACATTTCCTGTGAGCATGGAGATGTGGAGATCTTGACTTCCCTTCTGCATGCCCCACACTGTTTCAGCATCCTCTAGAAAACCCCAGGGCTCAGACACTCAGTAGGTACACGGCAGAGTTCAGAAAAACTGATATATTCATACTGTATATCACAGAAAAAAAGACAGGTAGAGAAGCTTCCAGAAGAGCTCAGGCATAAGCTTCTTGTTCTCCTTGACCCTTGGTTGCACATACAATCATTCCTACTCCTCAGAAATAATATGGGATAATGGGCTAATTACACAATGGGTAATATATAATACATATAGAGCATTGTCAGCCCAGAAGCTCATGAAATAAGTGTCTGGTCATTTAAGCATAGGGTAACTGAAAGACTGTTTTTGAGTACTCATGGCCCAAGGCCCTCATTATAAGTCACATATTTGCATAAACTACACATGCAACCTGGGAAAAAAAAAACAGACACACTGAAACTAATAGAAAGGAAACTAGGGAGGAACCTTGAACATATGGGCACAGGGGAAAATTTCCTGAACAGAACACCAATAGCTTATGCTCTAAGGTCAAGTATTGACAAATGAGACCTCATAAAATTGCATATTTTCTGTAAGGCAAAGGACACTGTCAAATGGACAAAGCAACCAACAAACTGGGAAAAGATCTTTACCAACCCTATATCCGATAGAGGGTTAATATCCAATATATACAAAGAACTCAAGAAGTTAGACTTCAGAGAGCCAAGTAACCCTATTAAAAAATGTTGTACAGGGTATTCCGAGATTCTGGGTTAATATCCCCTTATCAGTGACTGCATACCATGTGTGTTCTTTTGTGATTGGGTTACCTCACTAAGGATGATATTTTCAAGTTCTGACCATTTGCCTAGGAATTTAGTGAATTCATTGTTTTTAAATGCAGAGTAGTATTCCATTGTGTAGATATACCACATCTTCTGAATCCATTCCTCCGTTGAGGGACATCTGGGAATACCCTAGACACAATTCGCATATCAATAGATTTCTAAGAAGATGGAAGGAGAGACCTCTGGTCCTGGAAAGACTGGATGTAGGGGAACGCCAGGACAGAGAAATGAGAGGGGGTTGAATGGAGAAAAGAGGGAGGGAAGGGGGCTTATGGGACTTTCGGGGAGGGAGGAAATGGGAAAGGGGAAATGATTTGGAATGTAAATAAAAAAAAAACTTAAAAAATAAAAAAAAAAAAAGAACTTGGCTTAGTGTTGTGTGGCAGGTAGCTATAAAAAAAAATGTTGTACATAGCTAAACAAAGAGTTCTCACCTGAAGAATATCTAATGACTGAGAAGCACCTAAAGAAATGTTCAACATCCTTAGTCATTAGGGAAATGCAAATCAAAACAACCTTGAGATTTCCCTTCACACCAGTCAGAATGGCTAAGATCAAAACCTCAGGAGACAGCATGTTTTGAGGAAGATGTGGAGAAAGAGGAACACTCCTCGACTACTGGTTGGATTGCAAGCTGGTACAACCACTCTGGAAATCTGTCTGGTGGTTCCTCAGAAAACTGAGCATGTTACTCCTGGTGGATCCTGTTATACCACTCCTGGACATATACCCAGAGGATTCCCCAGAATGTAATAAGGACACATACTTCACTATGTTCATAGCAGCCCTATTTATAATAGCCGTAAGCTGGAAAGAACCCAGATGTCCCCTGATGGAGGTTCGGATACAGAAAATATGGTATATTTACACAATGGAATACTACTCATCTATTAAAAACAGTGCATTCACAAAATTCTTAGGCAAATGGGTACAACTGGAAAATATCATCCTAAGTAAAGTAAACCAACCTCAAAAGAACACACATGGTATGTACTCACTGATAAATGGATATTAGCCCAGAAGCTCGGAACAACCAAGACACAATTCACAAATCAAATGATGCCCCAGAAGAAGGAAGGAGAGACCCTTGGTCCTGCAAAGGCTTGATGCAGCAGTCTAGTGGAATACCAGGACAGGGAATCAGGACGGGGATGATTGGGGAACAGGGGGAGGGAAGAGTCCTTATGGGACTTTTGGGAGGGGTAAACCAGGAAAGGAGGAATCTTTGGAAATGTAAATAAAGAATATATCTAATAAAAAAAGCAAATAAATAGAGACTTTGGACCAAAAATGACATTAAATGTACATTAAACAGATTAAAAAAATAAAATTAGTTAAAACCTCAAGATACTGATTACAGCAATAGAAATTATAATAAAACTTATTGCTAATACACAGTGAGTATGTGCATTTTTTTTAGCACATCACTTTTCAAGAATAAAGAAATTTAGAAAACCAATTAGAGAACAATTTTTGCTTTCAAAGAAGGCATCAGATTTCTCTCTAAAAATGGTCTGAGAAAACATTTTTCTCCAAAGAATATCTTGCCCTACTAAGCACAGTAATACTGCATTTTTAAACAAATGTGTTAGAAGTTAGCAAGTATATAGTGGATAACCTTGAAAGAAAGAAAAAATAAATAGAAGTTGAGGCAAATTAATGGAGGAGATAAGGAAAGAGTAGCGTTTTAACTCGTTTGGATTCCTTCCTGTTTTGATCAGCTACTTTGCTAATACAGCCATCTTTTTGTTGTGAAATTACCTATAGTGAGCTGGCCATTCCTTGCTGAATTCTTAAATTGACATACTTCCAAGTGTGTCATGATGACAAATAATAATAATAATAATAATAATAATAATAATAATAGTAATAATTAAGTGATACATAAACAATAATACACAGAAACACATATACAAGCAATAAAACACATGCTTACACACCTAGTATACATAGATACACATACACATAAATTCAATCTCACATACCCACATACATACACTCATACTTTTTTTAAAGAAGCTATTTGAAAACGTTATAATAACTAATTTCATTCATATGCAAATATACTTATATAACCCCAATTGTAATAATTCATATTATTATGAAAAAGTCTCACAGTATACCAAATACAGAAGCCTACAAATGATAATAAAATTATGAAAAACCAAATGTGAAGAATGTAAAAACTCTTGGCACTAATGACCTCTTCAGAGAATAGAGGTACATGGAATTATCGACAGAGATATACTTGTGAAAACTGAAATGATTCTACCTTCATAAATCTCATCATAAAATATTTTACATTAATATTTAAATCACTCGTCAGAAACAAAATTCCTTGTCTTGAAGACTTGATTTTTCTCTTTCTCACTGCATTTTCATAAGCATATTTATCTTGTACTAATTCAAGTAAAATGTAATAATTCACAGTCAAATTGCTTCATGTGAAATGTAATCAAATATTTCAAAAAACATTTTTGTCTATTGGAATGTTGAATTTTCTGTAAGCAAATACAGGTACGAAAAACACATACCTAAGCTAAATAATGTCTGATCTTAAAATAAAAACACATTTTAACTATATTCTTCTTTCTTCTATGTCTATTTTCCTAGAACAAACATGTATTATGAGGATAAACTGATAATTTAATTTTGTATGGTAAAACTCATAGTAACAAGCATAAGATTTAATTTTAGGAACTTAAGGAACTTGGAAAAGATTAAGTAAGTTAAGAAATTTAGGCATGTTTTCAACTATAAAATATATTTAAAGTAATTCTATACAGAGGTTCTTATAATCAGCACAGGTTCAACTAGATAAATATTTTTTCTTCTGAAATATCTTAAGTAGGTCAACAGATATAACTTGTTATCCCCTGTAATACAGTTATCTGTGACTAAATGATCTTTGTATGTGAGAGACAGATCATATTTTAAGGACTTTGAATGTTTTATGAAGAACAGCAAATTAAATACTTTCATCATTTGTGCATGGACCATGGGTCAATATCACAGAAGTCTAATACATTGTGAACAAAAAGTGATCAAATGCATAGTATAAAATTTCTGTTTTAAAGACTGTTTTGAATAATCTCTTGATCTGATTCTGCACTGAAACCTTACTAAGATCTAAAGCCATTGGTTAATTATTTTACGAACACATTTATTTTTCAAGTTTCAAATCTCAGGTACCTCCTTGAATTAATAAATCAATGATAAACTTGAGATAAATGCACATCTCATTTTTTGGATTTGTCAACAATAGATCCATTAAGTAAAATAAACAAACAAAAAGATACCATATGATGTATTGTACAGGCACCTATAGATTTGTGTTGGTCTTCGATTTTGTAGTCTTATTTTATTAATATTTTCTCATGTAGATGACAAGTAGGGATGAAATTAAGGTCCTGAAATATGTTCACAGTTAAGTTAATGGGTGTTACATTATCTCCCATAAAAACAAAAGTTGGCCTTAAAAATTCAGTGCTAATATCCATGTCACAGATTTGCCCATGAGGGAATTTTATTGCATTTCCCATGGGATATAGTAAATGCAAATAATATTTTAAACTGTCCTATATGAACAGATGGCCTAGCAGAGGGTTTTACTCTCGAGAGTCTTGCTCTACTCTGTTGTGCTGGTGGGCAGAGATAATAACCATGGAAGCTGCAAATCTCCTTATGCACATGGGGGAGATAAAGCATGCTTGGCCACACTGAGACTGGGAGACACTGGGGGACAGCAGCTGTATCTGCTATCTACCAAATGGCATTTAGGGAGATTAAAATGATGGACTTTGGAGAACACAAAAGTAAATTACTGAGGATCACAAGGCTATTCAAGAGTATGTTCACAAAAACCAACCACACAAGATTAGGCATAGATCAGGTCAAGAGAACCAAACTGATGGATAAAATTTGGTAATATTTTAATAACTCCCTGTTTATAAATACATTATTGAAAATAAAACTTTTTATATAATACATGTAAAGCTAAAGCTCAGGTATTTCCTAAATTTGAAAACATTGCAAAATATAATTTGGAAATTTCTAGTCAATTTTATTCCTACACAAATATTCAGAAATGAAGCTTAAAATGAAGACAAGAAATAAACCTATTTCATTGCAGTGTCATAGATCATTGTTCCAAATTAAACTTAAATCCATGTGTAGGAGAAGTCAGAGGCTTTTTTTCTGAATTTTTGTTAGTGTTTAATATAACACACAATAAAAAGTTCTAGTTGATATCATGGGGAACATGATATACTAAATAATATTTAGTATATCACTTATGATAACTAAATAATATTTTTGTGAAGTAAGAAATCATTTAATAGGAATTGTAGCATTCACGAACATTAAAGTCATGAATAAAATGTATGTTGTCCACTTTAAAATAGTTCATTTTTTTTCTAAGTTTTTTTTTATTTACATTCCAAATCATTTCCCCTTTCCCGTTTCCTCCCTCCCCGAAAGTCCCATAAGCCCCCTTCCCTCCCTCTTTTCTCCATTCAACCCCCTCTTGTTTGAGAAAATAGGTCATTTTAATACTCATATAACTTTAAGAATACTAATTATTAAAAGAAACAGACAAAGAAAGGGGAAAGGGATGATATTTTCAAGTTCTGACTATTTGCCTAGGAATGTCGTGAATTCATTGTTTTTAATTGCAGAGTAGTATTCCATTGTGTAAATATACCACATCTTCTGAATCCATTCCTCCAAAGACTGGATGTAGGGGAACGCCAGGACAGAGTAATGAGAGGGGGTTGAACGGAGAAAAGAGGGAGGGAAGGGGGCTTATGGGACTTTCGGGGAGGGAGGAAACGGGAAAGGGGAAGTGATTTGGAATGTAAATTAAAAAAATAAAATAAAATAAAAAAAAAAAGAAAGGGGAAAGGGAAAAAAGAGAGTAGGGAAGCATGCAAGAGTGAATGACAGAGGAATGAAGGAAAAGGACTGAGGAAAGAATGAAGAATGGGAAAAACTGTGGCATTAGAAGGTTTACTGAAGAATTACGCTCAAACATAGATGAAAATTTCTCTCAATTTCACGGAAAATACCATCACTCAAAATTATGAATCAACCGGTCTCATTCACAAGGGGAAAATAAGCTTTGCTTTCTGAATACAGAGTGAAAAATATTTTTCCTAACTAATTTATAAGGCCAGGGGTATTGTAACAGAAAATTTAGACAAAGGAAATGACACATCAATATCTATTTGATTTGGTGACAACAATCCTTCAAACTATTAGAAAATATGATTTAACAATATATAGGTTGAAAAGACAGTACCATGGCACATAGTTGTGATCATATTTTAGGGAGACAGAGGCAGGAGGAACATTGGAAGTTTGAGATTATTTTGGTTTTATGTTGCTCTTGACAGAAAGGCCTACATTGTAAGGTATGTGTATGTGTGTATGTTTGTAAGTGTGTGTGTGTGTGTGTGTGTGTTTGTCTGTCTGTTTTTGTGTATTCATGTGAATGACTGTGTGTATCTCTTTGTGTGGGGTTACTGTGTGTGTGTCAAAGTGAATCGACACTTATTCTAGGGAAATAATATGAAGTAAATATCCATTCTTCAGTTTCATCTGACATATTTATAGACCAAAGAAGAAATTTTTATGCTTATGTAAAATCAAGGAGAAATGGAACTTTGAAAAAGTTCAACAGCTTTTAATAAAATCCTGAAGGTTAGGATGGAAGAGACTTCTAAATAATACCTAAATAAATACAATATGTATCAGCTCACTTCTGTTGAGATATAGAATTCTATCTTCTAAAAAAACATGAATTCATGGAACATTGTGACATTTATACTTATCAATTTTCTTTTTTTTTTGGCCAATAGAATGTTATTCCAAACAAAATACTTACAAACCAAATTCAACAATAGGTTTTAAAAATTATACACCATGACCCACTTAGTTTCATTCCAATGAAACAGGGATGTTTCAACAAGCTAATGGACCTAATAAAGCTGTGATAGAGAGTGTTAATTGTCAACTTGACAAGTTCAAGAATCACCAGGTGATAGACTTCTAGAAATGCATTGTGAGATTATTTTAACTACATTAATTGATGTTGAGGGACTCATTTTGATTCCTCCTGTTGACTGGACCTTCCATGGATTTGAGATCCTGGACTGCATAAACTGAAGAAAGCAAGCTGATCAAATCCTGCATCTGTACTTGCATTTTTCCTCTTAGTAGATGTGTTGCTTTTTGCATTTTGAAGACTTTTTTCTATAAAAGGAGGTATTTTTTTTAAGAATTTTTAATTTTTTTCTACACAGGCAGGTATGTTTTTAAAATGAATTACAAAAATAGAACCAGGAATATTAAAGATTTTAAAGAATCCTACCTGATGACATGAAATACTCTGGTTCATTCTTTTTTTAATTCTCTGCATATGGATATGAAAACACAAGACACCAAAAGTCACATAGAATTTCAAGTGTGGATAAGGAAAAATGAAGAGAAAAACAAACATTGCGCTTCAGTCTCTGTGAGCTACTAGGACCGGGCATGATTTCCCTCCTGTTAAGAAAGCTTTAAGTCCAAAAAGGCAGCTGTTAGACACCACGACCATGTGAGTACCCATGGTTGGACCTTTTGGACATTTTTCCCTCCTGATAATTGTTTGTGCTGTTACAACAGCAGAACACTCTTGATTGCTTGACTCCCTTAGAAGCTTGTATAGTGTTTTCAGGAACCATGGAAGCTAGACTGTAGGAACGCTTTCAGGTTTGATCCAACTTGAATTATCTAAATCCTAGTGTCCTAATTCTGAGATATCATCAAATATACTGTCCCATATTCCAACTCAGAGAGACAACTGAGGGACACACCAACACTCTATATTTCCTTATTTCATTTATTGAGAGTTATCTTTAATAACCAGATGAACAGTAGAAATCTAGACATAAAGAAATCTAAGACATATTTGCAGGGAAGCAGAGGCTAAGATGAGTTACTAGATCTCATTCCAGAAGATAAAGGATAATATGTAGAAAAATTGATGAAATAGAAATTAAATGTAACATTCTTTGAGCTCTGATTCTGGGTCCTTATTCTTAATAGACACCCCACTCTCAGCAATGGGCAGATCATGGAAACAGAAACTAAACAGTTACACATTGAAACAAGTAGAAGTTATGAACCAAATGGATCTAACAGATATTTTTTAGAGCATTTCATCCTAAAACAAAAGAATAAACCTTCTTCTCAGAACCTCATGGCACCTTCTCCAAAATTGACCATGTAATTAATTGGTCACAAATCAGGCCTCGACAGATATAAGAAGATTGATATAATTCCATGCACCCTATCAGATCGCAACATAATAAGGCTGTTCTTAAATTGCAACAAAAAACAACAGAAAACACACATATACATGGAAGCTGAACAACACTCTACTCAATGATAACATGGTCAAGGAAGAAATAAAGAAAATAAAGACAATTAGAATTTAATGAAAATGAAGACACATCATGACAAAACTTATGGGACAAGCACTCTGGAAAGCAGTCTGGCGGTTCCTCAGAAAACTGGGCATGGCACTCCCGGAGGATCCGGCTATACCACTCCTGGGCAAATACCCAGAGGCTTTACCTGCATGCAATAAGGACACATGCTCCACTATGTTCATAGCAGCCTTATTTATAATAGCCAGAAGCTGGAAAGAACCCAGATGTCCCTCAACGGGAAGATGTGGTATATTTACACAATGGAATACTACTCTGCATTTAAAAACAATGAACTCACGAAATTCCTAGGCAAATGGTCAGAACTTGAAAATATCATCCTTAGTGAGGTAACCCAATCACAAAAGGACACACATGGTATGCAGTCACTGATAAGAGGATATTAACCCAGAATCTCGGAATACCCTAGTCACAATTCACATATCAATAGATTTCGATGAAGATGGATGGAGAGACCCCTGGTCCTGGAAAGGCTGGATGTAGGGGAATACCAGGACAGAGAAGCGAGAGGGGGTTGAATGGGGAAAAGAGGGAGGGAAGGGGGCTTATGGGACTTTTGGGGAGGGAGGAAATGGGAAAGGAGAAATGATTTGGGATGTAAATTAAAAAACTTAGAAAATAAAAATTTAAAAAAGTAGCAAGAATGGAAAAAAAAAGAATTGACAAATGGGACCTCATAAAATTACAAAGGGGTTGAATGGAGAAAAGAGGGAGGGAAGGGGGCTTATGGGACTTTTAGGGAGGGAGGAAACGGGAAAGGGGAAATGATTTGGAATGTAAATTAAAAAAATAAAATAAAATAAATAAAAAAAAATTACAAAGTTTCTGTAAGGCAATGGACACTGTCAGCAGGACAAAATGACAACCAACAAATTGGGAAAAGGTCTTTACCAACCCTACATCTGACAGAGGGCTAATATCCAATATATGCAAAGAACTTAAGAAGTTAGACTCCAGAGAAAGCAATAACTCTTTTAAAAAATGGGGTTCAGAGCTACACAAAGAATTTTCAACTGAGGAATATCCAATGGCTGAGAAGCACCTAAGGAAATGTTCAACATCCTTAGTCATCAGAGAAATGCAAATTAAAACAACCCTGCGATTTCACCTCACACCAGTCAGAATGTCTAAGATCAAAAACTCAGGAGACAGCAAGTGTTGGAGAGGATGTGGAGATAGAGGAACACTCCTCCACTGCTGATGGTATTACAAACTGGTACAACCACTCTGGAAATCTGTTTGGCGTTTCCTAGAAAACTGGGCATAATACTACTGGAGGACCCTGCTATACCACTCCTGGGCATTAGCCCAGAGGATTTTCCAGCATGTAATAAGGACACATGATCCACTAAGTTCATAGCAACCCTATTTATAATAGCCAGAAGCTGGAAAGAACTCAGATGTCCCTCAATGGATGAATGGATACAGAAAATATGGTATATTTTCACAATGGAATACTACTCAGCTATTAAAAACAATGAATTCATGAAATTCTTAGGCAAGTGGGTGGAACTGGAGAATATCATCCTAAGTGAAGTAAGCCAATCACAAAAGAACACATACGGTATGTACTCACTGATATGTGGGTATTAGCCCAGAAACTTGGAATAGCCAAGATACAATTCACAGACCAAATGGAGCTCTAAAAGAAGGAAGAACAAAGTATGGATGCTCTGGTCCTTCTTAGAAGGGGGAACAAAATACCCACAGGAGGAGATACAGAGACAAGGTGCAGAGCAGAGTCTGAGGGATAGTCCATCCAGAGACTGACCCACCTAGGGATACATTCCATATACAGTTATAAAATCCAGACACTATTGTGGATGCCAACAAATACTTGCTGACTGGAGCCTGATATAGGTATCAACTGGGAGGCTCTGCCAGTGCATGACACATACAGAGGGGGACACTCTCAGTCAACCATTAAACTGAGCACAGGGTTTCCCCAATGGAGGATCTAGAGAAAGTACCCAAGGAGCTGAGGGTGTTTGCAGCCCCATATTAGGAACAACAATATCAACCACCCAGTACCTCCAGAGCTTCCAGGGACTAAACCACCAACCAAAGAGTACACATGGAGGAACCCATTGCTCCAGATACAAATGCAGCAGAGGATAACCTTGTTGGACATCAAAGGAAGGAGAGGACCTTGGTCCTGAGAAGGGTAGATTTCCCAGTATAGGGGAATGCCAGGGCAGGGAAGAAGGAGTGGGTGAATTGGTGAGCAGGCGGTAGGGGTATGTGTTAGGGGATTTTCAGAGGGGAAACCAGGAAAGGGGACAACGTTTGAAATGTAAATAAAGAATATATCTAATAAAAAAAATAATGAGTGAGCAAGTATTCTTTAGAAATACTTACAGATCTGTGGGTGTGTTCCAATAAGTGGAATTGTATGGTAGGTACAGTCCCAGCTTTTTGAGGAAACTTCAAACTAAGGCATTGCATTCATACCAGTTTGTACTTCTATCATCACTCTGTATGTGTTTGCCCTTTTCCCTGTTCTCATCAGCATCTATTGTCTTTTTGTTGATGGTGTTGCTTATTTGCTTGAATGATTTTTGTTTTGTATTTTTTTTAATCTTGGCCATTTTGACTGATATAAGATGAATCTCAAAATAGGTTTGATTTGTATTTTGTCTATGGCCAAGGATGTCAAACCTCATCTCCAGCTCATGGTCAGCACCCACCTTTTGAAAAATGATGTACATTTCACTATACTTTCCTATCAGGGAAGGGTAAATTCATTCAAACAGTAGCATTTTGTGTTATGGTTACAGAAGGAAATTCCAAAATTGAGAAATATATTGAGTGGCAACTTTCAAAGTACTTGATCATAAACTGAAGGATTCTAACACCGAGAAGAATGATTCCAAGATAAACTTATGAAACATATTTGGAAATATTTAATCGTTCCCTAGGTGTTAGGTATACATATTTCATTCATAATAGTTAATTGCAGTATCTATTCATGTCCTTATTTTGTTAAATTTCTCCAGCATTTTAGTAACTCAAAAGCTAGGTACCTCGCTAAAATATTTAATAATATATGACTTTATAGGCAAAAGGGAGATGATTCAGTGGGCAAAATACTTGTGACTTAATTATAGAGACCTGAGTTTGGAACTCCAGGCCACAAGTCAAAGGCTAGTAGTGCCTCTGTGTGATGGTGGCCAACACAGAGAGGCCCTAAATTTCAATTTCCAGTCACCCTAGAGAAACCCTGTCTCGATACATAAATATGGAGAGTGAGCAAAGAACACTACACGCCTATAAATTTGTATCCGTTCATGTATCCACAAGCACACATGGCCACACATATTTAGAACACCATGAAAGTACCAGAAGCAGAGATGTAGACATTCACATTAAGCTACTGTGTGCCAATACTGCAATATGAGGATATGATATGGGTGTTTAGGTGCACATGTCTGCATGTATGTTTATCTGTGTGCATGTGCATCTGTGTGTGACTGTACATGTATGTGCATGTGACTATGCACATGTCTGCATGTATGTATGTGTGTCTGTATGATTGCATGTGTTTGTGTGTGTGTGTATGTGTGTGTGTGTGTGTGTGTGTATAAACTTTCCACTAAGTTTAAATGAGGAAAGAAGGGGTTAGAGAATCAAGAAAAGGGATATGTACTGATGATCTATGAAAAGAAAAGGGAAATCTATTTCTCTCTCCAAAAGCTCTTATCTGCCACACTCTCAAGCAGCCAAAAGAAGCTGACAAAACGGTGCCTGGGATTTACCAGTCAAATCTGTTTCATCATTTCTTTCTCTCTCTCTCTCTCTCTCTCTCTCTCTCTCTCTCTCTCTCTCTCTCTCTCTCTCTCTCTCTCTTTTCTCTGTTTTACTGTAGATAGAAATAAATGAGCTACAAACCTGAGGACTGTCTTAATTGGGGAGATCTAACAAGTCTGGCAGGAGCGATGCCAGAATGCATAGTAGCTGAGTGGCTCCTTCGTTGTAATAAAGCTGTCAGGACTGACATGCCCAGGATTCATGGTCTCCTCCTTCCACCTACTTGAGCAGGGTGAGGGGATTATGTAGATGAGTAACAGCACTCTATCTGCCTAGGAAACCTTGTCTTATGTGCTTGGCATACATTGAATTCTTTTCTATATTACTGAATGCCCACATCTCAGAACTGTGTCTAGGGGATAAACACCTTAACAAAGCTGTTTAGCAGCCCCATTAAATGGTTCTGGCAGGCATATCCTTTTGAGTACTGGGAGAAGGATTCCTCTCCCACCAACTAGCATCAATTTCTCTCTCTCTCTCTCTCTCTCTCTCTCTCTCTCTCTCTCTCTCTCTCTCAACACACACACACACACACACACACACACACACACACACACCTCCACCACTTTCTTTTTTCTTTGAAAATAAATCCTGCCTTCTGGGTACTGAATTTATGCCCCCCCCATATGCTTGCTTCCTAATAGATACTCAGTTTAAGACATGACCTCACAGATGTTTACCTAGTGTAGCAATCAATACAGAGGTTATAATTTCAACCCTAGATTTATCATTTCATCAAGAACAAATTTACACAAACTATATCTTCCTTTCAAGATAAGAACTACATCAGTTTAAAAGAGCTCAAGAATCCCTAAAGACAAATTAGACATGGATTTACACTACTCAGTCTAAATTTATTTTTAATCCTTATTTTACTTCACAGTTAACCACTCTAAAGCCCCCTGATAGCAGCAACCTACAGACAGCACCATGAACTGTAGGGATTTATTGATAGTGCTTTGCCCAGATGATTCATTTAATAGCATTCTATTTACTCTCCCTTCCCCCAAAATAGGAAATACATATCTGTGAAGACATAAAAATAAGTGTTCTCCAGCATGTTATTTTTAATGCATTTAGAAATAAAATTTCAAGCACACATTCACATGGAATTATAATGCTATTACAAGTATTTAACCATGCAACATATATTTAGCATCTCCAGAAATTGAATATGTTTGAGTTGTCGGTAACCACAAAATTAAAATAATCTGATATATCATATATTTGAATTTCAGAATATTTTAGTATTCTTGTTGAATATCAAATTTTAACATTAAACCATTTTCCAAATTAACCAGATCAACATGTAAAAGCACTTCAATCAATCAATCAGCATTTCTTACTTTAAAGTTTTTCTTTTCCCTATAGAATTTTTTTTATTGTCTCTAAAACAGAATCATTGTATGCTGCCAATTACAGTTAACTTGACAAGATACATATTGGCACACTGAACATTCATTTTAATAATTTTAATAGGATACTCTTTTGATAAATGCTACTTAATATTCTATATTAAATGTTTTAAAATAGTCCATAAAATGTTTCAGGACAGATATTAAAACTCTATAGATTTATATGTATTTTACTCAAATGAATTATGTAAGTTTTCATATCTAAGAATATTCTCTCCTTGAGAAATGTTTATTAAATAGTCAATACAACAGGAATCATTCACTTTTTATTTTATCTTTCAAAATAAATAGTTAATCATTACTATATATTACTAGTAACTAACCCTGTCTTTTTATAGGACCCAAGCTTATGTTTATTTCTGTGCCTTAGTACATTTTTTTCTTATTCTAAGGTTTTATTTAACATACACAGAAGAAACTATTCTTAATTTATTTTATTTCATGACTTTTCATATTCTAATTGCATGTATATTTGTGCACCATGTGGATCTCTGGTTCCTACAGAGGCCAAAAGAGGGCAGTGGATCTTCTTTAAGTGAAGTTGCAGATGGTTGACAGCTGCTATAGGGATGCTGGGAAATGAAATGGTGTCTTCTGGGAGAAGAATAGTCAGTGCTTTTCTCCACTGTGCATCACGGAAACCTCTGAAACTTTGCCATTTCTCACTGTGTTCTGTGGTATTTTTCCTTTAATCTTTGCATGATGACATCTATTAAATCCATCACATGTGTTTTTCTTTCTTCAAGTGGTGCTTCTCTCTCCTATTGTCATTGTTTTGGGCAAAGATCCCCTAAGTACATTTTAGTATACAGCTACCATTGTTTTGCTTTTTTCTTCTGATAAATTGGTACATATATTCTAATATCATAATGTGAAGCTTTGTGATATTAGCACTATAATCACAATATTATAATAATGTAATCTCAAAATTACATGTCATCAATTTATCTCTAGTTATCAATATATATACATAGCAACATTCACCATATTAAGTAGATGTAGAGATAATATCTTGTGCACTGTGTAGAAGCATAACCTGTCAATAAAAATCTGATGGAGAATAAGCTGAGGCAGGATTAGAAGGTAGGGCATCAACAGAGAGAGAGGTACTCTGAGAAAGTTTCAAGAATGGGAAGATAAGAAGACTGGTGGCCAGACTCAGAAGTCGTGTGTTCGAAACTGAGAAGTGGTAACTAGCCATGCGGCAGACATAGAACAGCATAAATGGGCTAAGTAAGTTACAAGCTAGTGTGAACAAGCCTAGCTTTTTGCCTAGGAATTTTTTTAATAAAAAATAAGCCTCAGAGTCATTAATCAAGAACTAGGGTGTTGCTGGACTGGAAAAGCTCACTGTTATCCTCATACACTAAAATTCCTTTTATTATTTTAGATACTAAGATTATTCTGAACATCTTCCATCTTTGGATATATGTATCTTCTTTTATTACCCTGTAAGAATATTCTTTAAGGAGAACAATACAATGCAATTGCAATTCATACTTTTAAACAAACCCTATAATATTCTACATAAGCAAAGGGTGTCAATGGTGAAGAATTAAATATGATGAAGTGTATAAATTTCACAATAAAACTTCTACAAAAAAGCACTGAAATACTACAATCATGGTTTCCTTTTCTATATAGATACAGAGATTAAAATTTTAATATTAATAGCATTTTCTTTAAATGGAAACATTTTGAAATTACCATATTTTGTTAAATAAGTTGTATGTTCATTATATAATCTAACTGCCCAGTTTAACCATAAGCTAGATAAATTTCAATAAAAAGTTCACATTAGCCATTCTTTCATTATCATTCACAATGAGATTTTCATGAAATCTTCTCTTATCTATTTTCTCCTCTTTCTTTATCTTTCTATCTCTTTTCTCTTTCTATTTTCTTAATAATAAAACATCAAAGCTATGGGCCGCCTCTTATTAAACTCACTACACAGAGCTAGCTGGGATGCGCTGTCTGAGACTCTGGGATTCAGCTAAGCAGACAGTCTGAGCACAGGTAACACGCAGAGTGATCCGGGCTCTCTCTGCGCCCCCCCCCCCGCCCCCCCCCCCCCCCCCCGCGTCATGTGCGGGACCTGCCGGCCGTGTGACCACCCGCTCCCGGTTAGGCCCAGGCAGCGTGCATCTTGCCTGCTTCCCCAAAACCCCTCTGTGGAACTTCCGTGTCCTTTGCCTAGAGTGAGGCCTGCGAGCCGCTGGCCCGGCCTGGCGTGTGCCCCTGTGTCCACCCGCGCCAGGCCCCGTGCTTCTTTTCTTTTTTTTCCCACAGATGGCCGCCTGCTCCCGGTTAGGCCGAGGCACGCGTGCATCTTGCCTGCTTCCCCAACCCCCCACCCCGCCCCCGCGGAACTTCGGTGTCCGCCTGCGTCCTTTGCGTATGTACGCTGCTACCTTGGCCCTAGAGCGAGGCCTGAACGCCGCTGGCCCGGCCTGGCGTGTGCCCCTCTGCCCGCCAGCGCCAGGCCCCACGCCTTCTTTTCTTTCCCACAGATGGCGACCACGTGGGGCTCTAACCTGCCCACACAGGGACAGACCCAGAGTGCGTGTGCCTAATCCCCACAGCCCTCCCTTACCCTCCAGCCCAAATCGGGTTGGTGGCTCTTTTTACCCGCGGATGGGATCTTGGAGCCTCTCATGGCCGGACGCTTATCCCATAAGACCACCTTCCCCACTCCCCTCGTTCTCAGCTCTCAGCAAGAGCTAAGAACCAACCGAACTGCACTCTCTTCACCCCTGGGGCGGAATCCAGCAGACCTCCCACGGTCCATTCCACTCTCACGGCGGTTCGTGAAGTTACGCTGCAGTCTCCCGTGTCCGCCCGACCACTGTCTAGACAAACCCTGGCGGGACACGGGACACCGACCTAACCTTTTGTTCCAAACCAGCGCGCTCTGGCTAACTCCCTCCCCTGGGTTCCTCTTGCCTCTCTAAACTGCTGCTATCTTCACTAATGCTTTTTAAAAAAAAAAAAAAAAAGGTTAACTTTTCATCTCCTTTCCAAGAAAAAACAAATGGGGAAACCATCTCTGAGCCCTGCTGCCTCGTGGCAAGCCAGGCCCCTCCCCCCACCTGAGGCTCAACCCTCTTTACAACTCTAACTTTCTTCTGATACCTCCACCCCACCCAAAATTGTCCTAATCTGTGAACAAGCAGCCTGGTTCTCAGGTGGAGTAAAGGACTTTGAACCCCGGGACCCGGCAGGGGGTGGCTTCTGCCTACAGCCTTGTGGGCGGAGCTTCCACCTGCATGGGACGGTAGGAGTTCAGTCATGGCCCCCTAGAACCTAGCTGCTGCCACAGTTATAGCCCCCCCAACACAGGTCAGTGACCCCTCTCCCTTTTAAAAAAAACAAAAAGGGGGAGATGTGGGACCTTAATGAGACGTGTGGCCACGCCCCAGGTTCTAGCCTGACTCCGCCTAGGCAGTCACCTGCCTGCAGCCACACTGTCCCCGCCTCCTGGTTACCTGACCACCCAACTCACTATAAATAACACCCTTCAGCTCTTGTTCTCTCTCTCCGCCCGTTCTCTCCAGGCTCTCTTCTTAGTCTATCTCTCTGTCTTCTCCCCTTTCCACGTGGTCATGGCTTCTCTTATCTATTTTTCTCCTCTTTCTTTATCTTTCTATCTCTTTTCTCTTTCTATTTTCTTAATAATAAAACATCAAAGCTATGGGCCGCCTCTTATTAAACTTGCCACAAGGAGCTAACTGATACGCGCAGTCTGAGACTCTGGGATTCAGCTAAGCAGACAGTCTGAGCACAGGTAACAGGCAGAGAGATCTGGGATCTCTCTGCGAACTCGTGCGCCATGTGCGGGACCGGCCAGCGGTGTGACTGCCTGCTCCCAGTTAAGCCGAGGCACACGTGCATCTTGCCTGTTTCCCCAACCGCCCCCCCCCTCACACACACACACACACACACACACACACACACACACACACACACACGCGGAATCATGCCCTAGAGCGAGGCCCACGCGCCGCCGGCCCTGCCTGGCGTGTGTCCCTGTGACCGTGACCTTGCCCGTGCCAGGCCCTGCTTTCTTTTTCTTTTTTTACCCCACAAAATCTTTGGAAGCTTCCCCTGACTATAACCATGAAGTTATTTCACCAAGGAAAAAACAGAAGCATAGTCCTAATTACTGTTTCCATAATTGCTTCAAATACATTATGAACATTAGAAAAAATAAAATGGAATACAGAGGAGCTCAAGAAGTCAACCTCCAAAAATATCAAATAACCCAATTAAAAAATGGGGTACAGAGTATTTCTCACTTCTCTTGACCCCATGCTCCATTGATGATTCTTTTATCCTAAAACCATCATTTACATATTAATGTGCTTCTGCTACTGTTTGAGGCAAAATGTGTTTAACCAGAGCCATCATTGTGACTACAAGTTTGGAACACTCCATTGGAGTCTAATGTCTTCAAATGTTGCTTTCAAATTATGATGGTGATATATCAATTACTAGATTTTATCAGTGACTATTTCAGTAGAAAGAAGGTAGCATCTCTTAAGACCTTTCTCTAATCATGTTAGCTGTTGACATGCCCATTGTTGTATAGGTTGAATGAAGACTAGTGCTATTGCCCTGAGTTCAGGATTAGAATGGCTTTATTACCAGATAATTTCATTCTACAGTCTTTATTTCTATCTTTAGCTATTACTCTCTCTTTGCCCCTTTCTTTGCAGTATTCCTCCAGCCTTAGAAGGAAAAATGCATATATAATTTTAAACACACACACATACACACACAAACACACACCAACATATATATTTTCAATATGTGCATTTATATAGGTAAATATGTTTAGTATATTTATTTGTTGTGTAGTTTTTTACTATATGGATGCACATTTTTGATCAAGTATGGTATCTACCTATGGATATTAGCATACATGATTAGTAGGTAGTTTGATACAATGTTGCTATAACTAGATAACATCAGAAGGTACGTCCCTTCACATGTATGTGTTTTGATAGGATTTACAGTGCTCTAAATGGATTTAATCTTTAGATCACATCTCAAGTCCAAACAAAGAGAAGTAGCCAGTAAGTTACTTCCAAAACGTTTCTTGATTATCACTGTTGTCATTTGTAGCGTTTCCTGCTGGTTAAGACTGTTGGTGACTACCAACAGCTGACATGGCAGTTTCTGTAATTATGAAAGTATCCTAAAGAAGGTTAGAGATTCATATAATAGTATAAAATATATATCTTACGCTTTTACAGTATAAACTGTCATTTTTGATTAGGCTGAAAGGCAATATCTTAAAAGTAGCAGCTGAAAGAGTCAGATGCAGATATTTACACCCCAGCAATGGACAGAAACAGCTGTACCCTGTGGTTGAATTAGGGGAAAGAGGAAGAAGCTGAGGAGGAGGGTGACCATGCCAGAGGAGCAGCAGTCTCAATTAACTTGGACCCCTGAGATCTCTCAAACACTAGACCACCAACCAGGCAGCATACACCAGCTGACATGAGATCCCCAACATATATACAGAAGAGAACTGCCTGGTCTGCATTCAGTCAGGGATGATGCACCTAACCTTCCAGAGACTGGAGGCCCTAGGGAGTTTAGAGGCCAGTTGCGGTGGGGCATGGAGGATGGAGCCATCTTCATGGAGACAGGGGGTTGGAGAGAAGGTATGGGATATAGAACAATAGGTGTGGGAATGGGAGCAGGGGGACAGAATAAAATATGGAGTGTAAATTAATTAATTAACTAATTAATTAATTAAAAAGTGTCCTACTTTAAAAAATAGTTTCCCTCTTTTCAGACCTCATAGTTTGCTCCTCTACTTCTCCTCTCCCCCAGATCCACGTGTCCTCTGTTTACCTTTAGAAAAGAGAAGAACTCCCAAAGATATCAACAGGATACATAACAATTTACAATAAGATTACTATACACAGAGTCTTGTATCAAGGCTAGATGAAGCTAAGAGATCGAAAGGGTTTCAAGAACAGGTGATAGAGTCAGAAATACCTCCACTCTCATTGTTAGGAGTCCCAGAAGAACACCAAGCAACATAAACCTAACAAATGCGCAGAGGACCTAGTCCAGACCCATGCAGGCTCCATGATGGTCCTCTTAATCTCTGTGAGCCCCTATGAGCCCTGGTTAGATGATTCTCTGAGCCATGTTTCCCTGGTCTTGTAGTACCCTGTGACTCCTAAAATCCTTCCTCTTTCTTTTCGTAGGGTTCCCTGAGATCTTCCTAAGGCTTGGCTGTGGGTCTCTTACTCTGCTCCCATTAGTTGCTAAATGAAGCTGCTCTAGTTACAATTCAGCCAGGCACGGATTTATGTCTGTAGCAGAATATCCTTTCAAATCATTTTCCTGAGTTTTGTTTTGTTTTTTGGTTTTGTTTTGATTTTTCTAGTTATATTTGGTTCTAACTAAGTATTGTGTGCAATCCAGCCTCCAATTCAGTTTCTGGTCACCCAAGTAGTGTCAGGCATAAGAACCCTTTCATACTTTTATATCAAACCTAACAGAGAGCAACAACAACAAACCCCAAAACAACAAAAAAGTAAAAATCTCCTAGTGGCATTCTTAGCATGAGATGCCAGGACGATGGTCCTTAAGCCAAAATGATCTCCAGTGGTGATGACTGAAATTCAAAATATCAATTATGACATATCCAAAACTGATAAGTGTTCTTTGCTCACATGTTAGTTTATTTGCAATGCAGATATTTTTAAAGAATCAAATGAGCTGTTTCGTTAGACTCTTTTTCTTAGTTTTATTGGATTTTAAATTATAAGTCAAAGCTTCTGCACTACATGAAGTACAAGCAAGCATCTTTAGTAAATAAAATTTTAATTAAAGTAGAATTATAATACTCACACTTCATTTTCTCCCTGTCAATGTTCTTCTTAAAAAATTCTAATATCCTAAGAATTGAAGTATTTCAACATCATGGCTGTTTATAAGCCAGGACAGAGAAACGAGAGGGGGTTGAATGGGGAAAAGAGGGAGGGAAGGGGGCTTATGGAACTTTCGGGGAGGGAGGAAACGGGAAAGGGGAAATGATTTGGAATGTAAATATAAAAAAAAACTTAGAAAATAAAATTTAAAAAAAGTTTACAATAACACGCTTTGTTTTTAATAAAGACAAACAGAAAATTTAGACAGAAATAAATATTTTCTATGTAGATGTATTTATGTTACTTCAGCATATCTGAAAAACAAATTACTTGCACATATTGAAAAGCCTTGCTTAATGGTGATTTAGGATATTAATTCTTTTGTATCTATTCTTTATTGAGATAAATTTAAATTGAAGGGACAGTTAAAGTGTTTGCTGCTTTGGTGTTCTTGACTACTTTATTATACAGACATGGAAAGGACTGTAACAGTAAGAAACTTTGATTCTGGGCCATTTTGGAGGAAAAAAATAAATACACAAATGGAAAGAAAATCAAATACAATCTAAAAATCCATCCCTTTATTAAGAACAACAAAAACCAGAATCTATTCTACTACTTCCTACATAAAAATTAAAATCAATATTCATGCATACATGTAGAAATTTTTAGAATACCATCACTAGTTGAATATTGGATGAGGACTACATTGACATTTTTATGAAAATGAGTCTCTGGGAGCCACTGTGTTATTCAAACCACTACTGTGTACACTTTCATAATTGGTAGAACTGTTAGCATTGGATTACTAGGTATGGCTTTGTTGGAAAAAGTATATTACTAAAGATGATGTTAAACCTATCCAGAGACTGTCCCACCTGAGGATCCATTCCATATACAGTTACCAAACCCAGACACTATTGTGGATACCAACAAGCACTTGCTGATAGCCTGATTTAGCTGTTGCCTGAGAGGCTCTGCCAGTGCCTGACAAATACAAAAGCGGATACTCACAGCCAACCAATGGACTGAACACAGGGTCCCCAATGGAGAAGCTAGAGAAAGAACCCAAGGAGTTGAAGGGGTTTGCAGTCCCATAGGAGGAACAACAATATGAACCAATCAGTACCCCCAGAGCTCCTAGGGACTAAACCACCATCCAAAGAGTACACATGGAGGGACCCATGGCTCCAGCTGTGCCACACTGTCTCCAGTAGAATTTGTGTGACAAGTTCCACAGACTGAGGCATTAGACTTCAAAAGAAGGAGGTCTCCTGGAACTGGTTGTGGAACTCTTGGCCGGCGAAACATATTGAGCTGTAGTTCTCATAGCAATTTTTGTGTTTTGTTTTCTTTCATTCCTTTTCTTAGTTATAGGTTCCTGGTAGCCTAGACTATGATCTTAAGCAAGAATAATGGGTACAAAATAATCCCTAGTGATGGGTCATTAATGTGATCTTATCTCCAGGGAAACCAATGCTTTACTTTTCAAATCATTTACAAAATTATTATGATAGATAAAAACTTTCCAAACAATAAAATTTCATATGACTACACATGTGTCATTAGAAGTGGGTTTTGGTATATGGTAAAGAAAGCCTTAGTCAGAAAAAAAAATTAAAATAGTTTAAATTTATACATTAAGGATTTATAAAAAATCAGACATTAGATGTTAAATAATAATTAACCATATGGGTCTAGAAGGTTAGCTCAGTGGTAAAGAGCATTGACCCTAAAAATTTATTAACATGTTCTGGGAATATGCCACTAGTCTTGGACTACTGTCCTATTGAATATATTCTTTAAGAATTATTTTATTTTGGTGATTTATATTATTAATAATGATGCTACCTGTTCTGTTTGTGATTCACTAAACATGTAGTTTCAGAATTGTGATGCTCAGATGATTTTGTATTTTACTATGCCAAATGATTTATGTTGATATTAGTGATTGTTTCTGTGGATACGGTTTCTAAGACTGGATGTAGGGGAATGCCAGGACAGAGAAGCGAGAGGGGGTTGAATGGGGAAAAGAAGAAGGGAAGGGGGCTTATGGGACTTTTGGGGAGGGAGGAAACTGGAAAGGAGAAATGATTTGGAATATAAATAAAAAAACCTAGAAAAAAAAAGAGTTGTTATGTTTGGTTTTTAATGTATAAAATCCCTTGCTTAAGAGTTACCAAAACATTCAGATTCAAACTGCCTCTAGGTTTGTTTCTGTTTGTCACTGCCAAATCCTTATCTACCTAGACTTTGAGACCCTCATCCCAGGGACCCCCTTGCCCGACTGGGTTGGTCCATGACACAGTCGCATATGTAGCAGAGGATGGCCTTGTTGCACATCAGTGAGAAGAGAGGCCCTTGGACTTGCAAAGGCTCATTGCCTTAGTGTAGGAGAATGCCAGGACAGGGAAGCAGGAGTGGGTGAGTTGGTGAGCAGGGAAGGGGGAAAGGATAGGGGGTTTTCAGAGGGGAACCAAGGAAAGGGGATAACATTTGAAATGTAAATAAGGAAAATATCTAATAAAAAACAGACCACATCATGATGCGTACCTACATTTACACAGAGGATATGTAAATAAAAATAAAAGTATCATACTACCGTGGGAAAAACAACCAAACAAAAAATCAAAAACAAAAAACAAAATAAACAAAAAGTTTCAAAGGTCATTTTCCCTTAGCATTCTCTGCTGCTGCTCTAGCTGCTGCCTGCTTGCTCTCTGTCATGCTCTCCACTATGGCCACTGTGGACTTGTCCCCTTTGAATGTAACTGATAAATAGACTCTCCCTTCTTTAAATTGCCTCGACCATCAAGTTTTCACATCAAAGGAAAATAACTGTATACCCAACTTTGTGATCATGGCAAGGTAATATTCAACATGTCATGGGGAGGTGGGAAAAACACCATATCTAAATATATAAGAAGGTTTTGTAAATCAGCATATTAGATTACCTAAGGTTGTTAACATAACTGGTTTGGACATTAGCAACTTTCAAGTTCAGTAGAACTTACCTTAATTTCCATGCTGACAGGTATACAGAACAGAACTGATACTTAATAATTAAGTTATGTGAAATTCCCAATAAAAACCAGGTTATTGTCTAACCATGCTTGACTGGGAATATCTGATATTAACAAACAAATAAATGTTAGAAAAAAAAGGAAAGAGAGAAAAGAAACAGAGAGAGTGGAGAGAGAGAAGGAGAGAGAAAGGGAAGAAAGAAAGAAAGAAAGAAAGAAAGAAAGAAAGAAAGAAAGAAAGAAAGAAAGAAAGAAAGAAAGGAAGGAAGGAAGGAAGGAAGGAAGGAAGGAAGAAAGAAAGAAAGAAAGAAAGAAAGAAAGAAAGAAAGAAAGAAAGAAAATAAATGCTAATCAAAGTTGCTTCCTTACTTGTTTTATCTTTTGGTTTTATTTAATTAGTGTGTGTTTTCCATTACCCAATTCATTGAAGGAAAATGTGAAGAAATGAGAAGAAAGCAGTTGGAAATGAACATGTAATAATGAACCTGAAGACTTACAATTCTTTAAAGAATCACAAATGAAAAGTTTTAGAGGTGGCTGGAGAAAACTGTCCAAGTATTTACTCAACTAATCACGATACATGTTTAATTAACAATAATATGTATTTCTCAATCTAAATTTGGTATATAGTAGTTTTCAACTTTTTTTGTCATTTTTTTGTTTTGTTTTGTTTTGGTTTTTTGTTTTTTCAAGACAGGGTGTATTAGTCAGGGTTCTCTAGAGTCACAGAACGAATGGGTAGTCCCTATATAGTTAGGGGATTTGTGGATGACTTACAGCTTGTAGTTCAACTCCCCAACAATAGTCAGCAATACTTGTGGATGGAAGTCCAAGGATGTAGCAGTTGCTCAGTCCCACAAGGCAGCTGTGAATGGAAGTCCGAGGATCTAGCAGTTGCTCCGTCCCATGAGGTAGGCCAGGAAAAGCCAGAATGAAATCTTCCTTCTTCCAATGTCCTTATATAGGTCTCCAGCAGAGGGTGTGGCCCAGATTAAAGGTGTGTGCCACCACGCCTTTAATCCCAGATGACCTTGAACTCAGAGATCCCTTGATCTTAATCTTCTAGAATTCATAGTCACTATGCATCAAGATCTCCAGGTCAGAAACTTGTATCTCTGAGCCTCCAGATTAGGATTATAGGTGAGCCTTCCAATTTTTGTTTAGTTCATTCCTGATTTAGTCAAGTTGACAACCAGGAGTAGCCACTACACAGGGTTTCTCTGTATAGCCCTGGCTGTCCTGGAACTCACTCTGTAGACCAGGCTGGCCTTGAACTCGGAAATCCACCTGTCTCTGCTCCACAAGTGCTAGAATTAAAGGCATGCGCCATCATTGCCCGGCTAGTTTCAAACATTGTTATGCATAGTTCTGGAGCTTATTCTACTTCCTGACTGAAGTCTGAGACGTTTTGAGGGCACAGATAATATTAATCTTCTGAAGGGATGAAGGTTACAATTTTCCATGAGGATTGAAACACCGAATATTTTACACCAAATATTGGGTATTGATGTTACATACTTCAATACACATGGACTTAGGAAAAGCCAGACACATTGTGAAAGCCAATATTTAAAGAACATCACTGCCGGGCAGTGGTGGCGCATGCCTTTAATCCCAGCACTTGGGAGGCAGAGGCAGGCAGTTTTCTGAGTTCGAGGCCAGCCTAGTCTACAAAGTGAGTTCCAGGACAGCCAGGGCTACACAGAGAAACCCTGTCTCGAAAAACCAACAAACAAAAAGAAAAAAAAAAGAAAAAAAAAAGAAAAAGAAATGCTAATTAAAAAAAAGAACATCACTACAGAATTGTTATAGAAACCAGAAATATATATAAACAATAAACAGTCTAGTATAACAATCATTAGAAGGGGGGATCTATTGTCCAGTGCCAAATTCTATTTGGCAAAGCATGAATAAAAATAATTTAATAAAAATAGTTGCCATTTAAGTGTTTAGTTCTAATTTCATGCCACAATCTTTCACTGGTACAGTGGACAACTTAGCTTTTTCTCATAGGTATTTTTTATTGCATCAATCATGATCTATATGATTAATGCTCATGACAAATTCCTAGGGTTTACTTCAATATGGTGTTTAAAAGTAGCTCAGAGAAATATTATTCATTAATAAAAGAAACTTTACCAGGCAAAACTTATCTTTCAGCAGACTCAGATATTATGTAGATATGTATCCCATGTCTTGTGTGAGCAAAACCTTTTCCTAGGGAGATGTATCAAACATATGTGCGCGCGCATACGTTTGATACACACACACACACACACACACACACACACACACACACACACACACACCACACTAGCAAATGCACATGCACAGGCATTTATTCATCCCAGTGAGAGATATAACACAGACCAAATACCTTTAGCACAAAAGTCCTTTGGGTGAAACAGTGAGTTTATTTGGATTACTTAGAGGCAAATGGTTAAGGGGGTTACCCATAAAGGATGGGTGAACCCATGAAAGATACATCACAGAATCCCACTCTATAAAGGGTGACTGGTCCCAAAAGCTGGCAACTTGAAGCATACTATACATCTAAAGGCAGCTCAATAGTTTGGAAAGTGTCCTTTTCATGATGACTCATATGGTTCAAATCTCTTCCAAGTTTCTCAACTAGTTTCTGTTTCTTCTAGAGCCCTGTCTGTTTTGAGAGATTTCTGTGCAGCTTGCCTTGTCTGAGAGTGATACAGAGAGCAGTTATAGAGCAAGTGGGCTGTGCCAGTCAGGCATAAGAACTGGTGTGGTTGAGTGAGTTCAGACTGTGGGAACTCAGATTTAGGAATAGCAGGAGTAGACCCATTTCATACCTGTGTCTGTACCTGCTCTGGAATATATAACCATGACACCCAACTGAGAGGACCACAAGCACTCAGTCACATTGCATAATACCTGGAGTTTTTCCTCCATGTTAAAGAGATATCTAGATTGGCTTAGCTTTCCTTCCGTTGTATTCTCATACCCTTCCTCCAAAGGTACATAATCCCTGGTTCACCTCAAATAAAGTATATGTTCACACATCCACCCCTAATAAAGCAATATGAACAAGCAAGGATTGTTTCGCAGAGCTGCTTCATTAAAGATCACCATGGGGAAGGCCTTTGCCTAAAAGAGTGTGCCTAAGACTCATAAAGAAGTCTTTCTCTTCTCCTGCCACTCCAGTATTCAACACTTAGCTATATGATAAAATGTATTAGTTAGCAATAAGTGGCTACAACTTTCAGCACTTATTGAGGAAGTAACAAACTTTAGAAAGTCAGGATATTGTATGAACAGGGCTCATTTTCTCTAGCCTGAACATTAGACACACAGATGTAAAATTTCTGAATGGAAGCGACATGTAGGTCAAGCTGAATCATATGAAAAGAAAATCATTAAAACCATGGAAAATAGAGTAGTTTTATAAGAATAATAATATAAGAATAATAATTTCTCAGAAAATCTCTCTCTCTCTCTCTCTCTCTCTCTCTCTCTCTCTCTCTCTCTCTCTCTCTCTCTCTCTCTCTCTCTCTTTCTCCCTCTCCCTCCCTATCTTACAGACTTTGTAGGAGGGCTCTCCTATCATTAGCTTTGACTCTAAAAGGCCTCAACCTTAGTGCAGCAATCCTGTTTCCAGCTCACTGTTGAAGACCATACTGACCATTTTGATGACTCTTTAGGGTACATGAGATATACTTATTTTATACCTACATCATTTTTTGTAAACATTATTCATTGTCAACTTCTAAGCTAATTTAAATGATTAGACATTTTTTCAGAATGTTGTTTTACAAGTCATCTAGTTTCATTTACAGTCTTACTGTTCAGTCTTCTTAGTAACCATTCTCATAAGTTAGTCAAACTGAGACTGATTCATGACTTGTAGGTTCTTGAGCTTATTCTTGCAGCTTATTTGGAGCATAGGATCATTCTCATTTCATCATGCCAAATATTTCTCTAGCTAGATTCTGATATTTTTTTAAGCAGCCAAATCTATATTCAGAACTTTTAATTTTATATTGCATTTTTATATATGTGTTTTTCTGTGTTTGACCATGTTTCATAATAAGCATCCATAAAATGTAGTTCTATGGACTATGGAAACTGTTTTTCTTCTACTGTAAGACTTCTTACAATAAAACTTGGATTGTTAGGATTTGCAATAGGTACATACAACAACTGATCGATAGACTTTTGCTCATCTTGCTGGGCAAAATTTATAGGCTTTTGCTTGTTATTTTCCTTTGTGAATTAGGTTAAATTAAACCTTGGGTATATGTATCCAGATGCCTTCATCTAATAGGTTGGCGATCTGGGATTTTTGATTCATGGTTCCACTTTTAGCACCATTGGCATTCATCTACTACAGCACCATTGCTAAGTCCTAAATTTGATCATCCATAACAGAGAAAAAAAACCTGTAAATTATTAATGAAATCCTTTAACTTTAGACATCATTTTCAGGAGTTTGTTAATAATGCTGATTTTAATTTTGGATAGGATATCATTGTAGTCAAAGCATGTCATCTACTATCTAGTGGCCTTAGGCAAAGTACCCATGTCTCCCATCTCAGACTCTTTAATTAGTGTACTGACTAGGAGAGTCCATTCTACTAGGACTTTATTGTATGCCTTTGAAAGGTTAGTTAATTTCTTAATTTACATGTTGGGCTGTAATTTTCTATTCAGTACAATATTTGCCAAATTGAATATGTTAAAAAATAACTAAAATACATGAAGAGTAATTTATAGATAGGATCAAATATAAAATGGTTTTCTAAAAATTTCATTTTTCCCAAGTGTCAGTCAAGCAAAGAGGTGAATAAGACATTTGGATTTCTGTTCTTTGTAGGAGTTATGATTGCAAATTGAGAACAAAAAACCAAATAATTACTCAAGAATAAAACGTAACCTATCTGTGACTGGAGAACTGAAAGTTAAGTAGAAGATTATTATGGCTTTTAAATTATGTATGCTTAGGATTACATACTTGACTACTGCTAAAACCCTATTTGTGATGCTATTACAGCTGATAAAATTCTTGCAGCATGACTTATCTTTTTATAGATATATCCTTTAATTCTTGAACAAAAAGACAAGTTATGCTAATCTAGGTTGGGTCAATATATTAATCATGTTTGACAACACTTTTAAGATGTTATATATAATTAAATATACATTCTATAGTATTGTAATTTTAAAATATATTACTTAAGCATGCTTTTACATTTTCTCTATAAGTATGCATATTTGCTTGTTATCATTTGAATAAAATACCTAGAAACACTGCATAAAAGAGGATGATTTACATTAATGGTGTTATCTGTTCCTATCAATCTTATTACATATAGCACAGTGGAGAAAATCCAGTTTACACCATAAAAGCCAGGAAGAAAAAAGGGAAAATTCGTGTATTTGGGATGATTTTGTTCATTTCCTCCTTTTTACTCTTCTCAGTCTAATCAACTTGACACTCAAAAAAACCATGGCAAGTCATCAAAAAAACCATGGCAAGTCATCATTTTGACACACAAGCACATCTTGAAATAGATATTGTTGCCATTTGAAACTCCACTCCCAAAAACTCATGAGTGTTTCGCAACTTAAGGACCTTCATCGCACTAAGATTCTCTATAGTCATAATAGTTCTAGCATCGTTTCAAAGTCTGATTTCAACACTCCATGGAGAATGAAAACAATGTTGATGTAAGTTTTTATAAAAAAAATACAATTAGCTAGTATCAAATCTATGAATGAGATTTGAAAACATGCATATACTTCTAAATATTAAAGAAGTAATTTCTGTCTCTCTTATATTATGAAAATGGAGATATTTCAAATACTTTAAAAACATCTATATCAGTGAATTCTAATATTTGAAATAAACTGAAAAATATTATAATAAGAGTATAAATATATTTTGTAAATAAGCAAATTGATGTCTTCACTTGTTTTGAAATTGTCCATCTTATTTTAAACTAGTAACATCATTGATGTCATTTTTATACTTTAAAGTGGAAACTTAAGGGTTCTTTGGAAAGTTAATTGTATTAGATGGTGTTTTGCTGGGGCAAGCACATGAAGGAATGTTTAGTTAAAGTGGACACAGGTGAAAAACTAAGGCACACTCGTGAAGGATAGTTTCACTGAAACAGACACAGGAGAACGGCTTTTTGCTTCCACTACCACTGAAGGGTGGTGGGCTAGAAAGAAGATCTAAGAACCATCATTAAAATTGGGTTTGAAAAATTAGTGTTACAATACTCTATGAATCTACATGCTTGGTATTCAAAATATGTGATTATTTACTTGATTGTTTTGTTCTTTGTTTTCCAGCATTGTTGTCAATTTTCCTTTACTCACCTCTTCTTATACTCTTCTAATTTTTTCCCAATTTTTATAATGATTTTAAGGGGATATCATGATAGAGAATCTTTATGGTCAGTTAAACTGAATTGGAAATGCATCAGAAATTAAAAAGACAACACATTTTATTGTATATAATGACTGTTCTACAGGATGTAAAATAGAATGGTTAACCACAAGTGGAGATTTCTCTATTCCACAGACTAAAGGCATGGATGGAAAAATACAGGAAAATTGAGACAAATCTAGGCATTGGTTTTTAATTCATCTCATTAAGTAGTGATCTATCATACCATTGGTACAATAATTAACTGTATACTCCAAATTTGTGACCTAAAAATAAATGCTATGACATGTAATATCTATGCATGAATATCTAACACATAAAATCTATACCAGAGGAAAATGATTATTTTATGACTACATGAAACTCTAGACCAAGAACCAAAGGAGTTGATTTGGGAATTTCATTAATGCAGGTAATTTGAGCTAAAAGTACCCTAGAATTCTATGAGTAAAAATTGTGTATTCAGATGAGATTCTACACATATGTGTGTAGAGAAAGCTCATACATTTTCTATCAAAATTAAGAATATTGGAAACCAAACTAAGACCCTCCATATCACATTTTGACAGAAATGTTTATGTGTTGACACATTGTATAGGACAAGGCTGAAGACTTTAGAAAAAGCTGGTGAAGTTCAGGGATACCCACTATTCAAGCTGTGACATGATTATATTTTTCACACTCAACACAAAAAAAAATCTTAAATGAGCAAATTTCATAGCTTTTAGTTATATCTCAATAAAGAAAAAAAGATAAATACAAAAATTATGCATTTTATGAACTTGAAACTTGTCAAAATGCTTAGCTGATCATGCTGAGAATGAAAAAATATACAAGTATGTTTATGGGCTCACGAATGACAGGTCTGCCAGATCCTATAGTTTGTATTTTTATATTTGTAGAAACACACACACACACGTAAGTAACACCAATCAAAGGAAAAGAGGTGATCAACTTGAGTGAGGAAGACATGGGAAGGGTTGAATGGAGGAAATCTGGAAGCAGTGAATAGAGGAAAGGAAGTGAAAAATTCCCCTTTGGGCTCCAAATTGGAGCTGTGATATGATTATTAATAGATTTTTTAATAATATTTAAGGTGAGAATTGGATGTTAAGAAGGGATCAAAAGGATTTTCTCAAAACATAAGCTGGGCAAAATAATTAGAAAATCCAATATATATTAGATATTAAAGAAAAAGCAAAGTATGTAAGATTTACAAACTATAAATCTAGGATAATATGTGCTTTAGCCAACAGACACATGTTTACTTTCATAAATACTGTAGCAGATTACTTTCTAGGGACTTTGAAGATCATACAATAATCCTAAGTACGAATGGGATGTAAGTTTTGATTCATGCTGTGAAAAAAATCTTCACTCATTTTAATCTAGAAGCATATGTCTCTTCATTCTTTTAAATAGGCACTTAATGTTATGTAAGTAAGGCTACATTAGAATACTTAAACTATAGCCTAAAATTATTTGGTGATAGTATAATAAAAAAGTTATTAAGAAGATAATAATACTTGTATTGGTTATGAAATACTGATAATATTACATTGGCTTTCTTTTTTTTTTTTGTTTTTTTTTTTTATTTTTCAAGACAGAGTTTTCTGTATAGCCCTGGCTGTCCTGGAACTCACTCTGTAGACAAGTCTGGCCTCGAACTCAGATATCTGCCTGCCTCTGCCTCCCAAGTGCTGGGATTAAAGGCATGTACAACCAGAGTATACTGGGCCAGTGATTTTCTTTTTCTTTATTCTTTTCTTGCTTGCTCTTTTATAGATATTTTCTTTATTTACATTTCAAATGTTATCCCCTTTCCTAATTTCCCCTCCCAAAACACCCTATCCCATCCCCCATCCCCCTGCTCACCAACCCACCCACTCCTGCTTCCCTGTCCTGTCATTCCCCTATACTGGGCTATCGAGCCTTCTCAGGACCAAGGGCCTCTCTTCCCTTTGATGTCCAACAAGGCCACCCTGTGCTACATATGCAGCTGTAGCCATGGGTCCCTCCATGTGTCCTCTTTGTTTGGTGGTTTAGTCCCTGGGAGCTCTGGGGTACTGGTTGGTTCATATTGTTGTTCCGCCTATGGGAATGCAAGCTCCTTCAGCTCCTTCCGTCCATTCTGTAGCTCCTCCATTGGGGACTTTGTGCTTGGATCAGTGGTTGGCTACGAGTACTACTCACTTCTGTATTTGTCAGGTCCTGGAAGAACCTCTCAGGAGACATCGCTATATCAGACTCCTGTCAGCAAGTGCTTGTTGGCATCCTCGATAGTGTCTGGGTTTGATGACTGTATATGGGATGGATCCTCCCCCCTTCTCTCTGTACAACATGAAAGTAATGAGATTATCTAGAATCCTCAGAACTGAGGTCTAAAGTATTATGAAGTAGAAAATATAATTTCATCATGAATTTATGCGAAGAAGGTTTTTCTCTTTCGGTGGTTTTGCTGTTGTTTTCTTTGTATAGAGAATTAAACACAGGGCATCATGATCCCTAGGCAAATACTTTATTATTTAACTATATTCCCAGCCCAATGAAGAAGGTTTTGCAAAGTAAATGCAACCACTAATGCTTGAAATAAAAGATAGAGACGTGAAGTGTAGAGTACAATGATAAAGCATTTGACCAGGAGTCATGAAGCCCTGTGTTTGATACTTTGTTATATAAAGAAAACAACAATAAAAGCCATTTTCTTTTGTAGTACCTTAAAAATAGATTGTCTGAAATAACAGTCTGATCTAGCTATCATTGAACTGAACTGCATTAAAATGTAGGTATGATGTTTAAACATTAGTGAAGTCTGATTCAATTTGGGAACGTATTTATTAACATATATTTGTGGCATCAACATGTATAACAAAATATGTTTGTGATAGTAAAGCTTCAACAGTACTTTTTTCAGCAACTGATGGAAACAGATGTGGAGACTCACAGCCAAATATTAAGAAAAATTCCTGGATTATAAGAGCCAGAGGCATCAAAGACGCAATGAGAACATGACCCACAGAATCAACTAAACAGGTCTCCTAGGGGCTCACAGAGACTAACCAGACAATCATGGAGCCTGTATGGGTCCATATCAGGCCTTCTTCACACCTGCTGTGGCCCTTTAGCTAAGGACTTCTGTGGATGTCACTGACTCTTTCACCCGTGTTCGGGCCTTTTTTCTCCTACCATTGCTTTGTCTAGCCTTAATAATAGGGTTTCTGCCAAGTCTTATGGTAACTTGTTAGATTGATATCCAAGGAGGCCAGTTCTTTTGGAGTAGGAGTAGATCTGAGAGAGAGGAGGAGGACAGGACTGGGAGGAGTTGATAGAGGGGAAGCTGCCATCAGGATATAATGTATAAAGTAAGAATAAATAAAAAAGGAAGGAGAGAGGGAGAGAGGAAAGGAAGAGAGGAAAAAAGAAAGAAGGGAAGGAAGGAAGGTAGGAAGGAAGGAAGGAAGGAAGGGAGGGAGGGAAAGAGGGAAGAAGGGATGGAGGTAGATCCTCATATTTCACCAAAGATTGTTTTAACCAACAATTGTTGGGAGAGTTAAACCTGTGCTTTCTGGTTCCAAGGCACAAGAGATACAGCTTTTTAAAATCACAATTATGCAACATGTTTATCAACTTATAAAAAGTTCCATCTAACTTTTTGAAAAATGAGGTGTTCTCTTTATTTGGCACCCAGCCAGAATCTTGTACATACATGTGATCATTAGTGGTCTTCTAGACATCCTACTTACTAACTGATGACAGTCAATAGTTCAGGTATAACCAACAAAATAACAGGCAATTAGGCAAAAAAATTTCCTTTTCAGTGTAGCAGCCAAGGTTAACTAGGTAAATGTTAAAATAGTGAGTAACATTCTAGACTGTTTTGTTATAATTTTATGTATTTTCATTTCTTTTCTTCTATTAATAATTTACTATACACATTACTTTTAAATTTTCTTCTATAAGAATAAAGTGAATATTGGGAGACTTATTAATGAGCAAGAAAAATATAGTGTCAAAAAACCAATTTTGTACTCTCAGAAAGTGTCTAGTGATTCTGTTATTTCTGTTTATCTTCTCTTCACTACACACACACACACACACACACATACACCACACAATATGAATATACAGAACAATTAAAATGAGTACAAAAAGTTATAGAGTCATATACATATAGAATAGGAATTTAGCTTCATGTTGGATGATAATGAATGACAAGAATACTATAATAGGAATGTAGATGAATGATACAATGATATTTTTCAAAGTTTTGTCTCAGACACACTTATGAAATCTTAGTTTTAAGCAAAAACTTTACAGAAACATAGAATATATCTGTCTGTTTGAATAGCTTTGGAGAATTGAATTGACCAGAAAATTGAAGTACAAGTATTTGTTGCAATGATTTGAAGAAAAATATGTCTGAAAAGCTCATTGGAATGGCACTATTAGCAGATGTATCATAGTAGAATAGGATGTGGCTTTGTTAGAGAAAGTTGGTCACTGAAGAGCGGGTTTGGGGTTTCAAATTCTCAAGCAGGTACAGGGTCTCTCTCTCTCTTCCTACTACCTGTGTATTGGAATGTGGAGCTCTCAGATACTCTCTAGCACCATATTAGCCTATGTGCCACCATGTTTTCCACCAAAACAATAATGGACTAAATCTCTGAAGTGTAAGGCAACGCCTACCAAATGTTTCCCTTTATAAGATTTGCTGTGATCATACTGTCTTTTGAAAGCAATACAATACTATGACACTTTATACTAAGACCATGTCTGAAAGGCTTTGTAGCAATCTCGGAGATAAGTAGAAAAAAACTCTAGGGAGTGGCACTGAAGTATAGAAGTATTTGCAAATCCCATATACAGTTACAAAATCCAGACACTATTATCGATGCCCACAAGTACTTGCTGACTGGAGTCAGATATAGCTGTTACCTGGGAGACTCTGCTAGGGCATGACAAAGACAGAGGGGGACACTCTTAGCTAGCCATTGAACTGAGTACAGGGTCCCCAATGGGGGAGTTAGAGAAAGGATTCAAGGAGCTGAAGGAATTTGCAGTGTCATAGGAGGAACAACAATATGAGTCATCCAGTACTCCCAGAGCTCCCAGGGACAAAACCATCAACCAGAGCTTACACGTGGTGTTACCCATGACTCCAGATGCATAAGCAGCAGAGGATGGCCTTGCTGGACATCAAAGAGTAGAGAGACCCTTGGTCCTGGAAAGGCTCAATGCCGCAGTGTAGGGGAATACCAGTACAGGGAAACAGGTTGATTGGGGAACAAGGGGAGGGGAGATGGCTTATGGGATTTTCGAGGGGGGGAACCATGAAGGGGGAAATCATTTGAAATGTAAATAAAGAATATATCTAATAAAAAATACAAAAGACATCAATTAATGTCATATAAACCAGTTTGTGGATGTTGGCCTTTACCAGAGGTTAAATGAAAAGCAGTTAACAGACTTTTTAAGCAACAAATGTCCCATGGTCTGAATATATGTGTATTCTCAAAATTTATGCTAGATCCTAAGGTAATATAATAAGAAATAAGGATTTTGTAGATTGAATAAGTCATGATTTATATCCTTAGGAATTAGATGGTTGAGTAGGTTCCTGTCATTTCTCATCATGTGAGAACATGAGGCAGGGCACCGTGGAAAAGAATATAATATCTGCAGGTACATTGATCTTCAATTTCACAACCTCCAATGTTGTGAGCAATAAATTCATTCATTTATAATTAACTCATCATATTTTATTAAATAGATTGAACTAATTATAATAATACAGCTAATTGTATAAAATGACTAAGAAAAGACTGTTCCAATTGCCCAATAGATAATAGATATTTGCATCAGAAATATAGCAAAAATATGTAAAGTATATGTAAAGGGAAAGATTCTATTGATAATTTAAGAACTGAGTCAACACTTTTGAGTAACAAATAGATAGAAGTGCAAAATTTAGAGAAAATGTTGGTAACTTTTGACTTAAAGTATCAAGATATATCTACACTGACAAAATAAGTAACAATTTCTTATACATCATTGGTTTGATTTGTTCACCATGATTACTATATATATTTCCACATGGCCATTTCTCACTTTTTAATAAACCTATTACTGAGGACAAAATGTGAAATATGCAAAGTCTATTTCATATCTTGTAGAGTGTTGCAAGAGTAGTGTGGGAAGCAAAATGGTAAAACACTACTTTGGATTTTTAGGTAAACGAGTTGAAAGTAAATGTGCAGAGGTAAGAAAAATGTGCTTTTTATGTGTGAGAATAATGTGGAAGGTGAGAATTACGATAAAAGTCAACCTAATAATGACAATGATTCTAGAAAAAGTTAGATAATCTTAGAGGGGAAAAAAAAGAACTGAGTAAATGGGAAGATTTGTCATATTGATATAGTGGAAAACTCAGCATTGAAATGGAAAGCTTCAAAAGATTTATCATAGAACAGATGTAATAGTACTTAGCATACTTACAAGGTTGTTAGATTATTAAGAGCTTATTTTATGATAAAATTGTATTTGTGACATTCATTAGCAAAATGATAGATGAGAAGACTTATTCTATAAATGGAAATAATAATTCACATGATACAGTGCTTGTTTAAAGGTAAAAGGGGAAAAATTTAGAAAATCATTATACAAATAGATTGTTATATTATGATTAAAATGTATGAAAACATGGTCGCAATAGTAAATACAAGAAAATTAAGTGTTAAATGGGGCAATGGGACAACTATATAAAATGATATGAAAACACAAGCTACCTTGCCATACTAATATATCATTCTCAGGGCTGTCAAGATTAGTGATTAAAAACTCATGTTGTTAAACTGGCAACCTGTTCTTCCATTGAACTCACATAATACAAGAAGATAGCCAACTTACACAAGTTGTTTGTTGGCATCCACAAGTTCACAGTTGTATGCCTATAAATGCACTTATCCTCACAAACAGAGATAATTAACAATAATATAAATATTAATAGCATCTAAATAAACGGCGTAGTTAGAATATTTAGAATAAATTCCATTGTGATAGTTAGTGATTTTATACATGTATATAATATATTATGACTACTTTCACATATCTCACCTTCTCTTAATAGCATTCTCATCCTTGCTATCAGTTCCTCTTGCCTACATGTCCCATCATCACATCAATACTTTTGTTTTATAAAACATTAATTTGTACCAGCATTGCCTGTGTAATAATGTGTTTGGAGATATAAACTGGAGCCTGTCTGACACACCAGTGGGTATATAACTAAAAACAATGACTACCTCTAAATCAGAATTCACCAGGAGCCATTAATTCAGCCCCTCCTCAATCTATGATTGACTGATGGCAAGGTCAATCTTTTGGAGTCCTAGGAGGTGAGCCACAATATGGTATCATGTCTACAATGGCCCTTTTTCTCATATAGTCCCTAAGATTTAGAGGGAGTATATTAACATATATGATATTTCCTGAGATTTAGGTGCAGAGCTTAGTATGTAGATATATCAATGGGAACTAATATCCCACAGTCATTTTCCTTTGTACTTTGACCAATTGTTGATACTGACAGTAGTTTATGACAGCTATAAAACAAAATGTCATTAACAAGTGGTGAGAGTTAACCTTTCCATGAATATAAGGATGCTGTACATTACAAGAGAGATACTTGATCATCCATGGTCTCAGATATTCTACTCACAATAGCTAGTATACAGAAACAATTTAGATATTCTTCAAATTATCAATGGATAACGAAAATGTGGAAGATATACATAGTGGAATATCATTCTTCCATCAAGGCACAGAAATATAGCTCCTAACTAGGAAGCTATTTGCAACTGATACCTACAGTGAAAAGGAAAATTTGTTGAGTGTCATTGGTTAAAATGACCATACTGCAGGGTCAGGCAAAATTATATGTGTGTGTGTGTGTGTGTGTATGTGTTTGTATGTGTATGTGTATATGTATATGATGTATATATATATATATATATATATATATATATATATATACACATATATATATACATATATATTATAGTTTTATTATGTTTTAATTTGCCTTGATTTTTTTTCCATTTTACTCCTTTATTACTCTCTCTTATATTATACTATATTACATCACAGCTGCAGTTTTCCCTCCCTTTATGCCTCCTAATTCCTCCACTTTCACTCTTTCCCAGATCCATACTTTCTGTTTCCCTTTTTAGAAGAGGAGAAGGAGAAGAAGGAGGAGGAGAGAAAGGCCTCCCAAGGATAAAACTAAGTATGTCTTAACAACTCACTAGGCACAAACAGGCTGAGGCAAACTAGTAGGAGCGAAAGGATCATATGCACAGGCAAACTAGTCAGAGAAACCCTCATGGTTAGGAGTCCACAAGAACAGCAAGCTACCCAACCATAACATGTATGCAGAGGATATAACCCAGAAAGAAAAAAAGGAGAAAAAATATAAATTTGGGAAGTTAAGAAATTGGGACAGGGCTGAGAGGAATTGGAAATTGGAAAAGAATGAAATAAAGATAAATTTTTATGAAAAAATTAACTGATTAAAATGAAAAGAAATATAAAATTTCGAAATTTCAGGTAAATGGATGAGACTGAAAAAAAATACCATACTCAATTAGGGATCCTAAACCAAAAACCATGAAATTATCTGTTCTTTCTATTCTTTTTACAATTAGCCTTCAATTTTTAGATTTAAATATAAGATTTGAAGTAACCCAAAAGTCATGAATGGAGGAAGGAACCATCTGGGGAGGGAAGAAGGAGGCATTCTAGGAAGGGTAATATCAAGTTATAGTAGGTCTGAGTGGGAATGGGAAGAGGAAGACAGCACTGACAGATATGGAACAAAAAAGAAATAAATAACACTCAGAGTGGTTGAGAGCATTAAGTCTCTCCCAAATCATAGCTTTTAATATATATTTCATAACTAAAGCTGAGAACATTAAGCTTATAGGATATAAGTTATGAATTAAAATAGAACTTGTTATTACTGAAGAAATGAAAGGTAGCAGACTGTACTTACAGGGCCAACGATGGGAGATCATTGTTGATTAAGATTCATCATTCACTCATTTAGATTAAGATTTCACTTAACCAGTTACAATGCACATAATAGAAAACTGTAAAAATAAGCTGATGAGAACTCCAACTTAGTGAATCATTATCCCTAGAGGGTAGAGATTCTGGTTCTTCCCTCTGGCTCCAGCATTTTCCTGAACTGATCAATAAATAATCTTCTTTTATGTATGATTCTCTTTAAAGACATTTCATTTAATGAGAGATATTGGTTTGGTAGCATTAAATATTGCTGTAACTTGTGCCCATAGCAGGAATTTTCTCTGTAAGGCATATCACACCCTTCTTGTATTTTTAAACATTGGTCTTCATTTCAATAGTATTCTTAGGCGTAATTCAAAAATAAAAAAACAATCTCAACAGAAATAAAAGCATAAAGATTGTAACAGTAAATACACTGGAAAGCATACATTTGCTTTTTATATGAATCCCAACAAAAGATATGACATACTGTTTTGAACATCAGCTGGGAGAAAATACATCAATTTTTTTTCTTCAGTATATGCCCCCAGAATGAGCAAGGAAGCTTATGAGTGTTGAATCAGGTACTAGAGAGCTTACAAATGCATTTAATATATATAGAAGTCTGACTAGTAAGCAACAGTATATCAATTTATCAAAGTTCACACTGATTTGGGGGTGAGTTGTGATCCTACCTGGTGATTTTCATCCCTTCTATATTCACTTGTGTAAGTGTTGAATATAAAGCAGTTAGATGAGAGCCTGGGAGTTTTATCTATAATGTCATAAAGCAACAGGGCATCAACCTAACCATATAAGTACACCTGACTTACCGTTCTGGAATAATTTGGAGAAAATGGGACCTGAAAGTTAAAACAACAGAAATGTAGTAAATGTGCTACATGATCAAATATACTCTTCTAACTGGGCTTGGCTTAGTTAAAGGAAGATAAATGCATTTGAAGTGAAAATTTCTGGTTTCCTTGGAGTTCCAATTGTGACTTTTCAGGTTTTCCTGGAAACTGTCTTATGAGAGGTTGTTTTGCTGAAGCAGACATATGAAGGACTGTTTTTCTGAGAACAGACATGTGTTATTTTCTGGAAGCTGCCTGGTGAACAGGTATATAATGATTGCTGGAGCAATGCTTGGAAAGAGTGAGTATAAGTGTAACCCAAGGGACAGTAGATGATGCTTTAGTATTGGTTCACCCTGCTTTCTTCTCTACTCTTAGCTTTTAGTAACTTTGTAGAGAGAAATGCGCCAAAGAACTTCTGGTGGTGTTCAAGCTGCCTCTTGCCGCTTCGTGGACTCCTGCAGATCACTGGAGCCTTGTTTCTTCTGGAACAAACAGCTGTTGCTGATTCATGTTTCATGTTTTGCTAATGCGCTAGACAATGAAGATTGGAATCACCCCAAGGAACTAGTTCTAAACGGGTCTTTGTCCCCCTTGTTCTATTGGCCATCTCCCTTGCATGCCTTTGGTCAGTGGACTATAACAGAAATTGAAGCATTTGAGAACACTTATTAAAGAAGGTTTTGAAAATATAAAACTGTTGGCATTACTGGTGGTAGATGTTTGATCAATAGTCAATGCTTTTGATGTTGTTTAAGTGAAAGATACAAAAGATGTCAGAACAATGGAGCCAAGGGTACAAATGCCATTAGGTCAAAGAAATTCCCTTATCATTGCATTGCACCAAAACTCCTGAAATCCAAAGAAAAAGAGGAAAAAAGTCAAATGATAAGAAATTAGTACATGTCACAGGAATATAATATTGCAATTAACAATTCTATTCTTATCAAAGCTATTAACAGAGCAAGATATGGAGAACAGGTCCAGAGGCACCAAAATAGTATAAGCTATTACTATTATTCTTGGTTGCCCGTAAAACTATATGGTGAGAAGTTGTATGGTTTATCTGTAGAACTTAGAGAAATCCTTCTTTAAAGGAGAAGCAAAATCTCTCCCTACTGAGTAGCATTTTTTAAGACGGTGTTCTGTAGGTTTCTAGCTGAGAAGAAAAATACAATTACCTTACACAGTGATGGATTCTGAATGCTGTAAAAGCTGATTACTGGGTAATATTTACTCACTGGTTTAATAGTAAAAAGGTTGCTTATGGAGGCAATGAACTATCCTCTGAAATAGATTTGAGGCCTGCTTCACAGAAAATAGATCATGAAGACTGGATATGTCATAGGTCATTGGTGAAAAACAATTCATGTTGTTTGGTTAAATGGGCATGTTTACAAATTACGTTTTAAATATTTACCTTTGTATTCATAGATTTGTTCTGAAGTCAGCCTTGGTCAGAGAAGTTTTTTATTGTAGTGGGTTAATGCAAACTCATTACAGTTCGATATGCTGAGAATACATGAGTATTCATGTCATCTATATCAACTCTTTCCCTACCAATCTCAATGCATATCATGGAGAATGAAGAGAAAGAAATGGAAGAACCAAAAGATGAGGAGTGCTACAGAAGGTTATTCTCTGGGACTGGCAGTGCTTGTATAACTATGCAGTAGCAGCTATGATTAGCTGCATAAGACTTCAACAAGATCAAGTCAGTTAAAACTTCGAGGATGTGAGAGGGGGTTGAATGGGGAACAGAGGGAGGGAAGGGGGTTTATGGGACTTTCGGGGAGGAAACGGGAAAGGGGAAATCATTTGGAATGTAAATAAAACTTAGAAAATAAATAAAAGAAAAAAAAAACTTCGAGGATGTTGAGGCCGCACCAGTAGCTGAGGAGCTATGGGTGTTTGGTGGGAAAGAGTCATTTTCCACTGGAGTATGGCTAAAGGAAGGATTCCTATACTCCAGTACATAACAATGTACTCATGGTCCTAAGGACAACTCCCTCTAGATTCCATGATGCATAGGAAGAAGAGAAAATGAAGTTGAGACAGAGATTTGTTTCTGAAGTGAAAGGGACTGCATAGGGAGGGGAGATGAATTGTGTCAGGCGAATGCAATTCAGATACATTGAATATACATGTATATAGTTTCAACAAATAAAAGGAAAATCAAACCTTTGTTAAATTCAGAAAAAGCATTAAATAGAAATTCAAATGATGCCACATAGTGTAGATCAAGAAATTGATAAACATGTCTAAAAATAAATGATTTGTATCTGTATATTCAAGTGCATTTATCTATAAAAAATGTACATTTTATATTTTATGCTAATATCTACAAGTGGCGCATGATTACATAATAGAAGAGTCTTAACATGTCATTGCTGAATTTATTGTGTGCAAAAGTATAAAATATATGATAGTAATACTTTAAATTAGAAAATAGATTTATACAAGAAAAAAATTAACTTAGATTAAATCAGTATTTATTTTGAAATGAATAATATTGGTTATACTATGCTTATTGAAATTAGTCAACAAATGAAAAAACATGACCTTTTCATAGTGCTTATAATAATTGCAAACAACATTTGAAAATACAAAGGTAGAATTTATATTAGTCTTCCTAAATTTAGCATTTTAATTATGAGTTTCCAGTTTTATGAGATTACTTCATGATGCTGAACATATATACAAATCAAAATATTCATTTTAAGTTAGAATTTGTACCCTCCAATACTCCTGTTCACAACTATTGGTACTTAGAGAATGAAAAATTCCAATCTGTTTATCCTTTTAAGTAATGAAGCTATGAATTAAAGTTTTGCTACTCTATTTGGGGGAAATAGAGTTATTAGTTAATTTATCCTTTTCCCATTCATAAGAGAGATTTGTGCTTTAGGGCAAAATTTATAAGAGCCATATGAATTTCTAAAAGATATATTCCCTTTTGTTATCATGTGTATCATTTTGTTTAATATTAGATGATTTAATATTATAATCAGACTATAATTATTTAACACAAGATTCAACACATTTTATATGAATTAAAATATGTACAGGTGATTTCTAAAAGTGTATTATTTTACAATTTGAGGCTACTGTTGAATGTATCACACTTAAAGATGATTGTTCAAACTATCTTTCTCATACTTAAGTTTTAATTTATGAGCCTTTGTTCACTCAGGAAGACACAGCCAGTTTAACTAAAATGTTTTTTAAATGAATACACAAGTGGCTACCATTATATAAGAGAAAATACCAGACACACAAAAGGGTTTTTTTGCCTTAATTTTTTGAGATTATAAAATAAATAGATTTCCTCCTTTCTTTCCTCCCTGAAAACTCACTCATATACCCCTTCTAATTCTTGAAATTCGTGATACACTTATAACTGTTATAGTAAAATTATATGTATATTTATATACATATTTATTCCAAAAGGAAACCTATTCATTCAGTATAATGTTCTATCTATATATATTTTCACTGCTGATTGTTTGACCTCAGACAACAAAGTTATGTGCTCTTCCCTGGGAAATGTCACCTCCTCTGGTCCTAGTGGTCCTCAGTTGCCTATATCTCTTTGTATAGAGTAGGCTTGATTCTCAAAGCTTTGGACATTACTAGGAGATCCAGAAGATCAGGGAGTTTGCTTTCAGTTTGTGACTTAATTTTTTTTTTTTTGAGAATAGAAATTATTTTATTTCTTTTGAAAATTTAATTCTAATTTATTTCAGTTTTTATTGCTCAGCCCAGAAATCATGAATGTCACTTTTTACTCATCAAAATACCCAAACAACACATGATTGTGCCTAATTATCTTAAGTAGTATGTCCAATGCTATTTCTATTTATATCTGCTTTTAAAAGAGCTGGGTTTCCAGTATCCACAAAGATTTTTTTTTTTTTGTCTTTTTAATCATGATCTAGATTCTTCTCTCTTCAGTGTTACTAAAGGGTTTTTTTCTCCAGAAAGTATTCAGGACAATTGGTAGGGAATAGTTCTTCAGTAACTGTGTTGTTGTTCATACTCTGTATAAATTCAACAAGATTTACATAATTTTTATAGAAGTGCGCCTCTAACAAAGTATTTTTACTTATTTTAAATTTGAATGTTCTCTCTCTCTCTCTCTCTCTCTCTCTCTCTCTCTCTCTCTCTCTCTCTTTCTCTCTCTCTCTCTCTCTCTCCCCTCTTCTCTTCTCTTTCTCTCTTTCTCACACACACAAGTATGCATGCAATGGAGAGTTTTGTTTTGCCTATTGATTGATCTTATGATTTAGTTACATTCTGGATATGAGAATTCTGTAAATCTGTCTGAATAACTAATGATCTTATGGTAAAGCATCATTCTGTTGGAAACATTTTTTAAAATGTGTCAATGCCTTATAATAGTGCAAACAGGACAGCACATTCAATTATGGTCTAAACAGCTTTCCTCTCTTCTTTAACACCCATGTCTAGAGGATTATTGGAGCTGTGTTTCAGTTACTCAAATTTTGCACAGCCTTCCAACAACATGTTATGGTTACTGAAGACAAGAGGCAATAATAGATTAATTCAGCAAGGGCTGAATATGCCATTAATAGCCATGCAATAGGCTTATCTGTGCCGACAAAGTGCCCCACTTTCATGTCTGTTCAATTAGAGATAATAGTTGAAGGCATTAATCACACATATTTTCAACAAAACTTTTTCTCAGTTAAAGACACCCTGCAAATGATGTGGTCCAATGAACATCCGCCTATTAGGGTTGCTATGGCTATGGTGAATCTGATCTGAAAGACAGGATACAATCAGGCTGGGGACAATGAGTGGATTTTCATATTTAATGGCCTTAGTTTTCAGCTTGAAACAGCAAACTGAATAGCAGTGACCCAAAGATGACCTTCTGTTTTTCTTCTTTGACTTGTCCCTAGGAATGACAAGGCTTGGGATCCTGGGAGCAACACAAAACACACCATTCCCTAGTATGCAAGTGAAAATACCAGGGAAGGGTTTACTCCAGAAAGCTTCTGTTTTACTATTAATACAGATGAAACATTATTATTAATTTGTTCTTGTAAGGGACACTATTAAGAAAACTGTAGGGGTGGAATAATCACTGTAAACAGAAGTCAGTGTTTCAGAATTTATCTACTATTAACTGTTCTTAGTTAAATTTTTTATTTCTCTTAACTTTGGATATTTTAGTCATAGAAAATGAAGCTTTTAAACAAAATTGCCTGAAATAAATAAAAATATAAATAGGGTTTCCTTAATTCCATACAATGGTATGCACAACAAAACCAAACTGGAGACAAATGACTTTCCTGTTTTGTTTTGCTTTGTTTTTCCTTTCTTTCTTTCTCTCTTTCTCTCTTTCTTTCTTTCTTTTCTTTTTTTTTCTTTTTTCGAGACAGGGATTCTCTCTATAACCCTGGCTGTACTGGAATTCACTCTGTAGACTGAGTTTCTTTTCTTTAAGTAGCAATGCAGTGGCACATGGAAAATGCATAACTAAATCTGAAATCAACCCTGGCCAAAGAATATGTAGTTATTCTTCACATTCTTTACACTGCATACATTTATTTCTATTCGGGGAATTTCAGTATTCTTATTTAGAGCTTCAAAGAATTTTTTCCCCAAAAAATATTACATACTAATTATCTATTATTAAGGATTGAATATTTTACCTTTTAATGCCTGTTTCATAATAGTCATGTAATTGACAGAACATCATTTTTGCATAAAATCAAATGCAGTTTTCATTCTCCAAAAAATAAAACTTAGAAAGCATGATATTTTACTATAAATATATGAAATTTCATAACTTCTATTCTAAAATTAGTGCCATGTTATTTAAAGAACCTAGATTAAATTATACATTTAATTATTTTAATGATAATTATTACATACTGCATGTGAATATTTCTAAATTATATTTATGCTACAAAATGAAAATATAGTTATATATATTCATATATATACACACACATATATATACATATTAAGCTGTACATGTATAATAACAAAAATATAAAAACCATAAGTCATGAAACAGTTCTAAGGTAGTATAGATATTCACCAAAAGCACATTACCATGGGAAGTTAATTAGTAGCTGTGTAACAAAGTGATCTGAGGAGAAAAATCATGAACTATGAAATCTACCTTGAAATCTATATGGATGTTTAGTTTTATATGAATCATTGAAACCAACTTAACCATTAGCATGCCCTGCATCCCCTAATTTGAACTTTTTAAAAAGATATTGTAGCACATTTTTTAGTAATCAGTTATGCCATTTGCTTTATTTTTGGTCATTGTTGACTTAACTATAATTTCACCATACATTAACACAGACTGCAAATTTTCATTACATCAAAAGTAGTGTGATAATTATTGTAATTCTAAGGTTTGAGCTTGATATTTTTATCTACTTACTTTTAACTGGGAACAAATAAAGTTATACAAGTTATGTATGAAGAAATAGATAATTTGAGGCTGCTAATGAAAGAATTGGTTATGCTATTCACTAAGTGCTGTTTTGATAAATAATGTTAGAAGGAAGGTTATGATAAATATAATTGGTTATAATGTAAACAATGAAAAGCATTAATGCTTTAATTTTCAGTTTGATTCTTTAGTTTTAATAGCTATTTGTGAACTACATACATTATATTCACACATGCCTAACTATTCTCCTATCTACTTCCCATAAATCCTCAGCCAACTCTCCAACTTTGTGTCCTTTTCAAAGATTGAAGATACAAACAAGCAAGATAAAAACAAAACAAAGCAAAACAACAACAACAACAACAACAAACAAAATACTTGTATCTCCCAAATTCTCTTTGGTGTATGCTATTCCATTAAAGCAATGTGTAAGAGGTCGATCTCTCAGAGAAAACTGACTCTTCCTTTCTCAGAAGGAATACATTACTGATACCTCCATGGTCAAGAGTGAAGAAACAAACCCAACTTTTATTGTAACATAGGTACTTTTGCAAAAATTTGTAAAGACAACCCACTGATGCTTATTTTGTTGATTTTGTATGTTAGGTTTCAGGGCTGACCACTTTGCATTGGTTAGCCTATGTGGAGCTCATCTCTGGGAGATGCTTTTCTTGTCCTAAGTTATCTGTAGTTGCTGGACCTTGTGAGACTTCCTGCTTGCACATCGGTCTGTGAATCGCTAATATCCTTGTTCAGATCTTGTTCATACAGCCGTTTCTAATAAAGATTGTTTCACAGCAGATATTCTGAGATTCTGGCTCTTAAAGTTTTCCCTCTTCCACAATGATCCCCTGATCCAGACATGTAGGAGCTATGGCATAGATGTACCTACCTATTGAGACCGGGGTCTCAATAAATCATGTATCTCTGCATTTTTTTCTAGCCATAATTTGTGATGACCTCCATTTACTTACCAAAGGATGTTTTGCTGATGAGGGACAATGGTTGCATTTATCTGTAGATATAAACTTAAAATTTAGAATGTAGTAAATGAATTATGGTAGATTAATAAAATAGTGATAGTAGGCTTTCTTCTGAGATTCATGACTTCACTAGCCACAGGAAGTTATGTATGTTAGTAATAGCAGACATTATTTTCCTCTTGTTGAGTGGGCCTTAAGTCCAATTACTGCTTCTGGTTATCAATACCATGTGAGTTCTACTTATTAATCTTTTATGAATATCTTGCCCTACTAACTATTGTAATTCATAGATGTCACAGCTGGGTAGAATCATTAATTGCTTCCTTCTCTTAGTAGCTTGAATAATATTTTCTGGTAGCATGGAACATAGATAACATCACAAGAACAAGAACCTAGCAGAAACTCCAGAAACAGGCATGAGAAATATCCTTTAGAATAGTTGGACAACTTAATCTAAGTACTCCCTGTGTAACATAGTTATGGCTGCTTCTTTAGTTGTCTTTCAGTCATTGAAATTGCTGAAGCTGAAGTTACACATAGGAGTTAGATTTTTTTAAAGTTGTATCTAAGAATTTTTATTTTGACAGAAATATAAATATAAACCTATTGAAACATTTTAAAATAATCACAGATATTTGTATAGCATTGGTAGATAATATATCAAAAGTAGGCGACATGTTGCATTAACCTCCTAGGAAGGAGAATTTGGTGAAAACATGCTATTGAATACAAAGGGTGTGTGAAGGTAAACAAAAACAAATTGTCTCAAAGCTTCCATGGAACTCCAGCTTCCACGAAACACATCGACACATCCTGACCCCCTTTCCTCTCTCTTCACTCATCCAGTTTACCCCCATTTGCATTCTCCATATATCCACTCTTCCATTTTCTTACAGAAAAAAGAAGGCCTCCCATAAACAACAACCAAACAGGACAATTAAGATAAAATAAGAATTTGGAAAAGAAGGGAGAGAAGCCAGCTTCCACTGCACTTATGATATCCTTGTCTGAAATGCAGCTCCCTTATCACCAATCCTGACATGTTTGTGAAGATGTCTCCTGTTTATTCCCCACATGGCAAAATTCCAGGCATGCTTCTATTCTAAAACAAGAAATACAAGTAGACAATGGTTGCTTCTCAATTCCTACCCCCTCTAATATTGTTGACTTTAGTGATATCATCAATAAAATGTTAGAGACCAAAGCCGAGTTCCACAAACTTGTAGAAGTCATTTATATTATTTTTTTAAAGGCAAGTTTCAGCCACTGCTCATAGAGACATACATTGAACTTGTGAACATTTCATCATGACTAGATCACTTAATTAAAGTGGCAGAGGAAGGGATTCTGCTTGATTATTATATGACTTCAATGGTTTGTCATTCAAAGGAAAGTCAATAATGACAATTGTGGAAATTGCACATCTGAAAGATGTGTCTTGAGTGAAAAAAAATTTCTTGTTTACTACTGGTAGAGAGGAAAAATGTGAAAGCCGTACATATTTCCAAAGGTCATGTTGGAAGTATGGCTATATCTATCCATTGCCCAGTAGTACAATGTTACATTAGCTCCTGGGAAAAGATTGTAAAACTATGGTCTACATTGTCTACAGGCAAAGATAATAAAATATAAAACTCATAAATTGGCCCTAAAGAAGCGAAAGCAGAGTAGTTGGGCCTAGTTAGGACTCCCTCATTGGCATTCCTCAGTACTTAGTCATATATTGAAGAAATCTACAGTAAATGTTGGAATCACCCAATAAGAGTGTGTTGTATTGATTCTGCCAGTTTTCACTCTGAACTGACAGAAAAAAAAAGCAATTAACTGTATTACCTATTTGACTCTGTAAATGTTTGGCATTCAGAAGCATAGATAACATAGGAGACTGTGAGAGTTAGAAAGAAAAAAAAAACAGTGGTTTGGTGTTTCCGTCCCTCTGCTCACTTACATATTGAGTGTCATCAGTAAGGTCATTTCCTATGTATGAACAGCACCTGATTTCAGAATCTTTAAATAATGCTATGTTGCAGAATATATGAAGCTTCCAGTTACCTCTCTATAATCTAGCTGTCCATAAAAACAAAGTTCTAAATGTAAACTGAATACACACACGGCTTGTTCTGAGGAGAAGAGAAGAGAAAAACACTGATTTCCTACAAATATTTACCTAACACTTCCCATGTAAGGGCTTGAAAATGAATGATTATTTCATCAAGGGGGAAAAAAGTAAACATGAATAGAAAATAAGTAGATCTAGCAAATCAAATACAATAGAGATAGTATAGTATGATCCACATATGGGAGTATCTGCCGTAAAAATAATTAACAATAGGGATTGTGAAGATGGCCGACTTTATAATGGGTTTGTGGTCCATGAATGAGAACCAGTATTCAGATTCCTAGCAACCATATTTAAATGTGTTCAACGAGTTTGACACAGCAGCATTCCTGGATTAATTTTTGTGCAGATTGTCTAGACAATCAATTATTTCCTGTTTCAATGGGTTACTTTTTCTCATAGTCAAGGTGGATAGTGATTAAGGAAGAAATATAATGTTGGTATCTGAACTTATTATACTAGAACACACACACACACACACACACACACACACAGAATCCTTTTCTGCACACATTTACCAACACATACATTCAAACAAATGCATGACAATAAGCCACAAAGTTAGCATTGTATGTTAAACAAGAGATAAACATGAAGTATAATTATATTATTTCTAAAAAAAAAACAACATAAAGCACTTCGAAGGAATGATACTATTCTCTCACTTTCCAATAAAACATTAGAGTCCTGAATACCACCAAAATAAATGAAGTTTTTAATAAATATAAATAATATACATGATACTACATAATAAATAAGTTCCCTAAATTATCATTTGCAATATATCTAACTATGAATTTATATATTTCTTCCTATGTTAAATGATACAGTTAAACAACTTGGATGACATAACCTTAATTTAAGTGTACTTCTAACATAATGGCATATAATACTGAAATTTTTTTTAAGATATAACCAAATAACATTTTAAACACAAAGGGCAGAGTAGAAAAGGGTTTCTCAATGAAGACTGCTATCACAGCAGTTGAGACTATGTAATTCCTTATTGCCAATTCTTTCTTCTGCACAATGAAATAGTTATCAAAACAGCCCATCTCTATTCTCTGAATGTTACCATTATTCAAATTATCAAAAATTAACATGATCAAAGTGTCAACTCAACTGCTATTTTTTGTTAAACTCATGAATCTGAAAAGGGAATGAGGTATTATAATATGAAAAATATACAACTATTTTTAAAGCGTTTGAGCCATGAGACTGCCAAAGTTTCATTCACAGAGTTTCTTCAAATAATTAATTAGGAAGAATTGAATCAAATTATCCATTCTCTTACATCATTACATTTCTTAGAACAAGCAAAGATTCTAATCTTAGGTTCAACAGCATTGATTAATATATAATTACTTTATGACATATATTATAAGTAATTCCTGATAGTACATACTTACTGCTATTACTTTTTATAAAATAAGGCTTTCTGGTTTGTAATATTTTAATACAATATGCTTAACCTATACAAATAAGAAATATGCATAAAAGTGGGAGACTCATATATAATTTTACAGAAAATCTTGGTCACTTTACATTTATGCAACAATCAATCTTGACAAGCTAGAGCAAAATTTGACCTTTACTTGTAGAAAATCTGTCACAGGCTGTCATTGATTGCATGGTAAATTAAAAACATTTTGTGACAACAGAAACATTATCAACATTTACAGTGGCTGCACATCAGTGTACTAAGATTCCAAACATACCTAATCATGTCCTGATCCCTGGACTGAAATTATACTCACTCTCTCACTTACAAAGCAAGAACAAATGACATATAAAGAAATTAAAAGATAGTAAATTGTTGCTGGTCTTTAGCTATATTAATAAGATGTAAAAGTATCTTTTATTCCCCTGATATAATTGTTGTCTCTGAGGCTTACTGATGAGTAAGTTTACCTTTCCTAGATCTCTCTGAACTTTGGTTGGCTGTTTCAACTCAGCTATTCTGGCCCATATCTGGCTTCTTTTAGCTTCTCCTTCCTCTGCTTGCTCTCAAACAAACTTTAGCAATTTCTCCTAATCTTCTGGCTCCTTTACATTTTCTAGCTCATTCTGACTGTACCTGCAACCTGTCTCTGTAAATTAAAATTTCTCCAAGTTAAATTGCCTCCCCATCCACTCTCAACCAGCCTCTGATTAGTCTCTTAACTCTGAACTACACCAAACCCAACTCACTTGAATTTACTTGATTGACCAGAACTGACTAACCAGAACTCAGAGATCTGCATACCTCAGTCTCCTGAAATTAAAGGCGTGAATATACTCCAGCCAGAGGACCGTATCTGAAGTATTTATCTTATAAATTAATCTACTCATCTCATTGCCATACCTAATAAACCGTTTGTTTTCCTTCTCAAAGATCTGCTCTTAGATCATTTGATTCTTGGAATTGTTTTCTTGTTTCTAAGTATCTAATTTCTGCTTTGTATTTATTTATTTATTTATTTATTTATTTATTTATTTATTTATTTATCTCTGTAGGCTCAGGTTTGGTTTGATATCAGATTTTAAATTCTTTAATTGCATCAATAAGTCACTTGTGGTCTTTATGATTTCTTAAAGCATACACTTAGGATTATGTATTTCTCTCTTAGAGCTGCATTTGTTTCCCAGATGTATTGCTGTATTGTATTTTCATTTTCATTTAGCTCAGGAATATGGGTTTCTTTCTTGATATCTTCTTTGACCCAGTTATTGTTTGGAATTGAGTTTTCTATTGTCTATAGTTTATATACAAACTGGATATTTCTGTATGATTTAAATTTAATTGCATAATAGTCAGATAAGATATATGGGGCCATTTCAATTTTTCTGGTTTTGTTAAGGTTTTCTTTTTATCCCAGCATTTGGCTTTTTAGAGACACTTCCATGTGCTGCTGAATAAAATGTGTATTCTTAAGTGTTTGGATGGAATAATTTGTATCTATATGTTAGGTACATTTCATATAAGATGCCATTTAATTTTGAGGTTTCTCTGGTTATATTTTGTCCAGAAAATAAATCTAATAAAGAGAGTAGAGCACTAGTAACCCCTAATATTATAGGGTTTTTGTTAAGATACTTCTTTAGTTCTATTCATATGCTTTTTATGAAATGAGATAATCATCAAAGGAAGTTACTTTCTCATTTATAGTTGGAGTCTGATAATAATTTTGTGGCAAGATTTGACTTGATATCCATTCTACCTTTTCTTTGTTAAAAATATGATCAGTTTTTTTAACCTCAGGTCAACAGATTACACAGAAATGAGTGAACCATTCTCCAAACATTTTCTACATTTCTGTCACATTTGTAGCTAGAATAGACAAAGGACTTAGTTCTGACAGTACTTGTTAATTTCAAAAATAGATATGATGGAAAGAAAGTAGTACTTGAATGTTTTGTCTAATATTGGGAATGATATCTAGAACCACATAGTTCTATTCTTTCCTGTCTTGATAATATATATATAATATATATATATTATATATATTTATATATATTATATATTATATATAATATAATATAATATATAATATAATATAATATAATATAATATTATATAATATATATAAATATATAATATATATTATATTTATATAATATATATATTATATATATACTATATATATAATATATATATAAATTATATATATATTATATATATAGTATATATATATAAAATATATATATAAATTATATATATATTATCAATATATTTCTAGAAGTAAAATGAATGGTATATAATTGTGAGCTAGGAGGCTGAAAGTACAGACTTAAAGAATTTCAGCTTATAATGTGAGTACCTAATTCAGTCTCTACTAGTGTTATCATTCCTTAGCTCTCTGGCCACTGTTACTTGTAACCTTATGTAATATAGATTCTGAATCACCTTAATACATGTCAAGTACCCAAAGGAGCTGGATGATTCCTGGACTTTCTACAAGTCTTTAATTTTAGCTGATAAAAATAATTATTTTATAAAAAAGACAAAAACAAAGTGGTTTCTAAGAAAGTGAATCAATTGAACTTTCCAGTTTCTTATATAGTTAGGCTTCATGATTTTTTTTTTTTTTTTTTTTTTTTGGTTTCATGATTCTTAGTCTACTCAAAATTGCTCACACAGAGTATCCATTGTTCTCTAGATCATACTTAGTGGTATTTTTGTCTACTTAATTAAGTGGAATTCTTATGGAATTTTTTTTAAAAATATTCTGATGTAGATTATTAAGCCAATCATTAGAATGCAGAATTTTTGATTTTTAATTGTATGCTAGTATTTTTTTTTGCAGTTACCACATATATTTGCCACATTATGCCTTTACTTTCATGACTATCATAACAGTTAACTTGGTGATTGCCTTAACTTTCACAAAGTGTTTTAATTTGATTAACTCCCTCTTTAATGATGTATTAATTATAAAATGAAAATATTGGTAAAGCTTCTGTACAGAAACTGCTATTTATCCATGTCTTAGGGTTCCTATTGTTGTGAAGAGACACCATCCATAGAAACTCTGGTACAGAAAAACATTTAATCGGATCTGATTTTTATTTCAGAGGTTTGGTCCATTGTTATCATGATGGGAAGCACAGCAGTAATCAGACATACTTGGCACTGGGGAGGTAGCTGAGAATTTTATATCAGATCCAAAGGCCATGAGAAGCAAATGCCATATTGGGTGTGCCTTAAGTATCTGAGACTTCAAAGCTCAAACCCTATTGACATACTTCCTCCAACAAAGGCATACACATGCCAACAAAGCTATACCTCCTAATAGTCCCTCTCTCACTATATGTCTATGGGGGTGTCATTTTTATTCAAAACACTACAATCCACATTTTATGGGCTTGTAATATATGTTAATTTTTAAATTGATTTTAAAAGAGTACTGATTGAATTGTTTTGAAAAAACTTGTATAAACTCATTTGATTATAAATAATGCATTTTAAAATACTTTTCTAAGATGGTATACGGGAACTAACATTTCAAATTGAAGAGATTTGCATGAGAGAAAATTGTATGTTTTTATATATTAAACATTCTTAGCTCAGTGTTATAAAAGCACGAATTCTGCAGGAATTCAGAGCATCATTAATTCAAACATTGAAGATGTGTACAAAAAATCAAAAATCTATGAGATATTAAACATTATTTGAAGCTCCATTTAAGAAAGAAGCATAAAATATTAAGGACAACAGAGGTGAGACTTAACAAAAGAAAGAGGAGCACACATACATACACAAAAAGAAGTTAATAAGGAAATAATTATATATAGTACCTGTTTCTTCCCAGAATTTATCAACAATGTAATCAAGATCAACAAAATGCCAAGTATTCTGAAGAAGTTTCAAAGTACAGATTGAATGTTATTCAGTGTGTTAAAGAGTAAGTCATTTCTAAAATGGCCAGCTTATCAAAAGCAATTTACGAATTCCATGAATTCCCATCAAAGTCCAACACAGTTCTTTTTAGACCTGACAGACCTAACTTCATATGGAAAAACAAAACAAAACAACAACAACAAAAACTAAAAACAGAAGAGCTAAGACAATCCTGATCAATAAAAGAATACCCCAAGGTATCACCATCCCTGAGCTCAATGTGTACTACAGAGCAATAGTAATAAAAGCTGCACAGTATTATTATAGGAACAGACAGGTTGATCAATGGAATAGAATTGAAGACATTGACAATTGAAGACCCACACACCTAAGGAAACTTGATTTTTTTTTTAAAAAAAGAAGACAAACACATACAGTGGAAAAGAGAACATCTTCTACAAATGGTGCTGGTCTAACTGGATGTCAGCATGTTGAAGAAGGCAAATAGACCCATATTTACCAACCTGCACAAAACAAAACTGAAAGTAGCTCAAAGACCTCAACATAAAACCAGATACAGTAAATAATAGAACAAAAAGTGGGAAATCCCCTTGAACTCATTGATACAGGAGACAACTTTCTTAACAGCACACCAGTGGCTCAAGTTCTAAGATCAACACTTGATAAATGGGACCTCATAGAACTGAAATGTGTCTTATTGAAACTTTTGATAGGATAAAACAGCAGCCTACAGATTGGGATAGGAGCTTCACCATCCCTACGTCTGGAGGAGGTCTAATATCCAATATTTATAAAAAACTCATGAAATTAGACACAAATAACCCAATTAAAAATGGGGTATAAGGCTAATCAGAGAGTTCTCATTAGAGGAATCTCAAGTGGCACCGAAACATTTGAAGAAATGTTGAGAGTCATTAACAGGGAAATGCAAATCAAAACAACTCTGCCCTACCTGGGGATTCAACCTGTCTGCAGACACCAAACCAGACACTGTTGCTGTTGTCAAGAGTCACTTGCTGACAGGAACCTGGTGTTCTTCCTTAAGAGGTTCAGCCAGTAACTGACCAATGTAGATATTGATGCTTGGAGCCACCCATCAAACTGAACTCAGAGACTCTTGTGGGGGAGCTGGCAGAAGAAATGAAGGACCTGAGGAGGATTGCAACCCCATAGAATAAACATTAGATGGCCGGACCACCCAGTGCTCTCAGGGAGTAGATCACCAGTCATGGAGCATACAGGGAGGGATCCATGACTCCAGATACATATATAGCAGAGGATGGCATTGTCTGACATCAATGGGTGGGGAGGCCCTTGATCCTGTGGAAGTTTTTTTGCCCAAGCATAGGAAGAGGTCGAAGGGGTGGGGCAGGAGAGGGTAAGTGGGTTGGGGAGGCAAAGGCAAGGGTGGAGAGGGAGGTTGTGGAAAACAACAACAACAAGAACTCTGAGATTCCACCTATACACTCAGAATTGCTAAGGTTGAAAACTCAAAGGACAGCACATGTTGGTGAGGTTGTCAAGTAAGGAGAATACTCTTCCCGTGCTGGTGGGATTGCAAACTTCCACACTCTGCACATCAATTTGGCAGTTTCTCAGAAGATTGAGACTATTTCTACCTCAACACTCAGCTATACTACACCTGGGCAAATACCCAAAAGATACTCCACTATACCACAGGGATACTTCCTCAACTATGTTCGTAGTAGCTTATTTATAATCACCAGAAACTGGAACCAACCTAGATGTCTCTCAGCTGAAGAATGGATAAGGAAAATGTGGTACATCTACACAAAGGAATCCTCTCAAAAACAAAGATATCATGAATTTTTCAGGCAAACAGAACTTGAGAATAGCATCCTGAGTGAGGTTACCCAGCCCCCAAAAGACATGCATGGAATGTATTTAATCATGAGTGGATATTAGTCATAAAATACAGAATATTCATGCTCTACTCCACTGACCCAAAGAAGTTGAACAGGAAGGAAGGCCCAAAAAAGGATACTTGAATCTCACTTAGAAGGGGAAATAAAATAGTCATAGGAGGCCGATATAGGAAGGAAACTGGGTTGAAGCAGGATTGGCGACTGGGAGGGGAATGGAGGATGGGTTAGGATTAGATATGAGGAGAGACAGGAGAGATGGCCAGATGGCTCTGAGAATGAATGGAATTCTGCAGCTGGTAGGGCTGATGTGGAGGGGAGCATCTGAGGACATGACAGAGACCTGGGATAAGGGAGGCTCTTATCTAGACTTACAGAATCTTATCTAGACTCACAGCAGTGGGTATACGGAACCTGAGGTTAATTAATAGTCAGGCAGGAACCCCAGTGGAATGATAGGAACACCAACCTGCCCACAAAATCTCTGACCCAAAATTTATCCCACCTATAAGAAATGCAGGGACCGGGAATGGAGTAAATGAAGTGGAGGCTAAGGGAATGGCCAAGCAAAAACCAGCCCACTTAGAGAGCCATCCCATGGTCAAGCACTAATCCCTGACTATTAATGATACTCTGCTATGCATGCAGACAGGAGCCTAGCATCACTGTCCTCTGAGAAGCTCCACCCGGCAGTTGACTCTAACAGATGAAGAGACCCACAGGCAAATACTGGATGGAGTTTGGGGACTCTTATGGAAGAGTTGATGGAAGGATTGAAGGCATGGAAGGGGATAGAAACTCCACAGGAAGACTGAATGAGTCAACTAATCTGGATCCTTGGCAGCTTTGAAAGACTAAACCACCTGTCACAGATGATACACAGGCTGGACCTAGGACCCTTGCACATATGTAGCAGACATGCAGCTCTGTCTTTATGTAGGTTCTGAACAAAGGCAGCAGGGGCTATAGGCAAAAATGTTACCTGTCTGTGGAATCCATTATCATAACTTGGCTGTCTTATCTGGCCTCAGTGGTAGAAAAAGCTCCATGCCCTACAGAAACTTGAACTGCCATGGTGGGGGGATAACCAGGGAGGGGAGGCTTTACTCTCTAGGAGGATAAGGGAAGGGGCCTGGGGAGCAACGGTGGGAGGAAGAACCTAAAGTGGAGACAGCGTTCAGGATGTAAAGTGAATTAAAAAAAGGGAGTCTTTCATTTTTTATATTTTATGCTGGTACATGGATAAACACATGTTTGCAATATATTAATATACATATAAGTTTGAGGACATTTTCTGAAGTGTATTACTTGAGAGATGTGTGGGCCTTCTCATATTTTTGGGGGGGATATTACTTGAAATGTCATATGACAGAGAAATCACAGCACTGAAATGGGATATTGGGTTCATAGTGAAAATCAAGCGATATTTAAGTAAAGTCAGAGTCTTAGGAGCTAATAAAAATATAATAGCTTGTATTTCACTCCTGTTAGGATAAAAATTCCGGAATCATCTTATAGATCAGGTTATATTCTCCATGTCACTTGGTTTGAACCTAGAATAAGGCAAGAGAGAAGAGAAACTTTGAATCGTAGACTTCAATAAACTCAAGAACACTAATTTAAACTGATAATGGCACAACTAATTGTGATTACTTTGGAATGAACTAGAATATTGGAAATCAAATTGGAATCAACTATAGTATATATATATATATAATATATATATATATTATACATATACAGCATTTATCACTTATTACTGCATATTTTATTACTAAGGATATTAAAAATTTATAACCTAGCTAATAATGCTGAATTTCCAATTCATGGCCTATGTATGCTTCCATTTAGCTTCTTTCACTTTTTGGTTTTTATTTGTTATTGTTTATTCTTTCCATTTCTTTCCTTTATTTCTTTTTCAAAAGTGAAAATTTAGTCAGATAGTTTAGTTTTAGATTCTTCTTTTGATCCTTATTCTGCATAATTATTTGTAGGATATGGGGACCTAATGTTCTGATAAATGTGTGTTCTCACAAAATTCAAAAGTTGAAATTCTATCACACTGGTATTGTAGGAGGAGCCTAATGGAAAAGAGACAGGTAAGCATGGTCACTTTTTGCTCTGTGCTAATTGAAGAGAAAAGGCATCTACCCACCGGGAATTGGGTACTCACACTGCAAACCATGGTACATAAACTATTACTGCCCTAAGCAATAGTGTTTATTCACTCTATTTCAGGATCCAAATAGGATAAGACAGGGTTATAACTTCTCGGCCTATAATCCTTTCACAGGCAAGTGAAGTGTTAGGTTGTTTTGCTCAGAATTTAATACAAATATATTTGTATTATATAAAATATGAAATATATAACATCTTAAATGTCATGGTATATCTTTGTTATATATTAAACAATGTCCTATGTACTAATTACACATTATAATATAATCACATCTCATTATTTAATTGAATACATTCAAATAACACAAATGTAACATGAAGTGCATATTTAAATATAGGTCTGAATGTATAAATGTTAAATAATATATGTGTAAATAACTGTAGAATATAAAGCAATTCTCTCTCCATATATATATATATATATATATATATATATATATATATATATATATAATTTTCGGGAAAACTAGAAACATGCAAGAGCAACTGCATTTGTATAACCATCTTTCTCTGCCAACTGTTAACAAAAAGAACAATTTCCTGAACAGATAGTGACATACTTAGGAGTGTTCCAGTGCTAACCATTACCATGGAACTATAGAGCTCATTTAATTACTTTCTATCTTCCTGGCGAAGCAGAAGTGGTTTTACTCTTTGTCATACCACCCCAGAGTGTCAGACTATAACCAGTATTGATAAGCTCAGAAATGATAGTTGTGGATTTATCATCATTCAATAGTCTGATTTGTCTTATTTTCTAAAGGAATCTTATCATGATATGGAGTGAGCACACCTGGAATTCAGGAATCTCTACACTCTATGTCCTTCTCACCCTAGTGATGGGCACTTCAGTATTTACATTACATATTAAGATGGTGGATTAAACCATAGCTTTGTGAGCCAAAGGTTTTATTTAATCATCTTCTAAGAAAGTATGGAGCAAAAAATTGTTTTTTTAGTTATTTATCCAAAACCATTTTTGTATATCTTCTATACATCTGTATATCTGCATAGTGCACAGAATGAATATTTACGTTTACTATGTCTCCATTTTTCATACTATCTTAGTATTAATATTTCCCCAAAATATAATACCTGTTTATATGTATAAAGATAGTGAGTGAAGAATTGAGTTCATTCAATATTAACATAATTCCAAAATAATCAAAAGTTTTATATGCCTATATGAATCTAAATTAAATCTTAACTGATGGAAAAAACCCGTTCAGAAGTGTTAACCTTGGAGTGAGAAAAAAACTGTCTAAATAACAGGATTAAAGAAACTAATTTTGATCTTTTACTCCCTGTATGTTCTACATTCTAAAATAAATTGAATAACTTTAAGTTGTTTTAAGGTGAATGTTACAGATTTTAAAACCTAGTTTTTTTGTATTAAAACATTATTACAAATAACTTTTGTTCCTGGTGAAACATTTTCATATCAATAAGAGCATTTCTGATAAGGTATATCTGTTTTAAAGCTAAGCTAATATTTTATTTAGTTATTTTTGATTGTACAGAAGAGAAATCATCTTTATTTTATTAAAAGAAAATCCACAGGCAGTAGGTTGAAGCATAAGGAAAGTTATCTTCACTTTAAAAATCTCCTGCCTTTATAATGTTCATAAAGTCTTACTCCCTAGAGACATTGCCCTTATAATACTGAAAGGAATGTGAACTTGTCCTGTAGACTAAAAAGAAATGTTTTCTCACCCTTCCAAGCCTTCATTTTACAACTCTCATTGAAATGATAATCTGTAACGCAGCCATGAGTTGCCTCTTTTCCCAAAGCACAAAGAAATGGGAGACATACTCCACGTTTGTGGATATTAGTGGGTCTATGATACTTGATATCCACAAGGAAGTCAGTAAAATAGTGAAACTAGGAATAAAGCTGTACATGACCAGCTTAGACTTCTGCTGCCGAATCAAAGGGATCAGCTAAAGTGAAATCCTATTTCAAAGCCAACATTTGGGATATAACAACCACTTTCATTGGTAATACCTTGGTTATTATGATAGAGTGCTAAGACTTACAGATGAAAATTTCATTGATTTGCTTATTTATAAGGATATGAAACCGTCAAAGATAGTAAAAAACATGAAAATTTGTTTAATAAGACAAAACATACAAATTAGGATTTAGCGAGATGCCTCAGTCAATAAAGAGATTATAGGCGAGTATAAGGAACAGTGTTTGAGCACCAGAATCCATATGTAAAAGCTGGGGACAGATCCTAAGAGGATAGTGTATTATTAGGAATCATGCCATTGATCCAGCCCCCCTCCCCTACTTTGGTCATTTGTGTTTGGCCCTAACCTAGGTCTGAGTCATACAGCTTCTGGATCTACACCATCTAGAAAGCGCAGGCATGGGCCCCCTCTCATGGTGTGATCCTCTGGTTAGAACAGTCATTGACTGGGTACTCCCACAAGTTCCAAGCAACCATTGGTTCACAGAATCTTGCAGTCAGGGCAGGTTGTAGGTCAAGTCCTAACACAGGAAGTCTAGCTTGGTTAAAAATGATGACTAATTCACGTTCCTAATTCTCCATTACTAAGAGTCCCCACTAGGGTCAACCTCATAGAATCCAAGAAGTTTCCACTGCAATAAGTTTCCATATCACCCCCTAAATGCCCACATATGTCGGGCATTTTTCTCTTATCACTCCTTCCTTCTGATCTGTCTTGTTTAGGATTGGTACCTAGTCCAATCACTGAAGAAGCTTCCTGCAGCAGCTGACAGAAGATACAAAGGATATACAGCTAAACATTAAGGGAACTTTGGAAAGTCTTCAGAAGAGAGGGATAAAGAGTTATAGGAGCCAAAGTAGTCTAGTATACCATGGGAGCACACTCACAGAAATGACTATGTATGGCTCATAGGGATGCAGAGAGACCAAAGCAGCAATCAAAGGACCTGCATGGGTCTGCACTAGGCTCTCTATATACATGCTGTAGTTCTTTAGCGTGGGGTATTTATGGAATATTAATAATGGAAGTGGAAGTGTCTCTAACTCTTTTGCCTATTCATGGGATCTTTACTCCCCACTGGGCTGTCTTGTCCAGTCTTGATATAAGGCTATGTGCACAGTTTTCTTGCATCCTGTTGTACTGGGTTTGATAGATATCACTGGGAAGCCTGTTCTTTTCTAAGGGGAAAAGGAGGATCAGTGGATCTGAGGCAGAGAGGAGCTAGAGGGGATCTGTAGGAGAGGAGAAAGGGGAAGCTGTGCCTGGGATGTATAGTATGAAAAAGAATTTAAATTAAAACACTGGGCACAGAATTACTTGTCATCATGACACTGGGGAGGTTGAGAGGTTTTCTGAGGCTCACTAATAATTTTTTCATAACTGTATTAGTGAGCCCTTTCCAAGGACCAGCCTCATCTTAGAGAGGGGGTCCTGAGGAAGAGGTGTTTAAAAGTGGCAGAAGAAATTATTTGAAGACAATCTTGAATATAAGCTGACAGCTCCGTGTTCTCAATGACCTGGATCTCCAGATACCCATGTAGATAGCTTAGCTCTTACAGACCAAAGCCCATCCTGTATTTACATATCATTTCAATCATTAACAGAAGTTACTTTATGATTACCCTACTAGTCAGCAGTTTAGGACCTTAGTCCTTTATTTCTGAGAGAGAGACAGCATACACATGGTATGCAGTCACTGATAAGGAGATATTAACTCAGAATCTCGGAATACCCAAGACGCAATTCACATATCAATAGATTTCCAAGAAGATGGAAGGAGAGGCCCCTGGTCCTGGAAAGACTGGATGTAGGGGAACGCCAGGACAGAGAAGCGAGAGGGGGTTGAATGGGGAACAGAGGGAGGGAAGGGGGCTTATGGGACTTTCAGGGAGGGAGGAAATGGGAAAGGGGAAATCATTTGGAATGTAAATAAAAAATATAGAAAATAATAAAAGATGATAAAAGTACTATGGGACATTGGAAAATAAATAAATAAATAAATAAATAGGAAATGAAATCAGAGATCTGCCTGACTTTGTAAGCACAAACAATAAGTTAATCTAGGTGGGATCCTATCCTGAGATTACCATTCCTATTATGACTGACCCTAAACTTGCTCTGTCCCAGCCTGACCTTGAACTCAGGAAGCTATTTGACTCTTTAACCACAAACAATTAACATACTTCGGTTGCATCTTGCCCTGAGATCAAGATCACCATTCCTTAAATCTCTTTATCCCATTCCTTAATATCTTTCTAATAAGCTGGCTCATTAGTGCATCTGTCTGTTCTTTTAGGCCCATTAAGCCCCTCATACCACTTATAATGCATCCTTATATTTTGCATAGTTGAGAAATTATATATTCTTGAACTCATATTCTCAAATTTCTTTCCCACATCTATAAGGACTGCCCTGAATGTCAAAGCATTTCTAATTTGCTGAAGAACACATTCTTGCCTTCCAGACTATTTCTCATTATCATGGAGTTATTAATCTTAACAGAGAGCATTCCCCAAAGTAGGAACATGAATATATGTACATTGTTATACAAACAAGACTTACATCTAGCAACTGTCAACAATTATGGAGGTCCACACCCTACTGGCTCTTCTCCCAGTATGATAACTGTGTCACAATGTCCCTTCTGCAACCATGAAGGACTTGGAGAGCCCTACATCCCCAAAAGATACCCTGTCCCAAGGGGAAAAACAAAGCAAAGCCAAAAAAAAAATAAGATAGATGTCCCAAAATAAAAACAACTTGAGGTTGAGCCCTAGTCTCTCTCTCTATATATATATGCACACATGTGCTATTGATGACATATGGACTTGTACACACCTCTACAAAATTAACACAAAGTTGATTTTAAAGAGTATTATGTAGACAGTGTGGAGAAAAAAATTAGAATTCAAAAAAAAAAACCAATTAACAAAAGGAGCATTCATTTACAACCCAATGAAGGACCTCTCAAGTAAAATACATACATGCACACAAACTCACATATATACACACACATACACACATACACATACACACACACACATATATATGTGTATATATATATATAGTATTAAATTGTTTAGCATTATTTCTAGCATAATAAATATGTTATTTGAGATTATAATATCTATATCAATATGCATCTTTTAATTTGATTATTCTACCATTACACATATTTGTTTGTATCCTCAAAATTATTTTAAAGTTAAAATTGCTATCAACTCATATGTCACCATTTCCTTTAAAAAATATAAAATTGCTCTTTTGCTTTCTCTTTCTTTTTTGTTTAACTTTACATTACAAGAGAGTTTGATACAATAAATATTAAATGCTGCAAGTGCCAATGTTAAAAGAAGCCAAAGGCATAAAGGCTGTCACTTATCAAACTAGAATGATTGGAGATGACATTTAAAAAAGCAAATCAGTTCTAGTTACTAGTAAACATTAATTTATATGGAAATAAATGAGGAGCTGGTGCTAGGAATGGTAGTTTTCTCTTCGAAATGAATCATAAAAACATAAGAGAATAATGAGTCAGTCGTTCAAGGTTTGTGCTTTTGTTTTGATACACAACATATACAAACATGTATATAGTTATAAGTATTGAAAATATACTTCAGAAGCTGTTAAATTGAAAATAGATACAAAAGACAAAACAAATGATAAAGAGATTTTTTTTTGGGATAAATACTAATGTTATTGAGTGTTGTGGAAGGTATGGATCAATGGGCATAAGCACAAAGATGACTTTTCAGGCTGATCTACAGATTTATGCTCCAAAATAAATGTATTGTTCAAGTAAAGAATGGATAAAAAAAATCTAAGGAAACTGACATGGTAAGTAGGCAATTAGGAGTTTATTATACTGTAGCTTAAAGTCAAGAGATGAGATTATTTGTGTTAGTAAGAAGCAACTTGTGGGCAAGGCAGACAAATGTATGTGATAAGGATTACTAGGATAAAAATAATAGTAAGAAAATATTCATAATATTTTATAAAATGACATAGTACCTACTGGTTCTATGATTTGTATAATATATCAATCATTGTTATCACATGTAATATTTGATATCATAGCAAACATAATATTGGATGTCATAAGGATGTGGAGAAAGAGGAACACTCCTCCACTGCTGGTGGAATTGCAAGCTGGTACAACCACTCTGGAAAGCAGTCTGGTCGTTCCTCGGAAAACTGGGCATGACACTCCCGGAGGATCCGGCTATACCACTCCTGGACATATACCCAGAGGCTTTACCTGCATGCAATAAGGACACATGCTCCACTATGTTCATAGCAGCCTTATTTATAATAGCCAGAAGCTGGAAAGAACCCAGATGTCCCTCAACGGAGGAATGGATTCAGAAGATGTGGTATATTTACACAATGGAATACTACTCTGCAATTAAAAACAATGAATTCACAAAATTCCTAAGCAAATGGTCAGAACTTGAAAATATCATCCTTAGTGAGGTAACCCAATCACAAAAGAACACACATGGTGTGCAGTCACTGATAAGGGGATATTAACCCAGAATCTTGGAATACTCTAGACAAAATTCGCATATCAATAGATTTCCAAGAAGATGGAAGGAGAGACCTCTGGTCCTGGAAAGACTGGATGTAGGGGAATGCCAGGACAGAGAAGCAAGAGGGGGTTGAATGGGGAAAAGAGGGAGGGAAGGGGGCTTATGGGACTTTCAGGGAGAGAGGAAACGGGAAAGGGGAAATGATTTGGAATGTAAATAAAAAAAAACTTAGAAAATAAAATAAAATTAAAAAAAATAAAACTAAAAATAAAAAAAAGAAATTTCAAAGTTCAATAAGAAATGGCTTGATATTTACACATATATCTGTAAAGGTGTCAGATATTTGAAAGTACTGTGCAATTTTCAAAACTTAAAGTGATAACAGTATATCAGAATAAATGAATCAGTTTTAAAGCAAAATAGTTATGCTATAAGAATACTTATTTTAAAACTATCTCTAACCATTTATTAGAAGATATCAGATCAATTAGATAAGAAATATAAACATAATTACAAAAATTATGATATGAGATGATTAAAACCTATTTCTAGTTACAGATATCATGACAATTTATTTATATGTTATTAAAATTCACCAGAAAGTAAATAAACAACCAAATTAATGATTTGTAATGTGAATTCAGCATATAAAACATCCTATCTAGATTGGAAAAGAAACAAATTATCTTAAATGGAAATTAAGAAAGCAATTTCCTTACCATTTAAATATACTACTTTCCCAGAAAACAGACTATAAAATATAAATCCTGTTGCCAAGTATATGTTGCCATTTTTCAGATTTTAGTCAATGGGATCAGAAAGACCACTTATGCCATTACTACTGGCTACCTTCCAGAACTTGAGCCCTCATTGTTGAGGATACCACACATTTTTAGTACTGAGCATGGAAATATCAATTTGGTATCCACCTGGTTGCTTCATACTGACTGTATAGTTTTAATATCTTCAGAAGATTTCATCAAAGACATTTAGTGGAAGTTATTCAAAGTCTCACCTACTTGTAAATATACTCAACTACAACAACCAGCCTGGGAAGTTATGTAGAGTAATGGAATAGGGTCAAACTGTTATGGGAGAAACAAAGTAGTTGTTACTTTTTGCAGCTCATTGAGCAACATGGAATAAATTTATGACCCTAAAATATATACAACCTAAAGAAGATCCTACTATCATGGTTATGATCAATATACATGAGAATAAACTGTGCTCTGTGTACTGACTCTATACATATAGATTAGTGCAACTCAACATTCATCAGAAAAGCTTCTCTTTGATTCAGATGGTAATTAAACCAAAGACACACAGCTAGTTAACATGCAGAGAATAAGAGACTGTTTTTTTGTGATACAAATTGGCATCACTACCACAACTTTTTCCCACAAGGCTGAAAGAGCACTGTGGAAGAGGAATCAGGCAGATATAAGAGCCAGAGGTAGTAGGTGTCTGTGGCATAACAATATTTGTCAGATGGGACAGTGCTGTTTCACATACAAACTCACAGCAGCTGTGTCTGCATGCATTAGATCATCAAAAAATCAAGATGCCAAATGCCTGCTGTTTGTTGGTTTGAGAGAGGATTCTCTCTCTCTCTCTCTCTCTGCATTTCTCAATACCCTGGTTTTTAAAGAGAAAAGAAATAGAAAGATGTGGGTTTTAGTAAGCGGTGTTGCTGGGAAGATGCTGAAGGAGTTGTGGAAGGGGTTCATGATTGTTCAGATACATTGTATGAATTTTTTTTTGAGAAAATATGCTGGCCTGAATGGAAGATGGATTCAAAAAACACCAGTCTTTGTTGAGGGGTTAATGACAACTGATCAGTTTTTTTTTTTCCCAGACTATCTAAATTCAAGTAGATGGCTCTATGTTCATGCACATACTAACAACACTAAACTGCCACAGGTGGATTTATAAAGAAGTAGGAGTGGAGACTAGAGAGAGGCCTTGTAGTTAAGAACACTTGTTAGTCTTGCAGATGGCCCAAGCTCAGTTGCCTGTATCCCCTTGGCAGCTGCCAGCTATCTGAAATTCCAGAACAAACATCTCCTACACCTTCTCTGGCCTCTTAGGGCATTGCAGACATATGGTGTAAAAATTTATATGTAGTCAAAGCACCTATACACATAAAATAAAATAAATAAATATTAAAAATAAAAACAATAAAAATGTAGCATCTTAAGTTGGAAGGGGAAAAAAAGTAAGTGGGATAGAGCAGGGAGCAGAGGGGAGAAAATGGGAAGGAAATATGAACTACATTAATCAAAACAAATATGCAGGTAGGAATTTCTCAAACATGAAAGGAGATTTTAAAAACTCGATTTAGATACCTAGGATTAATTGCTCCAAGGTGATACTACATGCATGCAATAAAAATTATAGTAGGATACATTAAAAATAAAATCTACTCAAAAGGTAAAATGTTCAATACCCATAAGAAAACATGATGTCAATAAAATATCAGAACTACTTAAAATAATTTAAAAATTCAGTGAAAATTTTTGAAAACTCCAACTATTCTTTTTCCCCATAGGATCTAACTGTCTTAGTTATAAATGTGGAATAAGTGTCTTTGCCAGAGCCAACTAACTAGGATCTAACTAACTTAGTTATAAATGTGGAATAAGTGTCTTTGCCAGAGCCAACTAACCAGGATCTAACTAACTTAGTTATAAATGTGGAATAAGTGTCTTTGCCAGAGCCAACTAACCAGGATCTAACTAACTTAGTTATAAATGTGGAATAAGTGTCTTTGCCAGAGCCAACTAACCAGGATCTAACTAACTTAGTTATAAATGTGGAATAAGTGTCTTTGCCAGAGCCGGTCCGGCAGGAGGTGTTCTTTCTTGTCAGTTCTTCCTGAGGCGGCGGAGGGGGAAGACTTGGTTTTACAAAATTCCGGGATAAGACTTCGCCTTAGGAGATATTTAGGGTTGCTGCATAATAAAATATTTACTTATCTAAGTCTAAGTTACTCTGCTATCATAGCTGACTTCTGTGTTCTTCTGACGCCAGAGTCAGCAGTCTCAGGCACTTAATACCTCATCCTAAAACAACAGGAAATTAAGTAAAGGGTTAATTGCTAGAGCCTTTTCCCTATTGTCCAGATGCCACTTGCTTGTCTGGCTAGAGTGAAGTTTGGAGCAATAAACTTCTATTGAACCAGGAGAAGAGAATAACACTCACAGAAAGAAAAACTTTTACATAAGCGAATATGCATAATCTCATATAAATTCATACACAGCTTCAAGCATGCAGAGTTCTCAGTTATACATTTCCATACAAATTCGGTTTGGCCCAGCTTACATGCATTCTCACAATTACATACTTACACACACACACACACACACACACACACACACACACACACACATGCATATATCCTCACAATTACATACTTACACACACATCCGTACTTGCCTATGCATATGGAGCAAAAGACCAAGCAGTAGTGCAGAAAGAACTCACTCATTCTGGATGAAAAATGAACTCCAGTCTTTATTGTGTAGAAAAAGAAAAGGCTTCCACACTTTTAATGCTAAATTAATTAAACTCGTGTTTATAAGAAAAAAAAAGCTTTGTTCCATTTAATAAGACTAAGCCTGCCAGGTCCTTACCACGAGACCTGCTCTGTCCCATGGTGAGGAGAAGCCTGTCTGCTCCTTCTGATGTCTGCAGCATCTTCCTTTTTCCTCTTCCCCTCTGCATTCTGCACATTGCTCTCTTAGTTCTTTTATGCTACCTTCGTTTCTAAGTTATTCCACTCTGCATTCTTCTTCTAACCTTGTTCTCTTCAGACTGAAAACTTCTCCTCGGTTCCGTTGCTCTCTCAACTTCTTTGTCTACATAGCAACACTAGGAGACGGGACATCATTGTGGATCTGCAGAGATCTACTCCAAAGGGGTGCGCTATTACTTATTGATTATTATATATTTAATAACAGGAAAAGCATACTAATAGCAGGAATTTTTCCTAAAATGAGTCCCTTACAGCCTTGCTTGATAAGGTCTCACCTGTAGCAGGTTACATAATAATCCGAAGCAGGCCATTTCAGGATTATCACCTGCTAGTATTAGCTTGTTCCATTATGACTCCTGACATGTCTTGACTGTGTAATTGATTTTAAAAACAGATCAGAATTAGAAGACTCAAATTTCCTAATTTGAAGGTATTGCCTACTACATGCTGTTAGAAGAATGAAAATCCAATGGAATAAAAGAGAAAAGCCAAAAATAAATTCATGTATGTCTGGACAATTGATATACTTGACAGTAATGGTAACCTCATTCATTCGGAGAAAGAATGTTCTACTTAATCAAACAGATATCCATGTTCAGATGAAGGCTATTAAAACTATCTCATGAGACTGCTAGCTGGTCTGCTCCCCTGAAGGTACCATGTCCTGAGCCATCCCAAAAGATTCTCTGTGCTCAGAGCAGTCAGGCAACTGACATCACAACCTGAGGCATTCCAGGAGATCTGCTTCACACAGGGCAATGGAACAACTAACTGATCACCAGCTTGTTGGCTCCCCTGAAGACACCACAGCTTGAAGGCATCGCAGGAGGTCCACTATACACAGGGCAACTGGGCAACAGACACTGCAGTCTGAAGATCTCCCTGGGGCTCTGTGGCATGCAGGACTACTGATCGACCAGACTGAAAGTTTCCCTGGAGTTCTGCAGCACACAGGGAAACAGAAACCACAGTCCTTCGGGCCCCAGGAGAACCTCTTCACACAGGGCAATAGCTTGATTGCTCCTCTGAAGACCCAACAGTTTGAAGGTCTCCCAGGAGATTTACTGCAGCAAGGGCAACAGATCAGCAGCTTCTCTGCCCTTCTGAAGAGCTCCCAGTTGGAAGGCCCCACAGGTGATCTGCTAGGGTCACAGGCCTAACAGGAGACCTGAAGCAACCCAGGGACAAACAAGGCAGATTCCACACAGAGTCACCCAGACCAGCAAACACCAGAAATATCCAAATGGCTAGAGGCAAGCACAAGACAATAAGTAGTAGAAGCCAATATACATGGGCATCATCAGAACCCAGTTCTCCCACCACAATAAGCCCTGAATACACCAACAATCCAGAAAATCAGGAAGCTGACATAAAATCTATCTCATGAAGATAATAGAGTTATTTAAGGAGGATATAAATAGCTCACTGGAAAAAAATACAGGAAAACACAGGTAAACAGGTAGAAGCCTGTTTAGAAGGCTTCAAGGAAACAAATAAATCCCTTAAAGAAATAAAGGAAAACAGTAAAAAATGTGAAGAAATTGAGTAAACTAAACCAAAACCTAAAAGTAGAGGTAGAAACAATAAAGAAAGCACAAATGGAGGCAAATTTGGAAATGGAAAACCTAGGAAATATGTCAGGAATTACAGATGTAAGTATCACCTTAAGAATACAAGAGATAGAAGAGAGAATCTCAGGTGTAGAAATACTATAGAAGAGATTGACACAACTGTCAAAGAAAATTCAAAAGAAAAGAAACTCCTAACCCAAAGCATCCAGGAAATTCAGGACACAATTGAAAGACCAAATCTAAAAATAATCAGAATAAAGAACAAAGATTCCCAGCTCAAAGGACCTGAAAATGTCTTCAACAAGATTATAGAAGAAAACGTCCTCAGTCTAAAGAAAGAGATGGCCATAAAGGTACTATAGAACAACAAATAAATGGGACTAGAAAAGAAAATCCACTCATTACATAATAATCAAAATACTAAATGAACAGATCAAAGAAGGAATATTAAAAGCTGCAAAGGAGCCGGGCGGTGGTGGCACACACCTTTAATCTCAGCACTTGGGAGGCAGAGGCAGGAGGATTTCTGAGTTCGAGGCCAGCCTGGTATACAAAGTGAGTTCCAGGACAGCCAGGGCTACACAGAGAAACCCTGTCTCGAAAAACCAAAAAAAAAAAAAAAAAAAAAAAAAAAAAACAAACCTAAAAACAAAAAAAGCTGCAAAGGAAAATGCCCAATTAACATATAAAGGTAGACCTATCAGAATTACACCAGACTTCTCAACAGAGTCTATGAAAGCCAAATGGTCCCAGAAAACAAGATGGAGTTGCAATCCTAATATCTGATAAAATAGAATTTCAACCAAAAGATATCAAGTGTGATAAGGAAGAGCACTTCATATTCATCAAAGGGAAAATCCACCAAGAGAAAGTCTCAGTTCTGAACATTTATGCCCCAAATGCAAGGGCACCTACATTCATAAAAGAAACTACTAAAGTTTAAAACACACATGAACCCCACATAATAATAGTGGCAGACTTCAACACCCCATTCTCACCAATGTACTGGTTATTGAAACAGAAACTAATCAGAGACACAGTGAAACTAAAAGAGGTTATAAACCAAAAGGATTTAACAGATATCAACAGGAAATGTCATTCTAAAACAAAAGAATTCACCATTAGGTACCTAATGGTACCTTCTCCAAAACTGACCATATAATTGGTCACAAAACAACCCTCAACTGATACAAGAAGATTGAAATAATCCCATGCATCCATCCTATCAGATCACCATGGCTTAAGGCCGGTCTTCAATAACAAGAGAAACAACAGAAAGCCCATACATACGTGGAAACTGAACAACTCTCTACTCAATGATAACTTGGTGAGGGAAGAAATAAAGAATGAAATTAAAGACTTTCTGGAATTTAATGAAAATCCTGACACATCATACCCAAATTTATGGGACACAATGAAAGCTCTGCTAAGAGGAAAATTCATAGCACTAAGTGCCCTGGTAAAAAAAAAGACTGGAGAGATCTTACACTAACAACAGCACATCTGAGAAAAGGAACCAAACTCACCCAAGAGGAGTAGAGGGCAGGAAATACTCAAACTCAGAACTGAAATCATCCAAGTAGAAACAGAGAACAATACAAAAAATGAAGAAAAAGGGAAAGTAATCTGAAACCAGATAAATCATGGGCTTTTGAGAAATCTAGTAATTTAAGAGAGAAAGAGAGGAAGAGACAGAAGGAGAGAGACAGACGAGAACATAGAGTCATCATATGACCCAGTAATCTATACATATATGAACAAATTTAAGAAAAACATTATTCTCAATAATTATAGGATACAAATTATGTGATCATAATCCTCAGATGCCCAAATAACAAAATAGAGTACTGGGTAATATCTAGGCATTATTCTTCATTATTTTTCGATTTTTTTTTTGCTATGCCTGCATCATAATGTCGATGAACCACAAAAATTCTTCTGTAGGAGAGTATTAGTCCAACCAGTCTCTAATCATGAACTGTGTGAATCCCTGTAAAAATCTGCTTAAGGTTTAATATTTATTCTTCATTTAGTTTACAAAAATAAAAATTAAAAAAAAAAACAAAGAATGTGCTATCTAAAATGAAGCATACACGGTAGACTCCAAGATACCTCTAAGAGTCCAGTGTCCCATATTGCCATTTTAATCACAGTGCTAATTCTTATATGTTATTACTCATTCTAAAATAATCCTATTTTTTATTTATTTTGAGTTACTTATGAACATTTTCTGAGAATTATTTCGGAATGAATGTGTTTCTTCAATTATAAACTGAAGAGACTCCTCATAGAAGAAATTATGAACTGAATTATTAATTGCTCCAATATATTGATCACAACTACATAATCTTGCTTGGAAATTTTATGTATTTTATATATATATTATATATATATATATCACATTTTATCTAATTAATATATTAATATAAGCTTACCTTCCTCAGACATTTTAATTTTAATCATTAATAGAAAATAAATGCAATCGCATGTATTTAGTTTTATTTCAATATTGCAATTCTGAATCAAAATTATTTTTGTTGTTTTATTCTTCCCTCTACTTTTTCAAAACTAGATAAATAAAAATGAAGAATTAAATTATACGAAAGCACACTGATTTTAAAAAGTCTCTCTACTCTAAAATGCATTAGGCAATTAATTCAACTGAAATTTGGTTAACCCCTGCTGGCAATCAAGCTGTGCTAAAGACTTTAATTTATCATTTAATTTTAACAGAGAAGGTTTCATCTGGAGGTGGCCTCTTCCATACAAGAGTACCTGTGAGCATCTTAGAGCTCCTCAGGAAAATGATGGAAGACTTTAGAAAGGAAGTGGATTGCTACAGAGACACACCATATATCATCCTGAAGTCGCATCATTAAGAAGAATGCCTAATTAAGGGAGAATAAAGTAAAAAGCAATTGAGTTTCTTTTACTTTCCCCTTCCTACCCTTCACCTCTCTCTCTCTCTCTCTCTCTCTCTCTCTCTCTCTCTCTCTCTCTCTCTCTTGTTCTTCCTCACACACACAAAGAGAGTAGGCAGACAGACAGATACCAAAAAATTTAAGGTACCGACTAAAGAAAAAAGTTAAACAAGAGGAAATGCTAAGAAATTGGAGTTACAGCATTGACCAAGGTGAGATTTCTTAGGAACAGACCTTTATCATCACATCCCAACTTGTGTTCAGCATGCCAGAATCATTTCTTTCTTAAAAATAGAAGACAAACCTAAAGATACACTTTCTTAGCACTGTCATTTCTTGCTCTGCTCCACTTGGTCATTCATAACAGACTATCATAATCCATTTCTAGGCTTGTAACAACTAGGCCGCATCAGTTGATGACTTTAGGACACTGGTATGCACCAGCCGTAAGATAAACTATTCTCTATAAACCTTCATTTCATTGCAGAGGCCCACAAGACCAAATGTATTTTCTCTCAGTTTTATTTTTGTATGGTTTCATCATCTGAATCATGGGATCTAGGGAGTTGTTTTGTCTGTTAAAATCTATTCAGCTAGAATAAGGATTACTATGTTCATTTTATTTTCTACAATGTTTGTATTGGAAAAATACTAATATAATGTATTTTTCTAAAATGAATCATTATTCTGAGCTCATTTCTTCATTTACAATAACATTATTTTTTCTGTGTTGAAGATACAACAATGCCTACATTTTAGTCAGGCTTAACAAAATTTCCTAAGTTCAAGGCATGCAGTGTGATTATGTAGGGCAAAAGGATTGCTAAGGTAAAGCTAATTAATGTACCTACCACTTCATGTTACTATGTGACAGGGAGTATAGGGTTCTTATGTTCTATTATTTTAGCAGATGTCCAGTGTTCAATATAATCACCATGCTATACTTTATATCTCCAGACATACTTTTATTGTAAATATATTTTTACCATTTAACTAACATCTATTTTTTAACTTCTGCACTATAAATCTAATGGTATCTTTTTGCTCTTTGTGTATATTAGTCACATACTTTTAGACTCCAACATATGTGAACTCAAACAGTATCCTCTTTTCATTCAGGGTCTGACTTATTTCTCTGAGCTAAGCAAAACTCAGAGTTCATACATATTTCGAATAGTAGTTGATATTTTCATCTTTGCAGAATCTGACTCTAACACGTTATATATGTCCTCACAAATTTGTTGTTCTTATATCTTGGTGAATAACACATCTGTAAACATTAAAATACAGGTATTTCTTCATGATAGTAACAGCATCCTTTGGGGAGACAGAGAAAAGTGTGATTGCTAGATAATATGGCAGCTTGAATGTGTGAATGTGTGGTGTGTGTGTGTGTGTGTGTGTGTGTGTGTGTGTGTGTGAGAGAGAGTGTGTGTGGGAAGTGGGGGGCTGGGGGGTGGGTGAGTGGGTGTGGGTGTGTAAAACTGGATCTCTTTTAGCCCAAGACAGCCTATACTCACCATTTATGTGGATATAACCTTACATACTTATCTTCCTTCTTTTAACTCCCAAGTGCTAGGATATCAGATATGGGTTATTGTGACTTAGATTTCTCTTTAATTTTTAAAAACCCCTATACTATTTCCTTGTACTTGCATCATTGTACATAATCACTAACAGTATAAAAGGGCTCAATTTTCACACGTCACAACATCTGTCTTTTGACTTAATTTTTAAAACCATAATGATCAGGATTCCTTGACAAGTTTAATGGTTTTAATTTGTTTTTCCCTCATTAGTAGTGATTATTAACACATTTTACATACCTATGGGCCCTTTAAATGTCTCTTTTAGGAAGTATCTATTTATAACTTAAATATATTTCTTCATTCTTGATAATTTTATAGATGTACACAGGAACATGTGATTATATACGTCCCTCCTGATTCCCTCCAATTACCATATACCCCTCTAAATGCTCACTCTTCCTAAATGTATGTTGTTCTAAGTTTATATTTAATTTTAAACCTTTATTGGTTTTATTTTATTTGTATGAGTGTTGTCCTTGCATGTATGTACTTGCACAGTGTGTATACTCGGTACCCTCTAAAACAAAAACAATTGTATCAGTTCTCTGAAACTGGAATTACAGATATTTGTGAGGCATCATCTGGATTCTAGAAATAGAAGTTTTCTCTTCCTAAAGAGTAAGAAGTACTCTTAGCAGTTGATCAAATATGTCTCTAGCCCATATTTATTATTATAAAATTGACAAACTATTATGTACAGTCAGGACTACTCACATGTGCATGGAAGTGAGACTATCCACTACGACATAGAAAACCTACCAGACTGAATAAGCCCTTAAAAAAAAGTGGCTATAAATTTGAAAAGAAGGTAGGATGGGCATGTTCGAGGAGGATTTTAAGGGAGGAAAGGGATAGTAAATGATGTTATAATATTATAACCTCAAAAAATTACAAAAAAAATATAATAACTTGACATCCCCAAGCAGTTATAAACTGCCAGAGTTCCTAATGAAAAATAGGGTCTAGCAAACTCCTCCTTTTGTAATGGCAGAAACCGACTGCCATAACCTTGAGCAAGTGCTGCAGAGATAACTGTAGCTGCCAGGATTTTATAAGTGCAGTTCCCACGTCATATCCAGAAGGCAAGCTATTGTTCACAGCACTGTATACCATCCTCTGGCTTTTACATTCTTTCTGCATCCTGTTTGATGATGTTCCTTCCCCACCTCCTGATCATAATGGGGAGGAAAAAAGGTTTATAGTGCTAAATAACCATGTTGCCAATCCTCTCCTACATATGTATTTTTAAACCCATAGACATGGGCCGAGGTCAACTTTGATCAGTTAATTTTTTGTAGTGAGTAGTAGTCAATACAGGGAAGCACTGTGGTCAAAGTGCTGAGAGAAGAGACTAGGTCTTCAGTCCTAAGTGGCACATCTTTTATATTGCTGTCCTAACTGCTTGATGACTGGTTTGTTTGAGTTTCTTTGATATTTTGCTTAACAATTTTTAATATATGCTTTGCAAATATCTTCTACTTTTCCAGGAGTTACATCTATTGATCCTTCTCTTTGATATGCAGGGAGTGCTTAGCTTGTGGCAAGTCTTCGTAATTTTTATTTTCGCTTCTAAGCTTTATTTGTTACATCAAAAAGTAGAAATATTTCCAGGATCAAATCATGTTGTTTACGCAATGCTTTGTTCTCAAAGATTTATCATATGAGGATTTGTTTTGTTACATCTGTTAACCCATTTTGATATATTTTGACACAGTGTAGAATATGGTATATTTAATTTACTACATGGGAACATCTAGCTGTACTCCTTAATTTATAGAAAATTACCCACACCTGTATAACATATTCTTGACACCTTACCTAACAATATTTTTACTGTAGTTAGTTAGTTTTATTCCTTAGATCTCGATTATTGTCTATTGATTTATATTTATGTTTTTAGGTTATGACCATGATATGATTCCATTCAAGTGTATTACAAGTGGATCAGTGACTCTTGTGAATTTCAAGGAGATTCACAAGCTTTGTTAATTTTGTTTTTTCGAAGTTGATTGTGATGTTAGTGGTGGGTTTCAGATATGCAACCTTTATGATGTTGAGGGTATGTTTTCCTACATTTATTTTAATAAAAGTATTTATAGCAAAATACTTTGAACAATTATCAAAACATGATTTTAAACTTATTCAGGCTGTCAAGATTGTGTGCTTTATTATGCTAATGAGTTATATCACAATAATTTTTAATGAATTTTATCAAATCTCAGGTTTCCTTCCCACTTCTTGTTTCCAGTTTCTCCACTATTTTCCCTCTTATATAATACTTTCAATCACAACTTCTTATGCTTCTATTACTGATGCTATGGTGTGCTTACAGACAAGAGCCTAGCACGGCTGTCCTCCGAGAGGCCCAACAAGTAGCTGACTGAAACAGATACTTATTTCCAACTAATGGACTGAAATTGGGGACTCAAGGGGTGGAATTAAGGAAAAGATGGAATAAGTTGAGGAGAAGATCAGCAGTCTCAATTAACCCAGACTCCTGAGATCTCTTAGACACTAAGCCACCAACCAAACAATATACAGGATCTGGTCTGAGGCCCCCAACAATATAGAGCAGAGAACTGACTGGTCTGGCCTCAGCGTGAGAAGATGCTCCTAACACTTGAGAGACTTGAGGTCCCATGGAGTAAGGAGGTCAGGCAGGGGTGGGGTGAGGTGGGGAGTGGGGACATCCTCTTGGAGACAGCAGGGAGGAGGAATGGGATGCGACACACAATCTGGTTCTTATATCTTTCTCCTCCTCTTTTTTAATGATTTATATTTGTTGTCATATGTTTGTAATCCTATACTAAATCAATCCTACCTGGTCTATGACTTTGATCTTTCTTATATGGCACTAATTTAATTTGCTATCTCTTCAATGCCTTTTTAAAATTATACTAAATTATCATATTGGGTCATCCAATTTTCTTTTAGCATTTGAGCACATGTACAATAAGGCTCTTTGACATATTCTGTATTGGGAATTTACCAACGAATACATTAGACCCTTGGATTTTCATCCACAGACATTGCTGATCTAAACCAATCCACTTTCTCATTATGATGTTTAAGGTTTCCTTTTCTTTGTTTTTGGTGTTAATAGGTTTTATTTGTCTAAAGAAGCACCCTCTTTTTGAGGTTATCTGATGTACTGACATAAAGTTGTTCCTAGCTATCTCTAACAATCTATTAAAGTTCTTTGATATCAGTTAATTTATGTCCTCTGTAACTTGGTGCTGACATAGATATTGCCAGTCTTCCATATTAACATCATCACTTTCTATTTCCCTTAGTTGTTATAATAGTATGCAGAAAGATCTTCCTATGATAGTATGACTTAAAAATAGCAATTGCCTATTAATGCACTGTATTTAAATAAAATATATGGTATTTAAACAGAAAAAAATGTATCCATTGATATTGAATTGAATGCAAATAGACTGTATGAGAGCACTACTAAACACAGGCCAAGCATTGAATGATAGGTTATTTTTCTAACAGCACTTCATCAATTTTTGACATAATAATTCATGCCAGCATCTCAGGAGAAAGTGTAGTTTGTATAGAAGTTTGCAATGCCCCTGTGATACACCAGAGGCAGATAACTGTGAATAAACTTGAAGAAATAAGTTTTCTCTAGGTCAAGCTATAGCCAGTTTCTAATACTCATGTGAAACATGGTGTTCAATTCAAATTATTATTATTTAAAATCAGTAAGACATGTAATGATTTGACCTACCTTTGAGAAAAAGTTCTTTTAGGCATCTGTTTTTAGAATGAAGATGTTAAATCCGCATTCAGTCCTTTCACTGGCAAGCAGTTTTCACCGATTATCAAGTTTTATATACTTTTTCAATATTTTTTTCAACCATCTTCACCTCATTCCTCCCAGACTTCCCACTCAGTTTAGCAATGCATAGTAAATAATAATTTTGGATCATTTAAATCATCCAAACCTAGAACATCATGAACAGTTTAAGCAATTTATTTTAGATTAAAGAGAAGAAGTTGGCTTTGATCATGATCATCATGGTGCTAAGAGGGGTATAGCTCTCTGCGTTTGAAATTCAGCTCAATCTTTTCAAATGTTGTGCTATCTCAAATAAGCCTCTCCTAATTTTTATTTTCTTGCCTTTAGAAAACCAGTTTTTTAATAGTGCTCATTATTTTTTTTCTAGAAAATCACAGTGATTATAGAAGTCCACATGTTTGGGTACAATAGACAACAGGGAGATTTTACCTTTCTAATCTTACGTTATTTTAAATTTTATTTTTTGAGAATCTAATATATAAGTACTGTATTTATATTATTTCCATATCTTCCTGTATGACTCTACCTTTTCCTATATTCATCCATTCCATCTCAAGTTTAGAAGTATTTTTTTACTGTAACTATCATTGTTATATCCCCAGTTTTTGCCCAGAAACACAGCCTTCTAAATCTATTTAGTGTTGCTTTTATGTACACATGTACACAGCTATCAACTTCGGATTGGACAACTCATAGTTCTCTTTTCTGTGGAATTTTGAGTCTTTATCTTTCAATAGTTATTAACTTCCTATAGTTCTAATCTAGGAGTAGGTCTTAAAAATCTTATTGCATCTCTGTTGGTATGCCTACTGATGTCATTACATAAGTCAATTTTTACTTAACCATGTTTTGGGGATTTTTGGGTACAATATCCCTGCAATGGTCTAGAAGATACTATCTTCAAGCAGAATTCACAGTCCTTCAGCTATTATAATCTATGTTACTCCTCTTCCACAATGTTCGCTAAGCCTCATATGTAGAGATTGCCTGGTGAATGTACCATTCAAGACTTATAATCACTTATTGTCTGGGATTCACCAAATGTGGGACTCTGTAGTTGCCTCAGTCTCTGTGAAAAGAAGAGTCTTTCATAAAGGATGAGAATTACACTTAAAATAAGTTAGAAATTATGTTAGATTAAGAAAATGAGAGCAGCGTCATAGAGGCAGGGGGAGAGAGAAGGGATAGGGGGTTTCCGAAGGAGACACCTGGAAAGGGGAAAGCATTTGAAATGTAAATAAAGAAAATAGCCAATAAAAATAAAAGAAAAAAACAGAAAATGAGAGGAAAGAGTTCTCCCTCTAGGGTCTATGTCCTTTCTAACCATAGGTTATTGGCTAAGTTTACAGTTCCAGCATTAATTCCCTCCTACATTAGTGGGCCAAGGTACATTACACAAACAATAGTTATTCTCTAGTTACTGCCTCTATTGCACAACTCTGAATATCCTGTAATGTTATTCATTGTGGTTTGCCCTGAAGACTTTCATATCTCTCTATTCCGCTTACAAGTACTATAAAATACAGTAAATTTGTAACTTATTGATGAAAGGGCAGTGGATTACATATACTCATATTTTAAATTTTTCTAATTTTAAATACATGTTTTATTTCAAATTCAAAATTCAATAAAACTATTTACTGGGAAAACTTATAACAGAATTTTGTACATATGGTATTCTAATAAGCAAAATAATATTATTATGATAAATCAGTTCAAAGAAATAATATGCAATCAAGAAAAGGGGTGGACATTCAGTGAATGAGACAGCTGCTGGTATAATGTGGCATACTGTTACATCATCAATTTGTAAAAATTAGAATAAACAGACTGAGAAATAGCACAAAAAGAGCGACATCTCCAATTTTTTATCATCCTTTAATTTTCAGGTTATATATTATTTACATACCACCACTGCAGTATTAGTGTATTCAAATTTCACTAAAGTTATATGCATTATAATGAATGGCATACTCATAGTGGATACTATGAAAGAAGTTGGATCCATAAAATAACAAAATTGAAAATATTCATATTTTCTAAGACTTCTTCATTGTGTTTTAATACCATAGTGTAATACATGATTAATATATAAATTTACATTCTTATTAAATGCTGTATGCCATAACCAAAGAAAACATCATGATCAGTGGTTGGTACTACTAAAAAAGATAGAGAAATAGAAGCATTTTAGCATTTTTCATTCCACAGCATTTCTTTTTTTTTTTTTTTTTTGGTTTTTCGAGACAGGGTTTCTCTGTGTAGCCCTGGCTGTCCTGGAACTCACTTTGTGGACCAGGCAGGCCTCGAACTCAGAAGTCTTCCTGCCTCTGCCTCCCAAGTGCTAGGATTAAAGGCGTGCGCCACCACCGCCCGGCTGCCACAGCATTTCTTTAAATAAATCCTTATAACTGAAACATTTTCATGTAATTCTTAGTTCTAGAAGAAACTTTCTAGCCTACCAATGAAGTTGGAATAGTATATTATTAGTACTAAGAAGCTTGTGATCATTACACCTACAATTGAAGATAAATACACTGCCATCTATCTGAGAAATGCATCATTTGGCAATACCTGTGTACATCACAGAAGGTACATGTTCAGATTTATATTTAATAGAGTGTACAGAACTAGACCTAACATGTTGGCTTAATGTGTTGCCAATAAGATCAAAACCTGAATATCATGCTACCCTCCTGATAATAGAAACTATTATGAAATATATATAGTAGCTATATATAACTTTATATAGAACCATATAGTATATATAATTATATATATATAAAACTATATATAAACTATAGTAATCATATAGTTTAACATCATTATTTTTAATTATGATACTGCATCATTTATAATGCATAGTAAGCTGAGTTGATATATTTTATCTTACTTAAGGGTGTGGTACATTTTGTTATACAATTACCACTTAGAGAAAACTGAGTATTTTTAGTCTTCTTAGATTCTTGGAGTCTTTACAAGGTTTTGAAATATATATGAATTGACAACATTGTGATTTCTTAAAGGAAGTGTTTCTATGACCAAAAGTCTTTAAGACAAATAAGAAGAACCTTGCCTTAGTACTCTGGAAGCTGACTGGTCTGTATCCAATAGATGCCTGAGGATTTGACAGGCTAATGAAACAACAAGATTGTTTAATTGATTTATTTATGCTCTGTTTACTCATAACTGTTCTTCATATATTATTACATCACTTATATTTAAGGCATACTATACTATACTGTATATAAGGCATATATATGTATATATATGTATACACACACACACATATATATACATACATATATATATGTATATATATATATATATATATATATAGAGAGAGAGAGAGAGAGAGCATACATCAATATACATCAATGTATTTTTGGCTGTCGGTCCTTAACATTTATATATTTTAAATATTTTCTTTAGTCTTTGCCATAAGCTTTACTGGAAATGTGACAAAAATCTGCTTTTAGCATCCAGTTACCTTTTCCTATATTATATAATACTACCATTCATTGTTATCCATCTGTCTTCCCACTTGCATCTCCTCTATGGCCTGTGAGCCTCCTTCTTGTGAAACCTACATCTATATATCCAAAGCAGGACATTAATGGACTATACTTTATTATACCAGATTTAAAAGCAAAGGAGGGATTCAGGAAACTTGCATGTACAATAGACTATTTATTCTGTTTGTGAGTATAGGGATAAATATGCATTCAATACTCAACTTCTTGGAAATGGATTGAGATCCACGAAAAGGAGCAAATCTTAATTACAGGGACCCAGATTGCTGACTCTGCCTCTTTAGCCAATGATAATATCCTTGGTTATATGCAAATCTATCAGGCTCTGAGAATTGGAATCTGGCAAGTATGTGCCTTAGAACAATAATATAGACAAAGGGGGGGGGGGAATTGTCGGAGCAAATAGCCTAAAACATTTTGTAGCATTATTCAGCAATTAATAATTGCTGCTAGGAATGTTTAGAGGACAAATTGTGTCAACTGGTTTTCAGGAAGAAAATAGAAGCAATTATCAGCCTGAAGGAAATAAGTTTGTTCAGGGTTCCTTCCCAGGCGCAGACATAGCAGTGCAAACTCTGCTGTAGTAGATATCTTCCTACCAACCATTGAGGTATAAAAATAATTTGTAGTACCTATACTCTACTCACCAGTTCATCCTCTGGTATTGCTAAAGTGTCATTCCTTCTTCACTAATGTCACATTATCCTATTATTTCTTACCCTAAAAGAAACATTAAAAAACAAAATAAAAACTAATTTTATTTTAAAATAATTTCTAATAAATAATTGACAATGATATTCTCAAATATATCTTTTTATCCTGCTGTGTTCTCTATGTTGCCAATCTCATATAATTGACCACTTCTCTTTCCTTAAAAGGGAGGAGAGTTAAGTGGTCCCTTGAGAGCTCGAGAGATGCCCCAGTGTAGGGGAATCGAGGGCAGTGAGGTGAGACTGGGTGTGTGTGTGTGGAGAAACACCCTCATAGACGCAGGGAAGGGAGGATGGGGTAGGGGACTTCTGGGAGAGGAGCAAACCACGAAAAGGGATAACATTTGAAATATAAATAAAGAAAATATCCAATAAAAAAAACCCCAAACTCTTACAAAGCATTTAAAGTCCAGAAACATACATTGTCCTTTAGTTAGCACTCTGACACATTGTGTAACACTTTTGTTTCATATTTTGACTTTGTGTTTTGATTACTTTGCTTACATTAACTTAAAATGGTAAGCTTTAAAATTGTGTTATGTAATGTGCAGTTTTAAATTATAAGTTGCACATTTTTAGATGTACAAAGATAAAAATAAGTCAGTCTCTTCTCCAGCATGACATTTATTAGATTATGATAGAATATTGCTATAAATCTTTATAATTAGGTAATTATATATGTGTTTTCAAGCACACCTGTGACATGAAGACTTTCCATTTTGACTACCAAACCTTCATTTATATTTTGGAATTTTGAATACTGGGAAATTTATGTGTTATCTCTATTACCTATATATACTGACAGTTTCTTTATTAAATTTTTATATAAAATTGTGGATATAATATATATGTATATGTATGTACATATGCATGTAAGTAATAGCAAAATATAATTTTTTGTTTTGTGAGAATTAAATGAATATAAATATTTTCTAAATTATATGTTACCATGTGTGCTTTGAGTCATATAGCAATCACTATCAAAATAACTCAAAGCGCTCTTAAAAAGAACAAGTTACAATAGTAACCTCTCCCTGAATAAACAAATCAAGACCAAACCTAAAAAATAGATTCAACAGACCCAATTGTGTGACTTAAAGTTATTTTTTACTCACTATAGTTGAACTCCCACACTGATGATCAATGAAACTTTACAAAGGTGAGGGCAAAACTTACTTTGTAGCCTCAATGTACCCAAAGTCCCTGTCATAAGGCCCTAGCATATAGTGCAAACAGTAAAGTGAGGGAAATTTGTGGAGGTTAGGGTCTTATGGGAAGCTGGTCATTGAGGTTGTATGTGTGTGTCTGTGTGTCTCTGTGTGTGTTTGTGTGTGTGTGTATGTGTGTGTGTGAGGCAGATAGTCATTTCCCCTTCCTCTCTTTGTTTCTCAAGTACCATGCAGTAAACAAGCGTCCTCTACTACTGTTGTCCTTTCATATGCAGTACTATTACAAAACAGAATCAAAGAGACAGAGGGAATATGATCTGAAACCTCAGAATCTGTAAAGAGCAACAAACCTTTTCTGTTCATAAACTGATCGAGCTCAAGTATTTGTTACAGTAAAAACACCCTCAGTAATACAGTCTTAGGTAATCAGCATGACTTATTGTTTTGGTCACTGTGCAATGTTATTAAGGAAGAATCTAATAAGTATTGCATTACATAGCATTGAAATAATTATTTTGATGTTTTTATTGCTTATATCTTCATCTATTTATATTACTACTAATAATTTTACAAGTAGGACATATGGATGAATCACATTAACACAATATAAACATTGGACCCATACGCCAAGAGATGCTTCATAAATTCTAAATATGTCAACAGAGTGAGTAAAAATATATTCGTACAGAATTGCACAACTTTAAATTGAATGGAGCAGAAGTTAGTAATAGGTAAAATAAAGACACAGAGAATTTGTATTTATTATTTTAACCAGCACATTTGATTTGATTTTGAACTAATCTAGTGACTTTCATCAATACAGGTTAAAATATGACATAATGAACAGAATTAGCACATATTGGTAATGTTTACATGAGGGCCTGAATCAGCATCTGTAGTTAAGATGTCTCTTTACTCAGTTTTTGTCTTATTAGACATAACATGCTGTCAACTTTATATCATAAGATATAATGGAAAATTAATGTGATAAATTTTATTTGGTTTTTTTCTCTTGATTAAAAATGTAACATGCTTTGTCTTAAATTACCAAAATATAATAAAGAAGTGTTCCTAGCATAATATAATTATATTTTCTATACAAGTATTATATGATTTTAAGTATATCCTGTTTATTACTGGTATTTATGTAATTGCTACATTGCTACACAATTTTGCAATTGTTGCTAAATTGTTGCTACACATTTTTTCCAGACATTCTCATTGAACATGTTAATCACATAATCATTGTGAAATATCTAATTTCTAGTTGCAGAACTCTTGAGTGACCTTCAGCTTACTAACAGAATTTGGATAAATGATTGACACCTTATCTGACTGCCATTGAGATCCTTCACATTCCCAGGCCACCCTCCAGCTCCTGTTGCTACTGAAACCTTTGGTCCTGTAAAACAGATTTATGAAAACCCACTGACAGCTTTCTCAGAATATATGCGTGTGTACTCCTCAGTACTCTCTGTCACCGTCATCTCTACAGCTTGTGTGTCCTTCATGCAAATCATAAAAATAATAAAGCATTTGACAGTGCTACTGAAATTCTTTGGTGAACATAAATTCATATCCATTTTACTAATTTCGAGTACTAATTTCAAGTACTGCCTTTCATTAGCAGTTTTCAGAAAGCATGTTAAATATGCTTCTAACTACCTTTTCTGCAATTCAGTATGCACACTTATACTTATGGGTGCACATTATATTTAAAGTGTTTATCGGACTTTATTCTGATATTTTTATTCCCCAAATTATTTTTTTTGAAAACTCATTATTATGATGTGTATTCAATTTTATTTAAATGTTCTTTCATTCAACAAGCTAGTTTGGGATACATAATGAATTGTGTTTCTGTGACAATGAATTTCAAATAGGTTTTCTGAGTGGTACTGCCAAGAGCTAAAAGGTATTCCGTTTTCTCTAAATCTGAGCACTCCGTTTATTTGATGGGTGGTTTGTGTGCCTGTGGCACTCATTCATTGAACTACTTGACCTTATATTTGCCAGGACATAGGTTGCCCTTGTAACCTTAAATATATTTAATTCTCTCTTCAGTCCCAGCTTTCATTTCCCCTAACCAGTTGGGGCATATCTTGTAAACAGAATAAATAATTAGCTACTTAACAGCTTCTTACTTGGAACATGAATTTTTAATCACTTAAGTGCAACATGGCAGAATGACTGAACATATGCCTATATTTTCCTGAGGAAATAATGATCAGAATCACTCCTTTCAGTGTGGCTCTTAGAAAAATCGCAGTGCTAATGGAGCACAGTGGCCTTTGGACAATCTTCAGGAACCAGGAGAGCGGCTACATTTCTTGGAAAAAGCATAGATTCCATAACCACACACATACACAGACAATATTAATATTAATATTGTTATTAATAAACTATCATCATCATTATATAAATGAATAAAATAAGTTTTGTGAGCCATAACTTTCTTCCCCAAATATCCTTTGCTCTACCCCATTGGTCATTTTCACAGTCTGAAAGAACCACGTTTTGATAATATATGATATGTTTTTAAAAAGTAGGCAATCACTTAATTGCCTTCCTGATTTTGGAAGCATAATTTTTAAAAAGAAAGAAAATTCATGTTCTCAATGATTTCACTCAAAAGTCATACCATATTTTGTTTCCTGTCTTTCCAGAAATGGGGTAGTGTGTATCTTTCCTAACTATAAAGTTAGTTCTCCCCTCTTGTCATAGTAATTACAGTAAGTTTGTTAGAAAGGTAATGCTATATGTCACACTGAGAAGCCAATTAGCTTTTTCTCTACTGGATTCATATAAGCAGGCTTTAGCAAGTCTTGATATATCTATCCCAAATTAGGTTATGTGTCCCAATTTTAGATGTTATAATTTTCATTTGATTTATCAGATTAGAATATGTTCAATAAGTTTACATGGATTATGCTTTTTATTGATTCTTGCATTCGAGATAACTTTTTCAAAAATACTGGATTACACGGTATGTGCTATTTTTCCCCTTTATGTATCATACTTGAATGTACAGAAACAAAATTTAAGCGTACTATGCACTTGAATACAAGGTGAAAATTTTATTGTATTTCATTTTGCATCTTTTACATCCTTTCATTCCTTTCCTGTCTTTTTTTTTTCCATTTTCTCTCTGTCGCTGGCTCCTTTTGAACTAAAAATGTATACATATACAATGTTATTTCAATTTAAACCATTAGCAAGACCTGTGGTTGAACACCATGCTGCTACTAATGGCTCTAGAGTGCATTATGACGCCATTTGTAATCCCCTTGGGAGGTGCAGGCACATAACACACACATTTGATTTTAAGTCTAAAAGGGTATAGTAATGGTTTCAGCACTTCAGTGTTAAGTAATAAAATTTTTTTTTCTCCATTGGTAGGAAATGTGTTGTAACATAATCCATGTTTTTGTGAGATAACTTTCTCACTTTATTGGAAGTGTACTTAAATTTCAAATTAGACGGGGAATAAAGAGGAAGAATGGCCATGTTCGTGCTTTGACTTTAGTGAACCTTCTAGATTCTGTCATATATGTATAAATCTACTCTCACAATAATGAAGCAGACACATGGATCAATATCCAAAGTCTTTCTGTGAGACTGTAATTACACTGAAACTCTGAAACTTCACACCTATAGCTAGTACATCCCTGTTGGCTTTTCTTCCTTTCTCAATTATCCCTTCTTCGTTTGATTTTCTTCCCTTAATTTTTTTCCTTCATTTCATAGAATTTCTTTTGAGTACTGGATAGTTAAATGCTAATGTATTCATCACTTGCAAAATAAGTAAGACTTTGAAAATGACTAGACCTCAAAAATTTTTGATGAACAAAACCCTTTGCATTTATTCAAATAATACATCTTGTGAATAACTAGTTTGTTCTTATCTGTTATTTTATATTTATACTGGAATTCCAAACTTGTGAGAAATGAGATATTTTTTAAATACTGGTTAAAATTTTTGGATAAAATATTTAAATTGGAAAAAAAGGATATTTTTCAAGGTCAGGTTCTTAAGGAAAATAGAAATGACTTGGGGCCTTAGGTAGTAAACGGACACTGTCAATCTCTTCCATTCTTATGTCTTAAACACAGAAGTAAGAAATAGCAAAGGAGAGAACAATCATTAATCAATATAACAATTTGATCAAATTCCTCCTTTCAACTTTAGAGCATTCTATCTTGTCTTTTAAATACATTCCTTCATAGAGAAACCAATGGTGTGGTCTTAGTAATGAAATAAGGGCCCATATCCCATATTGAATACACACAAAATCTAACATTTGAAAATATCAAGAAGTGTGTGTGAGGCATGCAATCCATCAGATGCCAAATACTGGATGCTACATATTCTATGGTCTACTGTGATAGCCAGAATACTTAACAGCTAGCAATTCAAATACCAAGTAATGGGTGGGGAGCAGTGTCTATGAAAGGATTATTTTATAAAAGTAATCTGTCACTGAATTAAAGTTCTGTTTTCACACACATTTTTTACTTGCATTTACTCAAACTTTGTTTCTTCTCATAGAGAGACACTTACTGAATTTTATCTAACTCAAGATTGCAACATGATCACATTAAGCACCATTTTAATTACAAAGGTAGTGAGTGTCTAAGGATGTATAAAGATTGAGCATAATTTTCTTATTTTTTTTGCTTTAAAATAATCTTTGTTTTTCTATAATATCAGTTTTATGTAATGTATACAAAACTGTTAAACACCATTAATTCTGGTCTAGTCTTTAAAAAGATTATGTTTATTATACATTTAGATTTACTTCTTACCAAGAATGGTATAATAAGAATTTAATAAAACAGCATTATAAAATACCCATCCACCTCTACTTAATAGGTATATTCATTTGATTTAACATTCTTAAAAATTTAAGAAAGTATGCTTTCAAATCATATTAAAATTTTTCACCAACACGTTAATATACAGAGGTTTATCAATTGCTGAATCAAACACTAAAGAAAAATAACATCATTTATGTAGTCTAATAATAATAATGGTAATAATAAAAATAATAATCAAAGGGCTAAGATGTTCCTCACATTTGCTCTTCCAATTGCACATAAGGATAAAGGTGTTTCATTTCTTTTCCTTTCTTTGTTTTTCAATTTCTTTTCTTCTATTTGATATTACTATACAAATAGCAAGTGTCAATGATGAATGCATACTGAAAATCATAAAGCCTTGCTATGTGACTGGTTGCAGGTTAAAAAGCTAGTTTTCCATAGTACCAAAAATAAATTTACAAATGCGAACTTCTCATACACTTTATATTTAACTCTACTAATTTTATGTTAAATGGAGTCTGATGCCCTAAAGAGCAAACTGATTCTTCTATACTGTGTTTACTTACAAATCTAATTTCAGCTCTTTGCTTAAAATAACCAAACAATTAAATTGTTCTTTAAACTTTTGAAATGGAATGACTGAACAGTTCTGCTTTTGGTAGCAGAAACGGTTAATTTGAATGCACACTGATAAGAAAAGGCAGTGGAAGATGGTAATAGGGTTGCTAGTGCCAAGTGAAAGAAGACAATTATGCCAGCAGTTGGAATGCCATATGGAAAAATGAAGCCTGCTTTCATAACCAGGATGGAGGAAAATCTGTCAAGGGTTATTTTTGTTACATATTCATAACCTGATAAATTGTGTTAATTGCTAAAAGAATGAGAAGTCAAACAAGAATGGATTTATTATGATGGAAATGAGAATTGTTGAAAATAGCTATAAAATTTCAATAGTATATCCAGTTGGTAGATCATTGTTTTGAATCCTCTCATTTAAAAACAAGTAAAGAAAAGTTAAATTTCATTTTTGCACAAATAAAATAAATTCTCTAAACCTTTCCATTTTTATAGATGTTAAAAGCGCATAAATCTTGAATCATTAATCCAACATAATTATAAGAGATGCATAAATATATGGAGGTATAACACAGTCACATAAATTAAATGACCATAATAATGAGTAGTGCTGTATTAGTCTATAAAGAATTGTAATTGGGGAATATATGGTTAGAAATAGAATATTTTTATTTATGGGGTTTTTATTTTTAACTTTTAAATAAGCACAAAGTAGATAAAACTATTTCAAACAAATACAGACACATCATATTTAGAGCCACATTTTAAGCCAAAAAAACTTAAACTTCATATATAAGATGAAATGTTGATAGCCTCTTCAATTTATTATTTTTGATATGTGTGTACATATATAAGTATAAATACACATATGTAAGTCTGTGTGTATACACAACCATATATACAGATGTTACAAATATAAGTATACATATAAATATAGGTTTATATCTTGCATCTTCATTTTTGATGTTTTGTGTATATTCTTTTGTACTGGCTGATTTTGTGTGTCAACTTGACACAGGCTGGAGTTATCACAGAGAAAGGAGCTTCAGTTGGGGAAGTGCCTCTATGAGATCCAGCTGTGGTGCATTTTCTCAATTAGTGATCAATGGGGGGAGGGGGGCCACTGTGGGTAGTGCCATCTCTGGGCTGGTAGTTTTGGGTTCTATAAGAAAGCAAGCTGAGCAAGCCAGGGGACGCAAGCCATTAAGTTAACATCCCTCTATGGACTCTGCATCAGCTCCTGCTTCCTGACCTGCTTGAGTTCCAGCCTTACTTCCTCTGGTGATCAATAGCAATGTGGAAAGTGTAAGCTGAATAAACTATTTCCTCTCCAACTTGCATCTTGGTCATGATGTTTGTGTAGGAATAGAAACCCTGACTAAGACAGTTTTTAAAGCTGATCATGCTACCACTGAAAATAAATAAGGTTTCTGAAGTTACTGGATTGTTCCCAGGGATGATAGCTGAGAGAGGCTAGAAGGAGAGAAGGGGGAATGATAAAATTCTATTTACATTAAAACATAGATGGAGAAACCAAGATGTTCCATGATAAAACCAAATTTACACAATATCTTTTCACAAATCCAGCCCTACAAAGTATAATAGATGGAAAACGCCAACATGAGGAGGGAAACTATACCCTAGAAAAAGCAAGAAAGTAATCTTTTTTCAACGAACCATAAAGAAAGTAACCACACAAACATAAAAAGAACATCAAAAATAACAGGAAGCAACAATCACTATTCCTTAATATCTTATAACGTCAATAGATTCAATTCTCCAACAAAAAACAGTCTAACAGAGATGATTTTCATATGAATCTTTGATTTTATCAGAAAATATTTGTGACTTCTCTTTCAATTCAGTAATGCTTTCTGCATTTACCATTTTGACTGTATTGTTTTCCATGATAATCTTTAATTTTAACATTTTTTTCTGTGTATTTCTTCAATTTTGTCAGAGGAGTTTTTCATGTAGAGCTTCGGTTTCATCGGGGGTGGTGGTGTGTTTGTAGTTCCACTTTCAATCAATTTAGGAATGTTTTTGTGCCTACCATTTTGCCAGTATAATTGTCCATGATAATCTTCAATTTTAACGTTTTTCTGTATTTTTCTTCAATTTTGTCAGAAGTATTTTCCATGTGGATCTCCAGTTTTATCACACAATGTCTATAATTTTACTTTCAATCAACTTAGGAACATTTTTATACCTTCCGTTTTATCTGTATAATTTTCCATGTAATAGTCAGTTTTAACATGTTTCTCTATATATTTCTTGAATTTTTTCAGGAATATTTTCCTTGTAGATCTTCAATTTTATCAGAAAGTGTTTATAATTCCACTTTCAAAAAACTTAGGAATATTTTTATGCCTACCATTTTATCTCTATAATTTTCCATGTAATAGTCAGTTTTAACATGTTTCTATATATATTTCTTTAATTTTATCAGAGATATTTTCCATGTATTCTTTAATTTTATCAGAAAATGTTTATAATTTCACTTTCAATCAACTTAGAAATATTTTTATGCCTACCATTTTATCTGTATAAATCTTTCCATGAAATAGTCAATCTTAACGTGTTTTTCTATATATTTCTTCAATTTTATCAGAGATATTTTCCATGTATATTTACACAATGGAATACTACTCAGCAATTAAAAACAATGAATTCATGAAATTGTTAGGCAAATGGGGAACAGGGGGAGGGAAGAAGGCTTATGGGACTTTCAGGCAGGGGGGGAACCAGGAAAGGGGAAATCATTTGGAATGTAAATAAAGAATATAGACAATAATAATAATAATAATAATAATAATGGAAAAACATTAAAATAAATAAGTAAAAATAAAATATAATTTCAACTAACCAAGGAAGAGATATTTTTGATATTTTGGGGAAAGGGGAGAGGGACAGGGAGGAGGAGAGGATGGGGAAACCCTGGTAGGGGTGTAAGGTTTGAAAGAAACAAAAAGTTAAAACAAACTTAAAAATAAACAAAATAACAAGTATACCATTAGATTTTAAGAAGAAGAAGGAGGAAGAAGAGGAGGAAGAAGAGAAGAAGGAGGGGGAGGAGGAGGAAGAAGAAGAAGAAGAAGAAGAAGAAGAAGAAGAAGAAGAAGAAGAAGAAGAAGAAGAAGAAGAAGAAGAAGAAGGAGAGGGAGAGGGAGAGGGAGAGGGAGAGGGAGAGGGAGAGGGAGAGGGAGAGGGAGAAGGAGAAGGAGAAGTAAAACAAGAACAAGAAGAAGAACAACAACAAGAGGAAGAGGAAGAGCAGGAAGTTCAGAAGAAGCAGGAGGACCAAGAGGAGCAGGAAGACCATGAGGATCACGAAGAACTCAAGGAACAGGAGGACAAGGAAGAAGAGGAGGAGGAAGAGGAGGAGGAGGAGGAGGAGGAAGAAGAAGAAGAAGAAGAAGAAGAAGAAGAAGAAGAAGAAGAAGAAGAAGAAGAAGAAGAAGAAGAAGAAATACCTGAACAAAACATGCATTTGCAATCATGAAACAGAGAGAACTAGAAGTGTAAAACTATAGGTATGCCCCCATGAGTCTACATCTCTTAATGATTCTTTTTTTTAATTTATTAATCATTTTATTTGTTTGCATTTCAAGTGTTATCCCCCTTCCCAGTCTCCTATCCATAAATTTTTATTTTACAGTTTATTTTGCTCTTTTTTTAAGTTGATATTCAATCTTGTAAGTAACATTTATTATCAGTATATCTTGCCTTTGACCTCACATATGTTACAAATTCTTCAATACACAAAAGGTGTACATGTATAATAGTCATATTACTTTTATGACAGCAAAAACTTGCTAATAGCTCATGAATAATAAATCATTATATTTCCTCATAATCGACTTCCATGCAACTACTAAAATTAGTATAGGTCATTACCTACAGACATGTAAATTGACTAAAACATTTTTTATTGTATTCAACAATATATATATATATATATATATATATCATTCATAAAAGTGATGAACATGTTATTAAATAAACATAAGTAGATAAAATCTTTTTACTTGTTTGTTTGTTTTGTTTCTAGTAGAGCTTAAGATCTTAGCTCTTACTGTTGTACAAACCCATAATAAGAACAAGTTTTGGACATTGAAGTTTATTTTAATAAGGCTGTACTTCAATGTCCCTCACATCACCAAAGGATTTTACCTCCATAATAGCTAAGAGTTGACAGTTCTGCTGCAGCAGTGAAATGGGTTGTAGGCACGATTATTTGGATACAGATTTGCTGCTGTGGTCAAAGCTATTTGACTTGAGTGATTGTCATCACTCTCAGCCCACAGGGAACATGTGACATTCATTTAAGAAATGGTGTGTGTATTAAGATGGTTTATCCATGAAGTTATTCATCAACTATTTCAATGAACAATGGTTCTGCTTGAAGGGTGGCACAGATATTAGGTGAGGGTAAGATTCTGTTTCATTGACTGTGATGATTTTGAAAAGCATTCATCTCAGAAAAAGAGTAACTTATAAGGTCCTTTTCTTCAAAATTGATAAAATAATTATAAATATCAAGCAAAGAATTCAGTCTCACTCTTTGTTTTTCTCTTGCAAGCTACCTCCCAAATTAATTGTCTACATTTCTTTTGGTTGTATAAATAATTTTCAAATATGTAAGCTGTTCTGAAAATCATAGTATAGTGTAAAAACATCAAATAAACAATTCTACTAATAGAGAGGCTGAGATAGGAGAAGCATGATTTCAAGACCATTATGTGGTACATAGCAAGACACTGTCGCATACAAACAAGTAGAAAGTGTATATGGACTGTACAATATTGAACCAAATTCTCCAATTACCAAATTAGAGAGACCACTGGATGACAGCCAACAAATTTCTAATTCTTCATATTTTTGAATTTCAATCAATTAGGATATGTTGGTGATATTAATTTTCATATTAAGAGTTATTAAGGAAAAATGATTGTTACTTTCTGTTATTTTGTTGTTAGAGGTGGAATTATGTTTATGTGGATTTGTTGAAAGATTACTTTCTTGTTTTAGTTTCCCTCCTTGTATTGGTGTTTTCCATCCATTATCTTTTGTAGAGCAGGATTTGTGGAAAGATATTGTGTAAATTTGGTTTTGTCATGGAATATCTTGTTTTCACTGTCTATGGTAATTGAGAGTTTTCCTGAGTATAGTGTCCTGGACTGGCATTTGTGTTCTCTTAGAGTCTCCATGATATCTGCCCAGGATCTTCTAGCTTTCATAGTTTCTGGTGAGAAGTCTGGTGTAATTCTGATAGCCTGCTTTCATATGTTACTTGACCTTTTTCTTTTACTGCTTTTAATAATCTTTCTTTGTTTGGTGCATTTGATGTAATGATTCTAAATATGGTCCCCAAAAGTTGAACCACAGGAAACTATGGGGTCATTCCATATTTAATCCACTAGGAATTTAAAAATGACACCCTACTGTGTTTTATACTTAGAATAATTTGGAAAATAGCCCCCCTATTATAGATTAAATTTACTATTCTCTGATAGAGTTTTGAAGAAAAAGTTCATGTAACTTTCCATGGCAGAAATATTCTGCATTTCAGCTAGACCTTCTTCCCTTCTCTTCAACCTTTGATTATATTTCTTGAAATTGTTCAGGCACCTATGTCATATTACTCATTTCTCTACTCATGAGTCCCTTCACTGACAATAGGTGGTCTTCTGTTTCATCAGATTTTATGTTACTTTCTAACTTTACGGAATAGAGCTACTTTTGATGTCAATCATGAATTATTAACTTCATATTTGTCTAAGAATATATCTAAGTTGTACACACAAATCCTATACAGACATATTCCTAAAATAACTATGAATGAAAAAATTCGCTTGAACACTCCTCCATTGCTGATGGGAGTGCAAACTTATATAACCACTTTGAAAACCAAAGAGAATGTATGGTCTGGACCAAGCTAATAGGGGAAGGGAAGTGGGTGGGTAGAACTGGAAGAAGAGGAAGGAAGGGGTCTATGACTGTTAAGTAAAGTGAATAAATAAACACAAGAAAAAATATTTTCCCTGAGAGGACTTTTAATCATAGATAAATGATCTGGTTTCATCATTGCATGGTTTATTAGTAATACATTTTCTGAATTATCAAATCTATTATTCATTTAACTTAGTAGTCTTTATAAGTAATACATTATTTCCTAACTAGGGAATATGCAATGAAGATTAGAACTGGAAGACCTAATTTAAATTTGCACTCAACAGTAGAATATTTTCAAAGTTAAAGTTTGTTCACTTAGAGAAATTTCATGCCTGTTGTTCTTTGGATATATGTTATCAAGCCTAAGGTTTCATGTGATGGATGCTTGGCCTTGTTGAAGACATGGGATGTATTGTGGGACTCTTAAAATTTGAATTCTAGCAGCATATCCTTGAGGAGATCTAAATATCAACTCAAAAAAGATAAAATGGCTTTAGCTATACCTAGACTCTATTTCACAAATTTAAAACAATTGAAAATAGGAGGAAATCTTTGGAAATATAAAGAGATGACTATATTTATACACACAGACCTTTCCAGGCTAATGTATGCTCAGCTGATAACAAAAAATCCTTCCTTCTCTAATCCTTCTCCCTTCTATTCAATATTTTACACATTTCTTCTTACTACTTCCAGCAATATGCTCCATAAATCTATTATTTAATGAGTCTATTTGCAAGAATTTATACTTTGGTTGTGATTTCTATTGTTTCATTGATGATGGTTATCTTCTGGTAGCATAGTAATAATGGTAATAATTACCAATCCAACATTTCATAAGTGACATTGTATATGAATGATGGGCCTGAGCATTTCAAGATAGATGCATACTATTCCAAAATGGAAGAGTAAATCAGCCCACATCTTCTAACCCTTTGTTTTTAATTTTCTTCCATAGATAACCTTAGAAATGTCTTATCCTTAAATTAGGGTGAAGTTGTGAATTGATGTTGGAAAAAAAAAAGCTATCAAACTGGAAGCTGGAAAATTACAAGGACAGTAAATATAAGGATCTCTACACTCACAGATTTATATTAGTATTCTATAACAGTAATAATTTGCTATACTACTTATATGCCCAAGGCTGCACATTCTTATTCAGTGCCTGTGAGCTTTTCTGAGTGTTGATCAATCATAAATCTGAACTACTTCAAGTTCTTTTATTTGTACTTCTAGATTTTGTGGCATCAAGGTTTGTGATAGGTTGACTTTGTTCTACTTGAGTGAATGATTATTTTGCCACAGGAAAACACTGCTAATTGGAAGGAAGTCCAGTTCAAATCCCAAATACCACAGTGGTCAACAACTATTGAATATTGGGAAATTAAGCTTTCTTCTTTGGGGAATTGGGCTAATTTGTATTCAGTTACCTAATTAATGGTCACAAATCTCCTCTACTAGAAATGACTAAAACTAGTAGGAACTACTGTGTATAAAGATATAAACAGAGTTAATTTCCATTCCATTGACGTTCTCAATGATCCCATGAGATCTGATTAAGCAATGATATGGTACTTAGCTGTGCCTGTAACAAGTCCAGAACACTACCCACTACATGGTAAAAATTCATTATTGGTATTTCACTTTCACTTATTAAGTATCTACATAGAGGAAACAGTGGAACTTTGAGAGGTTATTTGCATAAACCATTCACATGAAATAAAACTGAGCTGAAATATCTCATGAGTGATGATGGGAAGACATGCATTCCTTAAATAGCTAAAAGATTCTATTGGCCAATTCAACTCAGATGCTCAAAACATCTAGTCAGAAAATTTGTGTTTTGGTGCATTATATAAATTTGTAAGAGACTATGTAAGATAAAGAAATGTTATATTAAATAAGTGCCTTTGTAAATCTGGTCTAAGGTTTTTATTCAATTTATTCATTTCAATTACTGAACTGTAAAACATTCTTTTATCAAACTTGAATATCAGTTTGTGCATTCATTCTTTGACTACTAGTATTTTATACTAAATACACTACAAATTAATTCATGTAATATTATAATCTGTGTAATAGTTTTGCTCTGGTTTATTTTTCTTTCAAATTCATGCTAAAATTTAATGCTTAGGATAACAGGTTTGAGAAATTATGAGACTGTGACATGTATTTTCTTGTCACACATGTTGCCATATTTAATTTAACATGTATCAAACAGAATCACTATATCACCTGCTGCTTTTCATAATTATTATTGTATCTTTAAATTATTTCTTTATTTTTATAGTGTTATAAATAGGACTCAAGGTCTTATGCAAACTTGAGTTTTGAACAGCAAAGGTCTATACTACACTTTCAAACAAACTTCAAAAATGTCTATATCCTTTTTCTCTTCTTTGTACTACCAATTGGTACCTATAAAAATACTAATGTAATATTTTAGTATTATGGTTTTAGCAAAAGAAATACAGAACTCTTCAAATTACTGTATAAAATCAGGAGCAAAAAGGGATCACAATCAATATTACTTAGTGGTAGCAATGAAGTGAAATTGTTTGTAAGGGCTAATGTGTGCATTTTTATGACTCAACTTTTAAATTGAACCAGTAAAACTAACATAAAATAGCAAGCAATTTCTACCAACATCGTGAATCTTATAAGTTACAGCTGTAAAACAGAATCATTGATCTTTGATCTTAATTAATATTAAGCCAGGAAAGCCACAGTGGTAAATACAATTGCTACTGCCCTCTAGAGAACCTATTTCCTTGAACTGCTTCTGAGCCTTGAATTATGAGAGAACAAAAGCAGGTCAAATACTGCATGTTTAGTTCATCTACTAGAGAGTAAATGATATCTCTTCTGACTAAAAGTAATAGGACTAGAGAGGTGGGTGTTCATCAGATTTCCCAGACAAATGTTTCCATTGTTAAAAAAAAAAGTCTTTATTAAATACTTATTTTTTTTTTATTTATCCTTCTATCATACAGTATATTTATTCCATGCTTGGATAGACAAACTTTCATCCAAGAATGCATTGTAATGTGCTACTCAAGGATAACATTGTGTAGGGTCAAAGAGTCAAGGGAATTAGGGAGGCAGATCTGGAAAAACAGTGAGGTTAAGGATTGGACAAAGCGTAGAAATCTTGTCCTGGGATTGGAAGGAGTAGGATTGCTTTTCTGAGGCTTGCTAGATCCTGTGCCTCCAGCTTTGCCCCAGTCGCCTTCAGGTCATGTAGTCTAGTAGCCAGGTTAAACTTCCTCTCCCTTTACAAGGTCATCTCCAGCAGTACTTGGACTTCTTTCTTATCCTAATGAGGCATCTCCAGCACCCTGGCACCACTGAATGATGTACTCACCCTCTATCCCCTACTCAACCCCCAAAGATTTAAATAGCCTTTGTTTCCCCAAACTAAAGGGGCTGTTTGCACTAAAGAGTCTATTCTTGTCTGTGCTACCTGCTGCTTGAGTCACTCAACCCATGGCCATCCCTGTAGCCATCTCCCACTGATTATGACCCCTGGCTGATCACTCTGCAGCAGGTAGTAAAGGAGAGCATGAAAGACAACATTCTCATACTATTAAAGTAGTTTCAGTGCTGAATAGTCATCCAATATTACATATTCATATGTGTGTGTGATGCCAAGTCCTAGGACCTGAGCTCAAATCTTATGATCCACACAGTAGAAGAGAGAATAAGAGAATATGCTTTCACAGCTTGTCCTCTGTCTTCCACATTCAAGTTAATGGACACACACACACACACACACACACACACACACACACACAAATACACATACCCTACAAAGAGAGCAAATAAGGAAATAAGTACTCTTAACAGGGAAAACTACTGATCTGTGTTGTCAATGTCCCTCCATTTGATTCAGACACACTTCTTTTGAAACTTATTCATGCCTGATATTATTTTCATCAAAATATATTGGAAAAAAACTCATTTCTAAATTTTTCCATCATTTTATTAAATTGTCTAGTTCATTAGTGAAGAAAATATAATAAATAAAAATTACCACTGTTTTAAAGTTTTGAAAGAATGCAATATTAAGTTCCATTATCAGTCAACCTAAGCTGTTTTAGAACTTGCTACAAAACTTAGGAAAACCTTGAAATTCTGATCTTCAATCCTATACCTTCCAAGTATCGGATTTACAGAACTGTGCTACTAAACTTGGGCAAATGATTGTACTTTTTTATTGATTATTTTAGTTGTTTACATTTCAAATGGTATCTCCTTCCTGGTTTCCCCTCCAAATACCCTCTTTCTGCCCCCCTGCTTTAATGAGGGTGCTCCCCCACCCACCCATGCACCCACTCCTGCCCACCACCCCAGCATTCCCCTATGCTGGGGCATCAAGCCTTCACAGGACCAAGGGCCTTCCCTCCCACTGATGCCAGATAAAGCCATCCTCAGCTACTTCTAGAACTGGAGTCATGGGTCCCTCTATGTGGACTCTTTCATTGGTGGTTTAGTCCCTGGGAACTCTGGGGTGTCTGGTTGGTTGACATTGTTGTTATTCCTATGTAGTTGAAACTCCTTCAGCTCCATAAGTCCTTCCCCTAACTCCTCCACTGGGGTCCCTGTGCTCATTTCGATGGATGGCTGCAAGAATCCACATCTGAATCTTAGATTTTCTAAGCCTGCCAATTTTATTTCCTTATTACTCCAGTCATGTTTCTAGGATTCAGGTGAGCAGTCTCATCAAATGACACCCAATTAAGGAACTGGACTGTAGGTTGCGCTTACCTAACAGACAGAGGAATGCTCCTTTGATAAGTGCACAAATATAGGTAAAGAGAAGAAGGAAATGTTTGGCATCAGTTGAAAAACATGAGTAAAATATTGAGGTAGTCAGTTAAATATTTTAGGACTTGGAAGAAAATTATGAGGACCCATAGGGTAGGGTAAAATCATTACAGCTCCATCAATATTTGGAATATGTTTAGGAGCCATGCTCTTAATTTACAGAAAGGGAAAGTAAGTTGAGCAACCTGAGGAAGAAAAGAAGGGTTTGTGCATAGTTACACAGCCTGATGATTTGAATGTATTATCATTTTCATTTTGATCTATATAGTCATATATAATTAAATAGATCCATGACTATTTCGCTACAAAATAGCAGGCTCTAACAGTTTGTAGCCAAGTCCTCATGGGCCTGTTCTCTCTGGTTACTCTGTGGCTAGCAACTAATTGTTTCACTCTTTGCATGCTTATGGACAAATTAACCTGGCCCCCTTAAAAGAATATAGAGAATTGAACACCAAAATGGAAAAACACTTCATTAGTTTTTGAGATTTTACAGAGCCTGGGACAATTGTACCTAGATTTTGTACAATTTAAATCAAGCTCTTCCAAGTTACAGGGAATGTTAGAGCTGAATCAGAGTCAGGAAGAGTGCTTACAAAACAACTGGCATTTGAAACCGCTAACAAGACTTGAAGGAGGCACTTCAGTGATCTTTTAAGAAACCAAATTTACAAGTGATTATTTGGTTGTGTGTAGGCATAGCTTCTAGCCACCAGCAGAGCATGTTTTTCAATACAGCCCTTAAAGAAGTTATATGCCCTGAGGGGGAAAGTAGTACCTGTTATACATGTAGAAAAATGCAACGTTTTGTGAGTGATTGCTGCTATAAGGATTTCAGATTTAAAAGTGAGTGGACCTTTGTACCACTCCCATAGTCTGCCTTGATTCCCAGGTTTATGTTCACTATGTCAGAAAGAATTATTGGGCTAAGTAACAAATAATTTTCATAAATAGACATTCATTCATTTAGGCTAGACAATGGTCAATGTGGATTCTCCTGGCTCTATCAAAAAGTAGCATATATCATTCAGTGGGGTCTGGAGTACAACAAGGGCAGGGCAACAGGGCTCAAGCAAGAAACTGTACTATTTAGTAGCTCTATATTTTAATTGTTAGCATTGTGTAATGGAGTCAGATTTCTACCATCAGACTTTATAATAGTCTGTACTATGGGATCCCAGGGTATTTGGGTACCTGTCTGTACACACAGTAGGAAGTATATGAGGAAAAGTTACCAGATGCTACAGGGACTACAGGGATAATAGATGGAGATTATACAGAAGTAATCAAGGTTTTCCTTCAGCCAATTCAACATTATTTTGATACTACAGCTGAATAAAAGCATAGCACAACTCATAGTGTTCCCCAGTGTTAAACAAAGAAAGGTGCTTCAGACTCAGTTGTGTAAATATATATATATTTGGTGTCATCAAAACATGCTTCCTCAATAAAATAATTAATGGAGAATCTCCCAGATTGAAGCTATACTCTAATAGTAAAGGTTTTAGGTTGATTCTTGGTATTGGGGTCAATGTGTCTTTAATTGTGGAATCACATTTAATTGTGGCTCTTAGGATGGCCATGTCAACAATCAGCTGCAAACCTACATGTAGCTGATGAGGCACAGGCATAATCACATTTTTCCACTATATTTGGCATGATACTGAAGGACTAAAGATCATGAAAATTATCTTTAGGCCATATTCCCTATAAAATATGTCCATAATTTACAGACAAGATATCTTGAGTCAAATGGCTGTCTTTTAACATAGCCCAAACAATTTTCTCTCTCTCATCAAATGATACACTAGGGATTTAAAACATTGTGGAGTTTAGGGTAAGTTATACAAGATACAATTAGTTACATAAATCCTCATGATGACTATCAAAAACTGAGATTGGTATAGACCATGGTTGATTATTTCTGCCAGAAACCCTGGTTGACTTTGCAAGCCCACCTACTCCCCAAGGAGGTGTGTTCCCTGGACCACTTGGCTGTCAGAAAAGTCAGTCTGGGGGGAATCAGTGACTGCTCATGAGAAAAAATCCACTACTGCTGCTGTTTTACTGGGATAATAATGATGGGTTGGAAACAGACCAGCCCAATAGTCCTTGAATACCCTTATTTTTGACCTAGAAAAGAACTAGGGAAGAAGCCAAGAAGATCAGGTTGGGTGTAAGTGGGAGGTTTTGGAGTGAGGAAAGAGAAGACAGAAATGTTGTATTTATAATATTAGGAAGGAGAGAGAGAGAGAGAGAGAGAGAGAGAGAGAGAGAGAGAGAGAGAGAGGAAGGAAGAAAAAAGAACAAAAGAAAGAGGGAGGGAAAGAAAGAAAGAAAGAAAGAAAGAAAGAAAGAAAGAAAGAAAGAAAGAAAGAAAGAAAGAAAGAAAGAAAAAAGAAAGAATAAAAGAAAGAAAGAAGCAAACAAAGAAGCCAGGAAAATGGAGGCTACTACAGGATACAAGGGCAATAAGCAAAGTTGGGCTCCTAAAGAAGAACCATTATCTCCTGCTATGACATTACACCTTCACTTCATTACACATGACTTAAAGGATTTTTTTCTATCATTCTACTATGTCATGGACATTATGAAAAACCTTGTTTTTTTCCTTTCTCTTAACTAACTAGAGACTATTGGAAATGGAATGCCACACGTTAACAAAGGGGAACAAAACCTAAGGTGCTATGAAGAGATCTCAGGAAGGGAAAACAGTTTGACCCATCTCAGGTGGTATGTGGGGAAGATGGTATTTCTTTGTTTACCATGAAAGTATGGAACAACCATTTGGCCATGTTCATAAAAGTCTGTGGATGTGGTAAAGCCATAGTTCGAGCTATTAAGAAGCTGAAACGTAAGTCTACAGGGACATAAAAAGATATCCCTTGAAGGTGATCTTCTAGAGAAGAGGTCTCCCTGAAAACAAAAAACAAAGCAAAACACTGGAAAGAAGATACCACCACCCACACTGGGTCAGATACAAAGGCTAATCTGGTGTCCAGGACTACAGTGACCATCCCTTGGACTAAGCATGAACATTCATCAGGAACATCTAGGAAATAAGAAAAGGGGCAAGGTGGGGAGCAGAGAAAGCCTTGAGCACAACCATGGCAGGACCACAGTGTCCCAGATCCGTGGGAATGGCAAAGCTGCCCCGGAACACATGTAAATGTTGAAGTGTTTACAGAACATGTTAATGACATCTTCTTACTCTGGAATGATTACGGCCTGAGCCTTCTCTCCTATAGAGAACACCTATGCAGGTTAGCTAAACCTGCCTCTTTATTCAACTGTGTATAATATCCTTGCCTTCTCATCATATTGCAGTCAATAACCCCCTCCTCCATTCAGATGTATAAATGAAAAGAAAACAATATCATACCTAAAATAATCATACAAGTTCATAAAACATATTGTGGTGAATTAAAGAAATAGATTTCAATTTGAGTAAATTTAAAATGTTTTATGTTCTGCTTTGCTTTACTTTACTCCATCAGTTATAGCCAAATTCTTTATCCTTTCATTTGTAAAATTTGGAGAAATTTTTAAGCAACATATTCAGATGTTTCTTATTCCTACATTCAATTATCATATTTATAATTATTTTTGGACAACCGCTATTCTTTCATGATGAAAATAAACATTATTGATGGAGCACAAGTAATTACAAACTGACTTTATATTTTAATAAAAGGAAAAACTCATTTTCATTTAGCACTCTAATTTCATAAATATTTCAATGCTAATTTTTTTTAAAAATATTGATGCAGTTGCTTAAATTTAATTTCTAACAGTTGTAAACCCTTGACAACTCAGATATTTATTTTGTAAAAAGAAAAAACAAGAGTAGACAGTTAAGATTACAATAGGCAGTTATCAGCTTCTCAGAAACTTAAACAAGGCAAGAGTGGAGAGCAACACCTGTGTGTAGTAGAGTGTCAAACAGATACTGATTGAATGAATGAACTTAGCATATAACTGAACTAGTTTCTAACTAGGTGCTTTCAATGAAAAGCAAGTCAGTTAAGAAAATAGATGAAGATAATTCAAGGGTATTATATTCCTTTTTGTAAAAGTAATTATAAGATTATATCATTATTTAACGATAGATTTTAAAAGACTGAAATATAACACAACTTGAACAATAGCATTTGGAGAATATTTTATTGATTATGTTCACACTGTATACCATTATTTATAGATATAAACACAGCAAACATTATTATAACAAAATAAATTGTTAATGCCAAATACTAATATAATTCCCAATTTCCTTTTGGGTTCTATGGTCACATAAGCTAAAATACTACACATTTAGCATGAAACTCAGCCAAGAATCAATTGTATTAACTGCATTCCTTCTCTTTTGCATAGACATCCTATGTATCTGCTACTTTACATACATTGCCTAGAATATTTCATTAATTGTATATTTCCCTTAACCATCAGTAATTAGTGAAAAACAAGATTGCACCCTTAAATAATGTGACATATGAATGGACTTTGGAGTTAAAACTTGCTTAACTCGTCACATCTTGATGTACTCTATAGATAGAAGCAATGGAGCTAAAAAGTATTAGAGTTTTCCCTTATTTATAAACAAAGCAAAGCAAAACAAACTAACCAATGGGGTGGGGGGGGATGACAAAACAGTCTGACTTGCTGACTGTGTTGCTTTGGATTAGCATGTGAGCTGTGTGCTGTGTTCAGAGAACAAACACAACCTGGAAAAAGGTAGCCTCCTGCTTTATTATTACCTGACAAATGGAGATTTATTTGACAGACTGTGAACAGGATGGTCATCTCCTCCTGGCACTACTGCTGATGCTGAAGGATGACATTTCATTAAATCCGCATGCTGGTGAATTGTCAGCACTTACTCTGCTTGTATGTTCTGCAGCTTTCAGCATTATTGATCATGAAATTTTAATATAATGCTTGGAACGTATGCCTGCATTTCAAGAGCACCTAAGATTGATTGAGGACTTGGCTTTCCCCAAGAGCACAGTCTACATGATTTTTATGCATAATTCTTCGTACTTTCGTTTCCTTCATTTATATCTCTCCTCTTATTTTACTTTTCTAATGCTTTTCCTTTCTCCTTATTTTTTCCTCTTAAGGCATGTGGTGGTGGAAGCACAGAACATCAGTGAACAAAACTCATCCATGTGAGTTTTGAATACACAGGATTTTGAAAACTCATTAGCAAAGCTTCTGAAATTAGGCAATTTCTAGCAAATCACCAACATTAAGTACATAAGAATATTCATACACTGAGATATTTTCCTGGGCTATTTATAACTTTGTAACTCTGTTTATGATCAAATATCTTATAATTTAACATGCAGATAATTCCAATGTCCTACTATTGTCTATGTGACTATATAATAAGCACTTACTTAATTACATCTGATAGGAATGGATTTTGATCCATTTTCATTTGGGGATTTCTAGGATTTATTTAGATAGTGGACTTCAAGGGCACCTTGTGTTTTAGGAATCTGCATACTTCGGTTTTTTGTTTGTTTGTTTTTTATTTTTGTTTTTTTGTTTGTTTTGTTTTGTTTTCTTTTATTTTCCTGCCTCCCTTCCCATAGCTGTAGCAGAGTAACTCTGCTTGTCTTTGCTTACATTATCTTATAATGAGATTGAACTCTGGTACATTGATTTCTTTTTTCTGAACTACTTGATTACTTTGGTTTCCTGATTGCTGGTTGTTTTTCAGTTGCAACATCATATTGTAATTCAAGCAAAGCTAAAGGGCAAGACTGGTGGTCTGCAACCACACACTGGAGAAAGATAAAACAACTTGAAACTTTTTCAGCAGTGTTACAGAAATTTATTACAGAACATAAACTTTTTCCCCCCATAGCCTCTTTCCCTTGAAGAAAAGTTCTTATATTATTATAGAAAAACATTTTAGAGACTGTTTCAAAATAGTTCTAATGTACTCTACAAAAATTGTTCTCACATACACCCAACCAAAAGAGAGAGAAAGGGGCAAAAATGCTATCATTTTGTGAGTTAGCTAGCTTGGTTCAAGCCATTGAACTTATTTATAGCTAATATATATATATATATATATATATATATATATATATATATAATAGCTCAAGGTTGCACAGTGAATATGTATAGTAAGAACTGTTCCAACAGAGCAGAATGTGTCAGAATCACTAGGATGTCCAAAACATACCTTTCATTGAGTATCTATGAATAAGTGAATAACAAGAAAGAGTTAAATAATTCATGTACTTTGGATAAAACTGATAAGTAATATGTCTTTAAAATAATACATTTAAAGATGAAATTTTGAATGTTAAAATAAATGCCAATGAATTTAAAAAACTATACTAAAATATTTTTTAATTTAATATAAAAAGTGATATTAGTTAATACTCCTACTTTATGCAGAATGTTCTTGCCGGGAATCATGATTTCACTCTTATGTGACAAAGAAAACAATGAGTCCATGTAGATATTTGCTCTTACAATCATAACTCTCTATGACAATAATCTAGGTTCAAAATTATAAGTCAAATCTAATATGTGAAACATGAATCTGATACACAATAAGCCTTAACAATAATTAGTTCACAACTTTTTTTTCCTAATTAATCAGATTTATGTATCAGGAATATCACAATTTACAAGATGCCAATACAATAATTTAAGAGCCAATTGATAATGATAAAAGCTTTATCCCAATATTTATTTTATTTTCTTAGTTTTTTTATTTACATTCAAAATCATTTCCCCTTTCCCGTTTCCTCCCTCCCCGAAAATCCGTTAAGCCCACTTCCCTCCCCCTTTTCCCCATTCAACCCCCTCTCGCTTCTCTGTCATGGCATTCCCCTACATCCAGTCTTTCCAGGACCAGGGGTCTCTCCTTCCATCTTCTTGGAAATCTATTGATATGCGAATTGTGCCTAGGGTATTCCGAGATTCTGGGTTAATATCCCCTTATCAGTGACTGCATACCATGTGTGTTCTTTTGTGATTGGTTTACCTCACTAAGGATGATATTTTCAAGATCTGACCATTTGCCTAGGAATTTCGTGAATTCATTGTTTTTAATTGCAGAATAGTATTCCATTGTGTAAATATACCACATCTTCTGAATCCATTCCTCCGCTGAGGGACATCTGGGTTTTTTCCAGCTTCTGGCTATTATAAATAAGGCTTCTATGAACATAGTGGAGCATGTGTCCTTATTGCATGCAGGTAAAGCCTCTGGGTATATGCCCAGGAGTGGTATAGCCGGATCCTCCAGGAGTGTCATGCCCAGTTTTCTGAGGAACCGCCAGACTGCTTCCCAGAGTGTTTGTACCAGCTTGCAATCCCACCAGCAGTGGAGGAGTCTTCCTCTTTCTCCACATCCTCACCAACAACTGCTGTCTCCTGTGTTTTTGATCTTAACCATTCTGACTGGTGTGAGATGGAATCTCAGGGTTGTTTTGATTTGCATTTCCCTAATGACTAAGGATGATGAACATCTCTTTAGGTGCTTCTCAGCCATTAGATATTCTTCAGGTGAGAACTCTTTATTTAGCTCTGTACCCCATTTTTTAATAGGGTTACTTGCCTCTCTGGAGTTTAACTTCTTCAGTTCTTTGTATATATTGGATATTAAGCCCTCTTTCAGATGTAGGGTTGGTAAAGATCATTTCCCAGTTAGTTGGTTGCTGCTTTGTCTTTTTGACAGTGTCTTTTGCCTTGTAAAAACTTTGTAATTTAATGAGGTCCCATTTGTCAATTCTTGATCTTAGAGCATAAACTATTGGAGTTCTATTCAGGATATTCTCCCCTGTGCCCATATGTTCAAGTTTCTTCCCTAGTTTCCTTTCTATTAGTTTCAGTGTGTCTGGTTTTTTGTGGAGGTCCTTGATCCACTTAGAATTGAGCTTAGTGCAAGGAGATAAGAATGGGTCAATTTGCATTCTTCTGCATGTTGACCTCCAGTTGAGCCAGCACCATTTGTTGAAAAGGCTATCTTTTTTCCACTGGATGGTTTTAGCTCCTTTGTCAAAGATCAAGTGACCATAGGAGTGTGGAATCATTTCTGGGTCTTCAATTCTGTTCCATTGATCTACATGCCTGTCACTGTACCAATACCATGCAGTTTTTAACACTATTGCTCTGTAGTACAGCTTGAGGTCCGGGATACTGATTCCCCCAGAAATTCTTTTACTCTTGAGAATAGTTTTAGCTATTCTGGGTTTTCTGTTATTCCAGATGAACTTTTGAATTGCTCTTTCTAACTCTATGAAGAATTGAGTTGGGATTTTGATGGGGATTGCATTGAATCTGTATATTACTTTTGGCAAGATGGTCATTTTTACTATATTAATCCTGTCAATCCATGATCATAGCAGATTTTTCCATCTTCTGAGGTCTTCTTCAATTTCTTTCTTCAGAGACTTGAAGTTCTTGTCATACAAATCTTTCACTTGTTTGGTTAGAGTCACACCAAGATACTTTATGTTGTTTGTGGCTATCATGAAGGGTATCTTTTCTCTTCTTTCTCAGCCTGCTTATCCTTTGAGTATAGGAAGGCTACTGACTTCCTTGAGTTGATTTTATATCCGGCCACTTTGCTGAAGTTGTTTATCAGCTGTAGGAGTTCTCTGGTGGAGTTCTTTGGGTTAAAAGTTTCATAATCTCAACTCTTTAATTTTGGAAAGTATAAAAGTGCAAAAATATTAAAAATTTGATTCTTTTCTTTTCTTAATATAGGTATCAATTTCAGAACTCATTTGAAGTGAAATTATTTAAAGCAGATCTAGCAGAATACCGTGGTTTATAGACATGTTCTTTCATGTTCATTAATTTTTTTTACCCAGCTTAGCAGAAATACTCATGTTATATAACAGCAGCAAAAATATAGACTTCTTCTCTAATAGCTGTAGACTTGTTCATAGACACTTATCGGTCTTTTCTATTCATTACCTTATTTGTTCAGAAAATAAACACTGTATACCGTGTTTTAAGAATTAATTTAGATATTCGATATACCAATGTTTCTTAACTAGCTCACAGGTCAAAGGAAAACAGACATAAACAATATATTCTCTATTTCCTATTGCACTTTAACCATTTGAAATGAACAGTTTTAAAATATTTATTTATTAATAAAATAATTCATTTAATGAAAACTGTGCCATGTGAATAATAATAAAAGTACTGCATCATATATCCTTGGTGTGACTTCACTCTAGGTAGACTTGACATAGACTAGTATCAGTTTGGAAAAGGAAACCTCAATAGAGAATCAACTTTCATCTGATTGGTTTGTAGGTAAACATGTGATATGTTATCTTGACTGATGATTGATGTGAATGGGCTCATTCCAGTGGGGATGAGTCCAGTCTAGGTTGGTCGTTTTGGATAACATAAAAAAAAATCATGCTGAGCCAGTGCCAGGGAGCTAGTCTTTAAGAAACACTATTAAATGGCTTCTACTTCAGTTCATGCCTCCAGGTTCCAGCACTATATGAATTCTTGCTCTGATTTCTATAAGAATTCGCTGTTACCTGGAAGTATGAGAAGAAAAAAAAACACCACTAAACTCTTTTCCAGAATGCTTTAGTCATGGTAATTTTTTTTTATGATTCAAGAATGCATTTTTCTTATGTATTTTTATTTTTTTATTTTCTATATTTTTTTTATTTACATTCCGAATGATTTCCTCTTTCCTGGTTCCTCCCTCCCCGAAAGTCCCATAAGCCCTCTTCCCTCCCCCTGTTCCCCATTCAACCTCTTCTTGCATCTCTGTCCTGGTATTCCCCTGCATCCAGTCTTTCCAGGACCAGGGATCTCTCCTTCCATCTTCTTGGAAATCTATTGATACGTGAATTGTGTCTTGGGTATTTATCATTGCATCATAAACCTTAAGTAAGACCATTGCTGAAATGGGTTATAAGACAGTGTTAAATGTGTTGCTTTGTAAGACAAAAAATTAAGCTTAGTGAAATTAAGCATTGGAACTAAGCACTGAAAATATATTTTCAAGTAACATTATACAGACTCAGCAGGTTGTATTTAGGAAAATTTATTAAGGAAAAAATGTGGTCATAAGTAGAAAGAGAGCAAGGAGGTTTATGTGGGATGGCTTCAGGGAAGGAAGAGGAAGAGGAAAATGATGGAATCATTTTATAGTCTCAAAATAAAAAAAGTAATAATAAAACACAGAGATAAACTATTTTGAATGTGAACTGTACTAATAGAGATAAATTTTAGGACTGCATTCATGAAAGTCATTAATTAGCTTACTCCTGAAGAATGATATATTCCATTTCTATGTTCCTCCTCTGAGAAATATGTTAGGCTGTAAATTTATCTTTTTCTGTACAGTTAAATGTTTTCACACATTATACATTATGTAAAATATTAATTAACAAAATGCAGTGACAAATCTTAAACATGTGGTCAGTTCACAGATTCTAATTCCTATTAAGAGTTGAAAAGCATTATATTAAAAGAATTACCTGATGATTAAGGATGTTGAACTGTCTTTAGGAGTTTCTCAACCATCCAGTATTCCTCAGTTGAGAATTCTTTGTTTAGTTCTGTATCGCATTTTTTAATAGGGTTATTTAGTACTCTAGAGTCTAATTTCTTGAGTTCTTTTATATATTGGATATTAGCCCTCTATCAGATGTAGGTTTGGTAAAGATCTTTTCCCAATCTGTAGGTTGCCATTTTGTCCTATTGACAGTGTCCTTTGCCTTACAGTAGCTTTGCAATTTTATGAGGTCCCATTTGTCAGTTCTTGATCTTAGAGCATAAGCTATTGGTGCTCTACTCTGGAAAATGTCCCCTGTGCTGATGTGCTCCAGGTTCTTCCCCACTTTCTCTTCTATTAGATTCAGTGCATCTGGTTTTATGTGGAGGTCCTTTATCCACTTGAACTGGAGCTTTGTAAAGGCAGATAAGAATAGTTCAATTTACATCCTTCTATATGTTGACTTCCAGTTGACCCAGCACCATTTGTGGAAAATGCTGTCTTTTTCCCTCTGGATGGTTTTAGCTCCTTTGTCAAAGATCAAGTGACCCTAGGTGTATGGGTTCATTTCTGGGTCTTTAATTCTATTCAATAGATCTTCCTGCCTGTCTCTGTATCAATACACCTAAAAACTGTTCAACATCCTTAATCATCAGGGAAGTGCAAATCAAAACAACACTGAGATTCCACCTCACACCAGTCAGAATGGCCAGGATTAAATACTCAGGGGACAGCAAATGCTGGAGAGGATGTGGAGAAAGAGGAACACTCCTCCATTGCTAGTGGGTTTGCAAGCTGGTAAAACCATTCTGGAAATCAGTTTGGCAGTTCCTCAGAAAATTGGACATAGCACTACCTGATGACTCAGCTATACCACTCATAGGCATATACCCAGAAGATGCTCCAACATGTATTAAGGGCATATTTTCCACTATGTTCCTAGCAGCCTTATTTATAATAGCCAGAAGCTGGAAAGAACCCAGATGTCCCTCAACAGAGGAATGGATACAGAAAATATGGTACATTTACACAATGGAGTACTACTCAGCTATTAAAAACAATGAATTCATAAAATGTTTAGGTAAATGGATGGAGCTAGAAACTATCATCCTGAGTGAGGTAACCAAATCACAAAAGAACACACGGTATGCAATTGCTGATAAGTGGTTATTAGCCCAAAAGCTCGTAATACCCATGATACAACTCTCAGATCACATGAAGCTCAAGATGAAGGAAGACCAAAGTATAGATACTTTGATCCTTATTAGAAAGTGAATCAAAACAACCATGGCTCTCAGCCAACCAACAGAATAAGAATAGGGTCCCCAATGGAGCAGCTAGAGAGAGGACCCAAGGAGCTGAAGAGGTTTGCAGCTCCGCAGGAGGAACAATAATATGTACCAACCAGTACTTTCAGAGCTTCCAGGCACTAAACCATGAACCAAAGAGTACATGTGGAAGGTCCCATGGCTCCAGCTGCATATGTAGCAGAAGATGACCATTTCAGACATCAATGAGAGGAGAGGCCATTGATCTTGTGAAGGATTGATTCCCCAGAATAGGGGAATGCAAGTCAGGAAATTGAGGGGGGAGGGGCATGAGCAGGGGGAGGAAAATGGGATAGGGTGTTTTCAGTGGGGTTAATGTGGAAAGGGGTTAACATTTGAAATATAAATGAGGCAAATATCTAATAAAAAAAGAAAATAAAGAATCACCAAATTTAAATTATAAATGAAAAAGATTTTTTTGTTGAGACAGTATAGGAACATGAGAAAATCAGTTTCTGAAAAGGAGGTACTTAGAAAGAAATTAAGTGTATTTATCTACTCTGATATCTACTCTGATTTTATACATAGTTTTTTTTTTGGGGGGGCGTTCCAGCCACTCCCTTTGGCTTCTAGTTTATTAAGAAAATGAAGTAAAAAAAGTGTACAGTGAATGAAGGCACCTGTCTCATCACTGGAGGCACTGGGATGGACCTAGAATAGAGGGCTTTATGACCAACTGTGGGCAGGAGATCCTGAGTAACTCTGTTCTTCCGTAAGGACAGTGTGGAGACCACCTGTCCAGGGCTCCTGTCATCACGGCAAAGAAGTGAGAATAGGCAGGGACTTTCCTTGCTCCACAGTGCCAGTTGCCCAGCCTAGGAGTGTGAGCATCCTAGGAACTCCCCTGCCTCCCAAGAAGGCCCTGGAGAGCCCATATCCAAGAGATGAGCAGGGCACTAAGAGTGACCCTCCTGCTGTCCTACCCAAATCACAGGCCAAAGTTTGAGCAAGTACCATCGGCAGACCCAGCCAGGACAAGAGAAATTCTGAGTCTTGGTAGGCGCTTTATCTCTGGGCGGCTACAAGCCTGGTAACCGCCTCATGGAATCGCATCTCTACAGAGGACCCAAGGTTGTGCTCAGGTTGTTGGTCCCAACCTGAACAGGTGACATCCTCTCATGCCAGCTGTATCTGTATACCTCAAGTTCTCCTGAAGCTCTGGGATAGCTACATCCTGAAGGATGAGGTTGTGGTCACGACCATGGCAAAAACAAAACAAAACAAAACAAAACAAAACAAAACAAAACAAAACAAAAACCAAAACCTTCAAGGTACAGAGAAGTCACTCCTCAAGTCGATAGTACAGACCTTGGCTAACTGAGGGCCACAGTCAAACCAATCACAGTCTACCTCTCTAGCCCTGAGGGAGCCAGCCGTGAAGGGTGGGCCAGCCAAGTGTGGTTAGCTGGGCAGGGTATAAGGTATTTTCCCAAGTACTAAGTCCATGCCCTACACCACAGGTAAGAGTTGAGAGTACTTTCCTGGCAGGATCTTTCTTTGACGTGAGATGTAATAGCCTCAACAAGACAGACCTGGGCACAGGCAAGACATTGAAAATAAATGACCTTTCCCAGGACCCAGCCCAGAGTCCAACGGTGTACCGTTGAAAATTTCCTAAAGCCTCTCTGTAGGACTTGCTGTTTCAGGCTGGGCAAATACTGAAGTACCATCAGGCCTCTGTTATAGAGTGAGCCATAAAGTGTGTCATGCTTCCCAGGTTAGCTCCAGTTTGAGTCCCTTCCCAGGGCAGGAATCTCTAGGTCCCAGAAGCTCTGCCTCCATGTTTTCAACCCTACTGCTTCCAACGGGAACACTAAGCTCCTCTTCACCTTTACAATCACAGCCCAGAATGTATACAGTCTGCTAAAACTCCCAAACAGGGCCAAAGACAACTCCTAGCGTAGCAGATCCTATCTCCAACCCACCTGGGGTTCATGACCAACAAGGCTCCAATCCTCCTTTGGAAGGAGTCACTGAAGATCCAGATGACACCTCAGGAGCCTCAAATATAGACAGACAAGGGAAGCTGAACATTTGGCTGTTGCGAAAGAGAAGTGTGTGCCCCACTGTCCAACCACTCAGCGGCAGGCTCTGTGTCACGTCTCTTGGAGCCTCCTTACATTCCAAGTGTCCTAAACAGAGGGACTTCACCCAATTCCACTTGAGTCTGGAGAGGGTAAAGGGTACCCACCATGGGCCCCAGTGGCCAGGATGAGGACCAGGATAAGCGGATGGCCCTCCTGTAGCCATGACTAGTGCCAGAACGAGGCACAGGCATGGCACGCCCTTTGGGAGCAGTGAGCAGTTATCTGACCTGTGTGTGCCTCTCAAGACCATACAGGTGACTTGGAGAGCATCTGCACACCTCAGAGAGATGGGAGGAACCAGTGAGGCAGTTTCTATCCTCTTAGGGAGTTAAGATGGCAGGCCTTAGGCACCAGTGGAACAGAGGCCTGAGGCTACACAGAAAACATTGGGGCCCATTTCCAGAGTCCTAGGATCTCCATTATAGGTCAGAGGACTGCAGGATGTTGGGGCAGGGCAGGTCTTATAATCTGTAGTCCTTGGGGCTCTTGTTTCATGGATACCAGAATGCAAGAAATGTGTTTCCTGCTGGAGACAAGGGATGCCCTCTTCTTACTCTCAAAGCCCTCCTCCTCCTGTTAGTTAAAGGACAATAGGTCACTTTTCATATCACCTGACTTTTTTTGTGTTGTCTATAACTTTCTGCAGGAAACACAAGACAGTTGGGGTAGGCAGAAGGGAAGGGCTACACAGTCCAATGTCCCAGGCCAGCCTCCCCAAGAAACAGGAACAAGGCGGATGATGGATCCCAGGTTCCCAGTATCTTCTGTGAGGCCACAGTCAATACATCTCCTACTTCAAGCCAGAGACAAGTTTTATACTCATGATTTTATACTAATACCCCTCCAACTTCAAACAGAAGCCTCGACCTCTCCTCCAAACTTCATGTCTGATCTTTTCCCTTTGTAGCCGAGTGTAAGCCGAGCTCTGTCAAGCACATACATAAAGTAATATATATTAGAACATTCTCAATCTATGAGAGGCTACATCTCTGAAGCTTCTCTCCCACAGAAGCCATCAACTGAATATGGCCTTCACCTGGGGTCATAAAGAAAATATTTTTAACATTCCATAGGTTTATAATTATGAGCAAAATATCTCATGGAAGATTTACATAGCATAATCTCTTTGTGTTTATTAGTTCATTCAATCCTCAAGTAGCTTCATCTGTGTGACTTATCTTGTTTTATGTGTATTAATTATTAATATGTACAAATAATTTTGCCAACATTTTCTTGCTACTAGAGTAAGCCAAATCCTTGATTTCATAAATTCTACACTAAATAACCTATAACCAGCTCAGATTTAATGACAAGTTATTTGAATGTGCTCTTTCTGAGATTCAGTACATTGTGGATGGTATGTGTCCTCCTTACTTCAATAATTATATTCATTTTCTGCAATGAGTTGTTCCTGGTCATCCTGCTTCATTCACAATGCAGAAAGAAAACAGCACCAAATAGAACTAAAATATAAATTGAAAGACTACTAGGATTGTAGAAAAATAAAAGCACTCCAAATCAAAATCAATGGCCCAATGAAATTATTTGTAGGACAGTTACAAGAACCAAGTACTTACATAGAAACATTTGAGAAATTTCAGTTGAACACCTTAAGTATACATCTGAAAGCATTTAAAACTGAGAGCCAACAAAACCACAAAACAATATATTTTAAGATTCACCAAAATTCTGATGGAAATTATTGAAAGAAAGAAAAAAAAAGATGGCCAACTAATGACTGACTGGTCCCTTGAGGCCCTTGAGGCCAAGTAATGAAAGGGAACTCAGTCTTGATACTGCCTGGATGGCCAGGAATCAGAGACACATCAGGACAGATGCTCAGTATTAAACCTAATATAACTGTCAAAAAAAGGAGAAAGTGATGGGAAAGGAAGGGAAGGGAAGGAAGAGAAGAGAAGAGAAGAGGAAAGGAGAGGAGAGGAGAGGAGAGGAGAGAAGAGAAGAGAAGAGAAGAGAAGAGAAGAGAAGAGAAGAGAAGAGAAGAGAAGAGAAGAGAAAAGAAGAGAAGACAAAGTCTTCTATACATATAGACCAGTACCTAGCCAAGTTGTTATGAAAGAAACATCACCCATCAACTGATGGGAGCAAATGCAGACACCCCACAGCCACATACTAGGCAGAGACAAGGAATCATACAGCAGAAGGAGAGGAAGGATTTTAAGACCCAGATGGGTCAAGGACACCATGAGAATTAAGCAGGATCCAAAGGGGCTCACAGAAACTGAAGTGACAAACAAAACAACATTGGTGTTCTGTGGAACTATCAGTAGTAACGGTAGGGTTTTCTCTGGCTTTTTTGTTACGCTTGGACCCCTTTCTTCTTACTGGGTGGCCTAGTTTAGCCTTGATATGAGGGTTTGTGCCTAGTCTTATTATAACTTGTTAAACAATGATTAGGCCTGGTAGGCCTACACTTTTCTTTTCTTTTCTTTTCCTTTCCTTTCCTTTCCTTTACATGCTTTGCTTTATTATTATTATGTTTTTTTACAGTCTAGTCCTAATCCCCCTCTTGTGTGCCCTTTGACTGGTCCCAACCCAACCCTCCTCCCCCCCCATCTCCAAGAGAATGTTCCACACACCCCCACCCTGGGGGAGAGGCAAAGTCATGGGAAGAGACTGGAAGGAAAGGAGAGAGGAAAAACTGTTGTTGAGATTTAATATATAAGAGGGAAGAGGGAAGGGGTTAATTGGGGAACAGGGGGGAAAGAGGGCTTATGGGACTTGGAGGGATGAGGGATCCAGGAAAGAGGAAATCATTTGAAATGTAAAAAAAGAATATATCTAATAAAAAAAAGATTAGAATTCTATCCCACCACCTCTGCCATAGGTCTCCTCTGTTTAGTAGTTGGGTAGAAAATTGAGTCAAATAAATTCTTAGTCTTTTACCAAAAAGAGAGAGAGAGAGAGAGAGAAATTTTATTTTACTGTTTTTTTTTATTTATTTACATACCAAATCTTGCCCCTAAAAGATGTGATTAAACATATAGTTGTATTTTTGAAAAGATTAAAAAGGGTGACTAAATTATAGCCAAATTAACCAAGAAAAAAGATCTAAATTGTTAAAATTATGTACAGAAAAGAGTACATTGTTACAGGCACTGAGAAATTTGAGAGACTCATTAGGGTATAGTTAAGATATATTTTATATATAATATATATAAATTATATATATATATTTACTAAACTGAAAAACCAAAAAATAAAAACAGATGAAATTCTACTTGCATATTATGTACTGAAGTTCTACAAGTTTGAGATAAATAATTCAAATAGACCATCTAAACACAAACAAGATAGATGTAATTAAGAATCCCTGATTAAAAAATACCAAAGACCAGATTCAGTACAAAATTCAAACAGACATTCAAGAAGTACCACCATTATTTTTCAAATTATTTTATAAAATGAAGAAGAAAGAAACATTTATATATTTAGTTCATATATCCCTTATAACTTGATACTCAAACCAGATGAAGCCTTAATAGCAAAATATCAATTACAGATCACATTATAACATGGAGGATCCTGTTAAAATAGAGGAAAATTATGTAGTATTTATAAATTTTCAAGTAGAAGTTCATAAAGTTATCTACCATGATAAAGTAATCTTCACTTTATTGATTTTGGGAGACATTATTCAACATATATGAATCAATATATTCATATCAACATAAATAGAAACAAGGGCAGAAACCATATGATCATCTTTTTATGTGCAGGAAAGGCCCTTTGAAATATCTACTATCTTTCATGGTAAAGATCCTTGTAAATGTAGATTACAGGTAATATATGTCAACACAATAAAGGCAATATAACAAGGCCACAGGCAATCTAAGTGGATTAAAAACTAAATGCATGTTCAGTAAATTTAGGAATAAGACAAGGGTGTTCTTTCTCTCTATTCCTCTTCAATAAAGTATTGAATCATGCCTTAGGTAGAGAAATAATTAAGAGAAATGTCAATAAACAAGAAAGAAATTAGTCAAAATAGCAATTTGCAGGTTCTATAATTCTTACATAAAAGATCTTATGAACTCAATTATAAAATCCAGCAGCATATGATCACATTATCAAAGTATCAGTATACAATCAATATTTAAATATCAGTAGACTTTCTATATACCAAGTTAAAACCTAGAAACAAAGAAACTGGTAAACAATCTCACAATACTCCTAAAATGATATCATGACATATATCTGACCAAAGAAGTAAAAGACACATTTAATGAAAATTTTAAGACACTGAAGAAAGGAGTTAAAGAAGGTATCAGAAGAGGTAAAGATTTCCCATGTATATAATTTGGTATAATTGATATTGCAAAAACGATCATCATTCCAGAAGAAATTTACAACTTCAGTTCAACCATCACCAAAATCTCGAAGTAATTTTTCAGAGATAATTCAAAGTTAATAATTTGCAAAAAACACATGGAAACAAAATATAAATAAATAAATGAATGAATAAATAAATAAATAAATATTACTTTACAATTAAACCAAGCTTGAAAGATCAATGGCCCTAAAATTTAGTTATACTCTACCACTACAGCAATAAAGCCAGCTTGGTACTGAATATAAATAGAAACATTGAGCACTGGAATTAAACAGAGGACCTATATTACTGTGGTGTGATTTCCTAAGAAAAGGCAACATCTACAAAGGTTAAATAGATGGAAAATGACACTGATCCTTCTTCTCCTTCACACTGTACAGAAACTCAAATCGAAATGGACCTCATCAAATTACCTCAACAGGGAACTCATCATAGGTTCTGATATCCTGAATGCAATAGAGGAGAAGTAGGGCACACACTTTAACTTACAAAATCAAGAAAGGAGTTTCTGAACATTACTTCTATGTAGCAGAGGCAATTCAGGATCAAAAATTGAGAAATGGGACCTTTTAGAACTGAAAATTTTCTCTGTATCAAAGGATATTGTCATTAATCGATTGAATAGTTTCTATAATCTGAAAACATCTTTGTCAAATACACATCTGATGGATGGTTGGTGTACAAACATCACTTTTTGTTTTTTTTTTTTACTTTTTTTTAAATTTTATTTTATTTTCTAAGTTTTTTTTATTTACATTCAAAATCATTTCCCCTTCCCCGTTTCCTCCCTCCCCGAAAGTCCCAATAGCCCCCTTCCCTCCCTCTTTCCCCCATTCAACCCCCTCTCGCTTCTCTGTCCTGGCATTCCCCTACATCCAGTCTTTCCAGGACCAGGGGTCTCTCCTTCCATCTTCTTGGAAATCTATTGATATGCGAATTGTGTCTTGGGTATTCCGAGATTCTGGGTTAATATCCCCTTATCAGTGACTGCATACCATGTGTGTTCTTTTGTGATTGGGTTACCTCACTAAGGATGATATTTTCAAGTTCTGATCATTTGCCTAGGGATTTCATGAATTCATTGTTTTTAACTGCAGAGTAGTATTCCACTGTGTAAATATACCATATCTTCTGAATCCATTCCTCCGTTGAGGGACATCTGGGTTCTTTTTAAAGATCAAGAAACAAAAATCCCAGTTGGTTCACTGAATAAGACAGAGCTCAAAAGAAGAAATAAAAATTGTTTTAAAATGAAAGATTATAAAGCTTTAAAATGTTTTACATCCATATGTATTGGATAATAATTAATAAAGAGTACCATACCGCCAAGCCTCTTCACCAAGTCCAGGTGGGTCTTGCTCAGTTCAGCTCTCTCTGTAACCACTGAGCCAATCTTTTCCAGCTGGCTCTCAGAACATCCTAGCTGTGCTTCCTCTGGGCCATACACTCTGTAAACTGTGGGAGTCCCAGGCTTCTGCCCAGCACCCATTCCTTCCAAGTATCCAGTAAAGCATGACTCTTAAATGTGAATAGTTAACCAAATATATTTATGAGTAAAAAAACTCCTAATTACGTAATGCCAATTTATAATGATAAAGTCTTATCCCAATATTTCTAACTTCTCCAAAACACCAGAAATACGTCTGTCGTCTGAAGCCATCTGGATTTCCGCGTTTCCCCATTCTTTCCACTTGTGTGGTCCACTGAGCCTCTCTCTCTCTCTCTCTCTCTCTCTCTCTCTCTCTCTCTCTCTCTCCTACCCTCACTTCTCTTAGCTCTTCCTTCTCTCTCCCCTTTAATCACTGGCCTCTCACTGCCTCAGTGTGAATGGATAGGAAATATCTTGCAACATCCATATCCATTAGAGAAATATAAACCACAACTGCTTTGGGATTACCCAAGCCAGAACTCCAAAATGAATAAGAATTAAAATGGTGGTGTGGATTTTGGAGAAATAGAAAACTTTCTCAAATGCAGTGTGTATTCAAACTGATTTGGTCACTATGTAAATCACTGGGAGCATTCTTTAAATCTATTTAATCCATATATAACAATCATAGGTATATGGCAAAAGAACTGTCTACCCTACTACAAAGATTAGTGCATAGCTATGTACGTTGGTCTTTTATTCACAGTACCCAAAAAATGAAAATAACCTAGATATCCATCAACTGATAAGCTGAGAAGATAAATGTGGTATATTTATACAATACAGTATTATTTTTCCCTGAAGAAATTAAATTATGAATCTTTCCAAAAATGGATATATCTGAAAATATTCATATACGTGAGTTAACTAAAATAAAAAAAATACACACGACATGTTCTGACTCTTATGGGAACTTTAGCATTGGATTTTTATATATGTGTTTTTAAACTGGAGTACCCATAGAGTTCTGGAAACCAGTAAGGTATGGATTTGAAAGGAAGGGATGAAGAATCCAGGTGGTTTAAAGGAGGGCTGATAATGACAGAACAGGAGAGTTTAGAATAGAGAGCCATGGAAGGCCAAAATGAAGAAGTGAGTATAAGAAGCAGTAACTAACACAAGTCAGCTTTGAAAATGCCATATGAAACCCTAATATTTTACAAGCTTCTTAAAGCAGGCATGTGAGCATATAAAAATGAGTTTTAAAAAGACTTATTCTAGTGTATATATTATATTATATTATATTATATTATATTATATGGCATCTGAAAATAAGCACAGGGTACACTGTTGTCTTGTCTGGGTTACTGTTATTTTAATAAGTTCTGCAAAATGCCTTTAAAATCCCAAGTATGAAATGACACAAAGAATTTCACTGGAATAGCTCTGGTCATATTTACAGACAGATTAAGATCCTGAGTTCTTTTCAGGCTAGTAATAAATCAGACAGACTGACCTAACATGATACTCACAAATTTTAAAACTCAGAAATATTTTATGTTATATACCATCTTTTGATTTTAGAAAAGTAAGAAAAACATCAAGAACATATAAACAGCATAGGGCTGCTTTTAAATGATTACTTTGGTGGTGCTTTTCAAGTTTTATTGATATAGAATTCATTTTATTTCAATATGCAAGTGACAAAAAAATCTTTAAAAATAAGAGTTTACCACTGCTTTGGGACTGACAAGAAAATCATGGGTGTAGTCAATCACTTACTATTTGATTTAAGGCCTACTTCACAAGATGAAACTTCCATTTGACTCCATTATTTGGTCAATGACCTGTGGCTAGGTAGGTCAAATTCCCTAAGGAAGAATCTACTACTGCTATTTCTTTGGTAAATAGATATACTACTAAGTCAGCTTCTAATATCATATTATTTTACCCAGAGATAATATATCTCCCAAGTGTCATCAGAAAGACTCTTTTCTGCAGTAGATAACAGTTAACATAGAGTACTACAACTAGTGTAGACATAGAGAACAAGAGACTGAAGAATGTTTATCTCTAAATGGGACATCTGTATCACATCTACGGTGTTAGATCATGGCTTGCTTCCAGACAAAGCATACCAGGTCAGTACAGTTCCATGTGAGAGAGGTTTATTGTGGGGGGAAATAGGCAGAAGGAGAAGGTGAAGACAAAGAGGGAAAAAGAAAGGGATGGTTAGGAAGGGTCTGCCTTTCATTTGGCAGTGATATAACGACTCACAGGTAAGGGTGGGAGGTGAGGGAGGTGGATACTGGTAATGTGGGAATGTATGGCAATTGCATGGCAACAGATGTGCAGATCCCTGTCGCCTACGAGTGACATCACTGCTATCTTTGAATTCAGAAGCGACCTGCAACCGAAAAGCCAGTTCCTGACACCAACAACATCCTCAGCCCCAAAGTTCAGGAATCAAAGTGCAATTGTTAAGATTGTAAGAACCAAGATGATGAATGACAAGGAGACATCATTTTCCAGACACAATAGGGTAGTTGCCCTTGTCAACTCACAGTGGTTTAGGTAGCATATAACCTGCTCAAGTTTAAGACAAAAATAAAATCCCAGGGCAGAGAGAAGAAGAAGAAATGAAGTCCCAGTTCTAATTGGAGAGCTATTGGGTTTTTACAGATGCTATGATTTTGAGTTCATTTTCGTTAAGAATAAGACAATTAAGGAGAATACCCCATGTTCCAGTGTATGCTGACACACAAGAGAGTATGGGTAGCATTAGATGGACTGGTTATATTTAAAATATGAAGGATCAAGGCAGGAGAAGAGATGGAAGGAGAAAGTAAAGGAGGGGAAACAGTGAAAGTGGGGTACACTGTGGGAGTTATCTGGAATCCTAGTGCAGTAGAAACTGAGAGTGACCCTAGTAGGGAATCCTTGTAACCCAAGATACAGAGTCTTAACTGGCCATCTTTTGTAGCCAGGAAAGGCTTCTAGTGATGGATCTGGATTGCATTCCATTGAGATGCCGGCCAAGGGGTCCAACAGAGATTCCTAAACAGAGGGTTGTTCTCCAAATCTGTCATCTGGGCCCCATTCCTGAGGACAACATCCACACAGCTCATTGAACAGAGTGAGTTTGAGCTGCTGCCTACATGGAGCCTTCACCCCAATATTCTAGCCTCTTTGCCTTTGAAAGTGTGCTCTGCAGTCTATGAAAGGAATGCTTGGAACTAATGCAGACTTGAAACTCTCTACCTAATGCTAATGTCCTGCCTTGAAGATGTACTCGGGCAATGGTAATGCAGAACTTGTGGCCAACCAATGTTTGCTTCAACTTGAGGCCTACTCCAAGAGAGGGACAACATGTCCTACACTGCCTGGATAGCCAAGAATCAGAAACTGAATATCCCTGAGTCCTAGAGTAAAAAACAAACATGACTGAAAAAAATTAAATCAATAAAATAATCCCTAATGATGTTCTGCTATATTTATAGACAGGTGCCATGCCAAGTTGTCAGTTACCATTCTGTATCTCTTTAAACAGTCCTGTCTTGAAAACCAAAATTATGATGATGATCATCATCATCAACATCATGATTGTTGTGATTATTTAGGTAATTATGAAAGGAGAATATTTCAGTATTCAGTTGGTAGCATTAGACTCATTTCAAGTAACATATCTTCTAGGTACTGTAAAAAGGAAAATAATTTTCTTCTTTTGAGGGCCTGAATGATCCTTTTGTGTGCTTTCACTGCATTTTCCTCACCCATTGACCTATTGGTAGACATTTGAATTGTATACCTATGTTGAGTATTGTAAAGAATCTGAAATGGCACGAGCATTCAGTTATCTATAGAGGGTACCCTCTTGTTTGATTTGTATATATCCTGAGGACTGTAATTGTTATATTTAGCAGATTTTTTGAGGGCTTTTTATTCTGTTTTCCATGTATCTTATAAAAAACTACAATAACTACATAAATTGCTGGAAAGTATTTTCTTAAATCCAATGGTTATGGTCCTGTTGCATGCAGACCTTCCCTCTAATTTGTTGAGTGATTGTTCTAAACTTCAAGCTTCTTCATTTCTTTTTTTTTATTATTTTCTAAGTTTTTTATTTACATTCCAAATGATTTCCCCTTTCCTGTTTCCTCCCTCCCAGAAAGTCACATAAGCCCCCATCCCTCCATCTGTTCCCCATTCAACCCCCTCTCGCTTCTCTGTCCTGGCATTCCCCTACATCCAGTCTTTCCAGGACAAGGGGTCTCTCTTTCCATCTTCTTGGAAATCTATGGATATGTGAATTGTGTCTTGGGTATTCCAAGTTTCTAGGTTAATATCCCCTTTTCAGTGACTGCATGCCATGTGTGTTCTTTTGTGATTGGGTTACCTCACTAAGGATGATATTTTCAAGTTCTGACCATTTGCCTAGGAATTTCGTGAATTCATTGTTTTTAATTGCGGAATAGTATTCCATTGTGTAAATATACCACATCTTCTGAATCCATTCCTCCGTTGAGGGACATCTGGGTTGGTTCCAGCTTCTGGCTATTATAAATAAGGCTGCTATGAACATAGTGGAACATGTGTCCTTATTGCATGCAGGTAAAGCTTCTGGGTATATGCTCAGGAGTAGTATAGCCGGATCCTCCAGGAGTGTCATGCCCAGTTTTCTGAGGAACCCCCAGACTGCTTTCCAGAGTGGTTGTATCAGCTTGCAGTCCCACCAGCAAGGGAGAAGTGTTCCTCTTTCTCCACATTCTCTCATTTCTCCACATTCTCAACAACTGCTGTCTCCTGTGTTTTTAATCTTAACCATTCAGACTGGTGTGAGATGGAATCTCAGGGTTGTTTTGATTTGCATTTCCCTAATGACTAAGGATGATGAACATCTCTTTAGGTGCTTCTCAGCCATTAGATATTCTTCAGGTGAGAACTCTTTGTTTAGGTCTGTACCCCATTTTTAATAGGGTTACTAGGCTCTCTGGAGTCTAACTTCTTGAGTTCTTTGTATATATTGGATATTAGCCTTCTGTCAGATATAGGGTTAGTAAAGATCATTTCCCAGTTAGTTGGTTGCTGCTTTGTCTTTTTGACAGTGTCTTTTGCCTTGCAGAAAATTTGTAATTTTATGAGGTCCCATTGGTCAATTCTTGATCTTAGAGCATAAGCTATTAGAGTTCTGTTCAGGAAATTCTCCCCTGTGACCATATGTTCAAGGTTCTTCCCTAGTTTCCTTTCTATTAGTTTCAGTGTGTCTGGTTTTATGTGGAGGTCCTTGATCCACTTGGAATTGAGCTTGGTGCAAGGAGATAAGAATGGGTCAATTTGCATTCTTCTGCATGTTGACCTCCAGTTGAAACAGCACCATTTGTTGAAAAGGCTATCTTTTTTTCCCCTGGATGGTTTTAACTCCTTTGTCAAATATCAAGTGACCATAGGAGTGTGGATTCACTTCTGGGTCTTCGATTCTATTCCATTGATCTACATGCCTGTCACTGTACCAATACCATGCAGTTTTTAACACTATTACTCTGTATTACAGTTTGAGGTCCGGGATACTGATTCCCCCAGCGGTTCTTTTACTCTTGAGAATAGTTTCAGCTATCCTGGGTTTTCTGTTATTCCAGATGAATTTTTGAATTGCTCTTTCTAATTCTATGAAGAATTGAGTTGGGATTTTGATGGCGATTGCATTGAATCTGTATATTGTTTTTGGCAAGATGGTTATTTTTACTATATTAATCCTGCCAATCCATGAGCATGGAAGATATTTCCATCTTCTGAGGTCTTCTTCAATTTCTTTCTTCAGAGACTTGAAATTCTTGTCATACAGATCTTTCACTTGTTTGGTTAGAGTCACACCAAGATGCTTTATATGGTTTGTGGCTATCGTGAAGGGTATCATTTCTTTCTTCTTTCTCAGCCTGCTTATCCTTTGAGTATAGGAAGGCTACTGACTTGCTTGAGTTGATTTTATATCCAGCCTCTTTGCTGAAGTTGTTTATCAGCTGTAGGAGTTCTCTGTTGGAGTTCGTTGGGTCGCTTAAGTATTATATCATATCATCTGCAATTAGTGATAGTTTGATTTCTTCCTTTCCAATTTGTATCCCTTTGACCTCCTTTTGTTGTCTAATTGCTCTAGCTAGAACTTCAAGTACTATATTGAAAAGATATGGAGAGAGAGGGCAGCCTTGTCTAGTCTCTGATTTTAGTGGGAATGCTTCAAAGTTTCTCTCCATTTATTTTTATGCTGTCTACCAGTTAGCTGTAAATTGCTTTTACTATGTTTAGATATGGGCCTGGTTCCTGATCTTTCCAAGACCTTTAACATGAAAGGATGCTGAATTTTGTCAAATGTTTTCTCAGCATCTAATGAAATGACCATGTGGTTTTTTTCTTTAAGATTGTTTATGGAGTGGATTACATTGATGGACTTCCTTATATTGAACTATCCCTTCATCCCTGGGATGAAGCCTACTTGATCGTGGTGAATGATCGTTTTAATGTGTTCTTGGATTCTGTTGGCAAGAATTTTATTGAGTATTTTTGCATCGATATTCATAAGAGAGATTGGCCTGAGATTTCTTTCTTTTTCGGATCCTTGTGTGATTTTGGTATCAGCGTAATTGTGGCTTCATAGAATGAGTTGGGTAGTGTTCCTTCTGTTTCTATTTTGTGGAATAGTTTGAAGAGTATTGGTGTTAGGTCTTCTTTGAAGGTCTGATAGAATTCTGCACTAAAACCATCTGGACCTGTGCTTTTTGTGGTTGGAAGACTTCCAATGACCACTTCTATTTCTTCAGGGGTTATAGGATGGTTTAGATGGTCTATTTGATCCTGATTTAATTTTGGTATTTGGTATCTGTCTAGGAAATTGTCCATTTCCTCCAGATTTTCTAGTTGTGTTGAATACAGGCCTTTTTAGTAGGATCTGATGATTTTTTGAATTTCCTCAGTTTCTGTTGTTATCTCTCCCTTTTCGTTTCTGATTTTGTTTATTTGGATACTGTCTCTGTGCCCTCTGGCTAGTCTGGCTAAGGGCTTATCTATCTTGTTGATTTTCTCAAAGAACCAACTCCTAGTTTTATTGATTCTTTGTTTGGATTTATTTGTTTCTACTTGATGGATTTCAGCCCTGAGTTTGATGATTTCCTGCCTTCTACTCCTCTTGGGTGTATTTGCTTCTTTCTGTTCCAGTGCTTTCAGGTGTGCCATTAAGCTGCTAGTGTATGTTGTCTTCCGTTTCTTTTTGGTGGCACTCAGGGTTATGAATTTTCCTCTTAGCACTGCTTTCATTGTGTCCCATAAATTAGTGTATGTTGTGCCTTTATTTTCATTAAATTTTAAAAAGTCTTTGATTTCTTTATTTCCTCCTTGACCAAGTTATCATTGAGTAGAGCATTGTTCAGCCTCCATGTGTATGTGGGTTTTCTGTTGGCTTTGTTGCCATTGAATACCACCCTTATTCCATAGTGATCTGATAGGAGGCATGTGATTAGTTCTATCTTCTTATATCTTTTGAGGTCTGATTTGTGACCAATTATATGGTCAGTTTTGGAGAAGGTACCATGAGGTGCTGAGAAGAAGGTGTATTCTTTTGCTCTAGGATGAAATGTTCTATATATATCTGTTAGTTCCATTTGGTCCAAGGCTTCAATTAGATTCACTGTGTCCCTGTTTAGTTTCTGCTTTCCTGAATTATCCATTTCAGAGAGCGGGGTGTTGAAGTCACTCACTATTATTGTGTGAGGTGCGATGTGTGCTTTGAGCTTTAGTAAATTTTTTTTTTTTTTTATGAATGAGGGTGCCCTTGCATTTGGAGCATAGATATTCAGAATTGAGAGTTCTTCTTGGTGGATTTTTCCTTTAACCAGTATGTAGTGTCCTTCTGTGTCTTTTTTGATGACTTTAGGTTGAAAGTCTATTTTATTGGATATTAGAATGGCTACTCCACTTGTTTCCTGGTACCATTTGCTTAGAAAACTGTTTTCCAGCGTTTTACTCTGATGTAGTGGTTGTCTTTGACACTGAGATATGTTTCCTGTATGCTGCCAAATGTTGGGTCCTGTTTACATATCCAGTCTGTTATTTCATGTCATTTTATTAGGGAATTGAGTCCATTGATATTAAGAGATATAAAGGAATAGTGTTTGCTGCTTGTTGCTTTTCTGACGTAATTTTTATGTTTGTGTGATTATCTTCTTTTGGCTTTGTTGAAAGAAGAATATTTTCTTGCTTTTTCTATTGTGTAGTTTTTCTCCTTTTGTTGGTGTTTTCCATTCATTATCATTTGAAGGGCTGGATTTGTGGAAAGATACTGTGTAAATTTGTTTTTGTCATGGAATACCTTGGTTTCTCCATCTATAGTAATTGAGAGATTTGCTGGATATTGCAGTCTGGGTTTGCATTTGTATTCCCTTAATTTCTGTATGACTTCTGCCCAGTCTCGTCTGGCTTTCATAGTCTCTGGTGAGAAGTCTGGTCTAATTCGGATAGGTCTACTTTTATATGTTACTTGAACTTTTTCCTTTACTGCTTTTAATATTCTTTCTTTGTTTAGTACATTTAGCATTTTAATTGTTATGTGACAGGAGGAATTTCTTTTCTGGTCATATCTATTTGGAGTTCTGTGGGCTTCTTGTATGTTCATAGACATCTCTTTCTTTAGGTAATGGAAATTTCTTCTGTAATTTTGTTGAAGACATTTACTGGCCCTTTAAGTTGGAAATCTTCACTCTCATCTATACCTATAATCCTTAGGTTTGGTCTTCTCATTGTGTCCTGGATTTCCTGGATGTTCTGGGTTACACGTTTTTTGCATTTTGCATTTTCTTTGACTGTTGAGTTGATTCTTTCTACTGTATCTTCAGCACCTGAGATTCTTTCTTCCATCTCTTGTATTCTATTGTTGATGTTTGCATCTATGACTCCTGATTTCTTCCCAAGGTTTTCTATCTCCAAAGTTGTCTCCCTTTGTGATTTCTTAGTTTTTTCTACTTCCTTTTTTAGATCCTGGATGGATTTGCTGAGATCCTTCACTTGTTTGTTTGTATTTTCCTGTATTTCTTTAAGGTATTTTTGCATTTCCTCTTTCAGGATTTCTTCCTGATGACCCACGTTCTCCTGCATTTCTCTGAGCGATTTTTGTGTTTCCTCCTCATGGGCTTCCATCTGTTGATCCATAGTCTCCTGCATTTCTTTAAGCAATTCTCGTGTTTCCTTTGTAAGGGCATCTACCCGTTGATTCATTTCTTTAAGCTATTTTTGTGTTGCCTCCCTATGGGTGTCCATATGTTGACCCATATTCTTCTGCATTTCTTTATGCGATTTTTGTGATTCCTTTGAAAGTGCATCTACCCGTTAATTCATTTCTTTAAGCAATTTTTGTGTTGCCTCCTTATGGGCCTCCATCTGTTGACCCATGTTCTCCTGCCTTTCTCTAAGCGATTTTTGTGTTTCCTTTGTAAGGGCTTATACCCGTTGATTCATGTTCTCCTGTAATTCTTTATGAGATTTATTTGTGTCCTTCTTGAAATCCTCTAATAGCATCTTGAGAAGTGATTTTAAATCCAGATCTTGTCTTTCGGGTGTGATGGGGTATCCAGGACTTGCTGCTGTTGGAGAGTTGGGTTCGGATGGTGCCATATTACTTTGATTTCTGTTAGTAACGTTCCTATGTTTGCCTTTTGCCATCTGGTTAACTCTGGTGTTAGTTGGTCCTGCTGTCACTGGCTGTTGGTTGGACCTCCTGTGAGCCTGTAAGGCTATTTCTGACCCCCCTGGATTACCGGGATTCCCCTGGCACCAATTTTCTGGGGCCTGCCCTGCTCCTGAGTGACTTTGGAGTCCTGATGTGCCTTCCCCCAAGTGATGTTATATTGGGGAATCCCTGCACATCCAAAGGCTCAGTGTAGTGGATTCCCAGAGCAGAGGTCACCAAGGGGAGGCTGGTATGCTCCTGCCCTGTGTGGGTGTGATCTCTCCCAGAGTGGGGAGGGCGGGTGGGGGGTCCCTCTGCAGGGCAGATATCCCACAGCTGAGTCGGTGCGTAGGTGACTGCAGACCTGCCCAGTTGGCTGAGACCCAAGCGATATTATGCTTGATTGTCCCTGTGTCTGGAGGTTTGAGTTGCCCTGTTGCCGGAGCAAAGATGGCAGAGTGCACTCTGCACTCTCTCAGCGCAGATCACTCTGCAGGGCAGATGGCCCACAGTAGAGCTGGTGCCCAGAGGACCACAGAGCTGCTCTGCTCTTGGGCGCAGATGGAAGCCCAACAGGCTGTGACCCAAGGGATGTTATATTGGGGGTCCCTGGGTACCTGTATCCTCAGTGCAGTCGATCCCCGGAACAGAGTACTTCTTCATTTCTTAAATATTTGAACTAAAATTTCAAGGCAATATTTTTCCCCATCCAATGTCTGTAGGTTGGTAGTGGAGAGTAGTAGTAGTGGTAGTAGTAGTAGTAGTAGTAGTAGTAGTAGTAGTAGTAGTAGCAGCAGTAGTAGTAATAGAAGAATGTGGTAGAAGAAGAGTGGTTAGGTGACTATAGCAATTGTTCTTGGAAAATATTAGCCTAAATATTTTCTTTTGACATATAAAGAAAGCTAATTTCAAGGGGCAACTCAGTTCACACTCAATTTCTCTGAACTTATCATAAGATTTGCATTGAATATGTTTCTATTTTCTTTAAATAGAGAAATTTACATTTTAAGATAATGTATTTGCAAATTATAATTATTGATGCATGAATAGTAATTGCTCATTAGGTGATTAATAATTCTACATCATTTCTCTTCATCACAGAAATCAAGTATTCTCCAGCATAACTCCTCCCTAAATAAACCTTGTGATGATTATGTGTATCAGACAAGATAAACTTCCTGGGCAGTTGCAGCAAAGTTTGAAGTCTTTTTTAATTTGGAGTACTAATTTAGGAAAAAAGAAACTATTTTCACATTCATCAGAGTAAGTATTCTTATGAATGTTAAATCTTTCAATCCACATATTTCAAAGGTGCCTCTTGTACTACATTCATACACTACCATCTAAGAACTATCAGTTAATACATGTTATATCTGCTCAGCAAGAGATTCTTGTGACATACATGTTGGACAATTGTGATATTTTGGAATTAATTTTAGTGAAGGGATACATATGACACTAAAAATGGAAATCTTTTCTGGTACTAAATGGTATCTATGTTCTTAAACCACTCACGCTCTGAATGTTGACTTCTTCAATATGTGGTTTTAATTAAAATTTTGTTATAAAGAAAAATTGTCTTATGAAAGACTAAGTATTCACAAGCACATTCTGGTTTAGATACCATGTTGCTTCAGGACAGGGCATGGCTAAAATATTCTGACTCCTTACACTTTCATATACTTGGGGTACTGGATAGGGCCTGTGCCCTGAAGGAATTGTCAGTTAATATTGATGGGGAGGACAAGTACTTTGCAAATTTAACCTATCATGGAATTGAATCATAGATGCATATAGTGCTATGCTACCAAGAAAGGAGGGGGGGGCTTAAAAACAAGAGTCAAGCAGTCAGTACATGCCTCATTTGCACTTCCTCTATTATGTAGGAGGCAACAAGAAAAACGTCGCTCTCATAGAAAGCGGACCTAGTCACTATAATTAATAAAATGTAGGAAGATTTATGATTTCATTTGATGACCTGGGCTACTATTGGTCCTGTCTGCCAAAGCTAAAGAGAGAGCAGCAATATATAAATAATTTCAACAGTATTAGAATGTCAGATTGTTCAAGAATGAAAGGCTGTCTCACAACACCAGGTAGATTCATAGGAATGACACTTGTGGCTAAAGAAAAGATGTACTGATTCAATTCAAAGTTCTATTTAATGACCTAAAACTAACCTCCGTGATAAGTAGTTGTGGTGGTTACTCTTGATTTTCAACTTAGGGTTTAGAATCAAACACTACCCTTTTAGCATGCCTGTGACAGGGTTTCTAGACTAGTTCAACTGAGGTAGGTTGACACAACCCAATTTGGGAGTTAGAATCCCTTGGGCTCGGGTTCCAGATTGAATGAAAATAAGAAATCAAGGTGAACAACAAAACCAGCACCAATCATTCTTTGCTTCCTGACTGCAGGACAATCTCCAACTGCCTGAAGAAACTGCCACTATGGCTGCCTCATTTTGATGATACGTTACCATTGCTGAGATAAAGTATTTCACAAAAGCAAGTTAAAGAAGGGATGGTTTATTTTGGTTCATAATTTGAATGTAGGATACATCACAGTGGGGCACTTTACTATGACTCAGAAATATGGTGGTAGTGTGAGGTAGACATCCTACTCTCACAACTGTTCTCATGGAAAGGATGCTATATTGTCATGCTTGCATCTTAGGTATATGATACCCTCTCCTGCTGTCCTCATACTCACTTTTCAATAAACATTTGCCATCAAAATATGAGTGATGATACAAGGAGAGTACTTATACACAAATACATAGGTGTCATTTGGTGCTACTAAGCACTCATTAAGGATGCACATTAAGGATGTGAGCATACAGATGGGTAAGTCACTGTTCAGCATAAAGGGAATAGTACCTGATCTGAGCTGTAGGAAAGGAAAGGGTTTGAGTTGAAGAAATTTCGTTCAAGTTCTTATAGGCAGAGGAAAGAAAATAATGTCTTCTTTTTTTAGTCATTTACTTTTCATTCACTTTATACCCCAATTTATACTGACGCCTCTCTCCTCTCTTCCCTGTCCTGTCCTTAAGCATCCCCAACCATTACTCCCTTCCCTTTCCCTCAGAGAAGGGAAAATGCACCTTGTGTACCACTCTACCCTCAGACATCTATTTCTAGCAAGACTAAGCACATCCTCTTCCACTGAGGCCCAATTAGGCACTCTGGGTAGGGAAAGGGGATCCAAACACAGGCAAGAGAGTTAGAGACAGCTCCCACTCCAATTGTTAGGGGACCCACATGAAGACCACGCTGCAAATCTACTACAAAATAGTTGGGTTTCTAAGGCCATCCCCTGCTTGCTTTCTGATTGGTGGTCCAGAACTTCTAGTTTTTACATACCTCAAAACAGAAAATAAAATATAGTTTCATTTCCTCAATTTATAGAGAAAGCTACATATAAAATATATACTTCTGTTGTTCTTAATGTTTCTTTCTTTGTTCAGAATAAAAATTAAAAATTAAGATATACATAAAGCCAAACAAATATTTGAATGTGTAATAGATTTGAAAAGCCAAGCCCACTAACCTGGGAAAATCTGCGAAGTTGTTCTTCAGTACATTATCTGATTCTTCCAGTCTTTCTGCCTTAAGCTTCTGGAACTCATTCCTCCAACCTTTTAAGCACCACAACATATCATCCAACATCCACTCTGCCACTGGGTATAAACATTCTGTGTTCCTGACCTAATTATCCTGAAGCTCTTCAATCACACCATGCTCTTTAGAACAACACATTTACCCTCTATTTCAACAGAAAGGAAACAAAAAAGAAGGAAACAAATAAAGAAAAACATTAAACTTTTGATAGCTCCTAGATTCAAGTTGGAACAGTTTTCACTATCCGGTTCTTCATTTGTCTAAGTATTCTTACTATGCTAAATTTATGAAGTGCCATCTTCTTCTCTGAATGAGAAGATTTTCCTCTAGATAGGAGCTGAAGTTTTATTTATGTATTTTCATAGTCTTTAAGGAGCACATAAAACAAGGATTATTCCTCTGAGAACATCAATTTTGTTTTATATTATATTATCCTAGTAGCAAATACTTTTGGCTCCTTCTTTGTATATTTGAAAATGTCTAAAAAGAAGAACCTCTGGAAAAATTGGAGGAGAAAAAGAGGAATGAACATTTGCAAACTACTAACTTCGAGTTCTTCAGGAAGAATATCAGAGTGAGTGTGTTGTAGAACTGTTGCCATTTTAGGCATCTAATACTGAGTATCTTTAAAAAAAACAAAACAAGTTGAAGAAAATAGCAATACATCCTAAACCCAATTCTCTGACTACCACCAGCCCTCCAAACCTACAAGGGATACTATGAGTAATTTGCAGGTTAGCACTCTGGAATATCTGAAATCTTTTCTATCACTGGAAAAAACTGTTGCATGACTGCCCCACCTAGGGATCCATTCCATTTGCAGACATCAAACCCAGACACTACTGCTGATGCCAAGAAGCGCTTGCTGACGGGAGCCTGGTAAAGCTGTCTCCAGAGAGGCTTTGACAGAGCCTGACCAATACAAATATGGATGCTCTTAGCCTTCCATCAGACTGAGTAAGGGGACTCGAATGACTGAATTCAGGAAGGACTGAAGGAAGCTGAAAGGGTTTGAAACCTCATAGGAAGAGCAAAAATATCAACTAACAAGAAACCCCAGAGCTCCCAGGGACTAAATCACCAACCAAAGAGTACACATGGCTCCAGTTGCATATGTAACAGAGGATTGCCTTATCTGGCATCAATGGGAGAGGAGGCCCTTGGTTCTGAGGAGGCTCTATGCCCCAGTGTAGGGGAATGTTCTAGCGGTGGAGCAGGAGTGGGTGGGTGAGTGGGGGAGCACCCTCATAGAAGCAGGGGAGAGGGGGAATGGAATGGGGGTTAACAGAGGGGAAACTGTGAAGGGAAATAACATTTGAAATGTTAATAGATAAAATAACCAATAAAAATGAAAAACATAAAAACAAACACAGAGACAAGCAAACAAAGAGTTAGGCTTTGGCAGCTGTTTATCTCAGTCCTTGCAAGGCTGCAACGAAAGAAGAATCGCTGTAAGCTGAATGCCAACATAGGCTGCACATAGAGTTCTAGACCAAACTAGGAAATATTCATACAGAAAATCTATATTGGGGGGCTGGGTAAATGTTGAATAGAAGTACATTTGAGATCACATCTCACACTGTAAATCAAAGACCCTACACATATTCCTTCAATCTTCCTTAAGGTAATGGGTTGGTATAAGGCAAGGATTCAACTAGTCACTTACCCCCAGTCCAATTTTTGTGTTAACAGAATTAGAGAAAATGTGAATCGTATAAACAATGGTGAAAAGATGCAAAACATCAGCTAAAGTAGTTGACATTTTTCAAAAAGCAAGATGGAAGACAGAGATGCCCTATAAGGCATGATAAGTAGCAATATGTCTGTGCTGGCCTACTGAGGTCCCGTGGCAACCATTTGTGGAGGAGGAGTCATCATTTTCTTCAGTGGTATAGCATAGATAATGTGTTCTTGCTAAAGCAATTAACTGGTACTCATGAAGAAGTCAGAGATTACAATTAAACTTAGGAAGTCACACAAAAAAGGACCTGAAAGTAGAATGGAGAAACTTTGAAAAGGTGGATTCCAGGGAGACAGGAAGGAGAATGAGAGAGAGGAGTCGAAGGCTAAAAGATTGATTTTAAATGAATTTATGAGTATAAATGTAAATGTATGAAACTGTCAAACATGAATTAAAAATTATCTTTTTGTCCATCATGGACAAGTTCTTAGTTTCTTAATACTTCTATGGCAGATGGGTTACAATATGTGCCTTTTCTTTGCTTGGGAAGAAAGTCACCAAAGATAAAGCACAATATGCTAAGAAATTATATTGGAGTCAGCATGTTGCAGTCACCATTACAAACAAATACTTATAACCAGAACAAATAGAAAAATGTGGTACCTGTTGGGTTAAAGCATGGACTGAACATAGTAGACCTAAACTTTGATAGAGACATAGAAAAATATGGATACTTAGAAAAACACTCTAGAGCCAGAAAAATTATGTAAAATAAAAGAATATAGATCACAGATATAACATGTTACTTAGGGGATCAAATGCTTTATAAAATTAAACAGTTGATATGATACTATCATGGCAAAAATATTTTCCATAAATCAATATAACTATTTAAATGAGATTTTTGGAATGAAACATATATCACTATCATTTATCTCAGAATTTTGACTCTGTTAAAAACTTTGCATTGGCCTATGCATGAATTTTAACATTTTCTTTTGGATTTTACACATAGTATTTATAATTACATGATGTTTGAATTCATGACCATATGGCTGATCAACTAAAGGTAACTAGGATATTTTCAAAAATTGTCCAAATTATATTACTTAAGTTGCTCGTTTCTGAGGCAAAGATGATAATGGCTTTAAATTCACTTGAAAATATTGTATAAATTAAAAGTTTCAGTCTCTTTTGTTGTTGTTTCACCATAATCTCCAAATAGTAATAGTTTGAATGTAAGTTAAATGATTAATACCCTATGCAAGCACTACATGAAACACTGGTTGACTAGATAGAGTAGTGAGAAATACAAAATGGCCTGGTGAGAAACCATCTGTATTTCTGTCCAACTCTTTAAAAGGATTTCCTTGCTTTCATTATCACAGTTTTCAATAACAAAATAACAGAAGCTTTATCACTAGGACATCATGTGTATTCCATGTCCTGATGACATGTTTTTGTCTTCCTGGAATATTTGAGTGTTGGTTGGAATATTAAAAACATTTTCATTTTTATCATTCTCACAGTCTACAAAATGGATTTTTAAAAGGTTCTTAAATAAATCACTTGCATGTCAGTTTAAACTGAGATATCAAAAACATTAAAATTACATAACATTGAAACGAATGTCATTCATATTAAACCATCGATTAATTTGATTGTGACATTATGTCTTCATTTTTGATAAAAATGAAATCATTTTCATGATTTAAAAATATTCTATGTAAAAGAAGTATGGTATGATTAGAGCAGAAGTGAAAATGGACAAAGAAGGATCTATAAAGGAAGGTGCAGAGTCCTTTGCATCAATGCCCAAGAGTGAAATAGAATGACTTCCATCTTTCTGAGGAATTGACACAGTTTTCCATGGTTTCAGACCAGTTTGTACTCCCACCATCAATACATAAGTGTTCCCTTTCTGTGTGCCTGCCTGTGTGAACCAACATTTTTTTCATACAAATATCCTGGGGTAAATGAGATATAACAATAGTTTTAATATGCATTTCCTTGATTGCCAATAATGTTGAACATTAGAGGATGTATTTGTGGATGTGTTTATTTCTCAGTCATTTGTGCTTTGTTTTTGGAGAATTTTCTTTCTTTTTTTTGGAATTTATTTATTTTTTATTGTATATATACTTTACTGACATTTCAAATGATTTCCTCTTTCCTGGTTCCCCCCCTCCGCGAAGGTCCCATAAGTCCTCTTTCCTCCCCCTGTTCCCCAATCAACCCCTTCCCGCTTCCCTGTCCTGGTATTCCCCTACACTGCTGCATCAAGCCTTTTTTGGAGAACTTTTCACATCGTTCTTCTGCAACCAGTGTTTCATTTATGTTGTTTGATTTCTTGATGTTTATTTTCTAAATACTTGATATATTCTAGATAATATTTATCCTCTACCAGATGTATAGTTTTTATGAATCTTTCCCCTCTTACAAGCCAGATGTTTTCTTCAAATAATGGCATCATTTGCCATACAGAAGTTATTCCTTAAGAGGTTCAGTTTTTTAATTGTTGGTATTAGTTCCTGTGTTATCAGCATCCTGTTTTGAAAGTTCTTCCAAGGGTCAATGAGGTCAAGCAAATTGCCCATTTCCTTCCTGTCAGATTCACAGTAACTGGTCCTACATTGAGGTCCTAAATTTATTTGGAGTTGAGCATTTTGCAAGATAGTAAATATGAATCCATTCTCATATAGTTATCCATTTTGATTAGTACTATTTACTCAAGATGTTTATTTTCTTCAATGTGTATTTTTGGCTCCTTTTTTTTAAAAAAAAAACTATCAGTATGTAGAGTTATGTCTGAGTCTTCAATTACATTTTGTTAAGTAATGGGTTTATGTTTGTGACAGTACTATGCTGTTTTTATTACTGTAACTGTATAGTATTTTCTGAGATCATGTATGATGATATCTCCAGCAGATCTCTTATTACTCATAATTATTTAAGATACTGCTTTTCATTTTTCCATAACCATTTAAAGATTATGATTTTTAGTTTCTGTGAAGAATTGCCTCAGAATTTTGATAGTAGCTGTGTTGAATCGGTAGATTGATCTTGATAAAGTGGACGTTTTAGCAAAATTAATTCTACTAATCTATGAGCAAGGGGGATCTTACCATCATCCACTACTCTCATATTGTATTTCAGCTTTCAACATTTTAAACTTTGTATTACAATCGTTTTTGCTTGCTTGGGTAGCATTCTCCCAAAATATTTTATTTATTAGGCCCCTGTGTAAAGAACTGTTCCCATAATTATAATTTCAATATATTGGTCTTTTGTGTATAGGAAAGCTAATGATTTTTGTTAATTAAATTTCTACCTGGTAGTTTATTGAAAATGTTTAATATATAAGGTAGTTTTTCTGTTAGAGACCTTAATGTATAAAATCATAATATTTGCAAATGAAGATACTTTGAGGTTCTGCCCTCATTAGTATTTCTTTGATTCCCTTAACTGTCTTAGTACTCTAGCTATGACAAAATATTATTTTCAATAAATGTTGTGATAGTGGACAATTTTGCTTTGAACTTAATTTTAGTGGAAATGCATACATGCCCATTGTTTAATTTGTTATTTTCCTTGGACTTGATGTATTTCGCCTTTATGATGTGCTCAGTTTCTTGTACCTCTAGACTCTCAAGACTTTTCTGGTGAAAGAATGTTGGATTTTGTCAAACATCTTTTCTGTTTCTACAAAGTAGATCATGCAGTTTTTGCCTTCCACGCTCTTTATGTGGTAGGTTAAGTTTATCGATTTATACATGTTGAAGTATCCCTGAATTTCTGATGTATCCAAATTGATCATCTTGGATAATCCTTTTGGTGTGTTCTTTCTTTGAACTTGATGGAGTGTGAAAGTATTTTATCGAGTACTTTTGTATCTATCTTCATAAATTATGTTGAACTCTAAGGGGTCTTTGTTGTTGAGTCAATCTATGGTTTGAGTATAATAGTCATCTCATAAAAAAAGATTAGGCAATATTTTGCCAGTGGCTCTTTTGCAAAATAATTTGAGTAATATTGGTCTTACTTTATTTTTGAATGTCAACAGAATTCTCTGTTTACTCTGACCCTGGGAATGTGGAGGTTGGCAATTTTAATTACTGCTTCTATTTCACTAAGGACTTCTATTTCACTAAGGACTATGTGTCTCTTTAAATTTGAACTTGACTTAATATTGGTAGGCCATATATATATATATATATATATATATATATATATATATATATATATAAACTCATCTCAGGTTTTTATGTTTGATAAAATACAGATTTGTCTGTTTATTTTCTGACATAGGGTTTCTCTTTTTAATAACTATGATTGTTCTGGAACAAAATTTTTAGAGCAGGCCAGCCTTGAATTCACAGAAAACTGCTTTTTTCTCCTGAGTAGCGGGATTAATAATGTGTAAAGTGTGGATGTTCCAGTCCTTCTAAGAAGGGAGAACACAATACTCAAGAGAGGAAATACAGAGACAAAGTATGGATCAGAAGCTGAAGGAAAGGCCATCCAGAGACTGCTCCACTTTGGGATCCATCCCATATACAGACACTAAACACAGACACTATTGCATATTGCAGATGCCAAGAAGTGCTTGCTGACAGGTGCCTGATACAGCTGTCTTCTGAGAGGCTCTGCCAGAGCATGAAAAAATACAGAGGCAGATGCTCACAGCCAACCATTGGACTGAGTATGGGGTACCCAATGGAGGAGTTAGAGAAAGGACTGAAGGAGCTGAATGGATTTGCAACCCATAAGAACAACAGTAATATCTATCAACCAACCAGATCCCCCAGAGTTCCCAGGGTCTAAACCACCAACCAAAGAATACACAAGGAGGTACCACGGCTCAAGCCACATGTGTAGCTGAGTATGGCCTTGTAGGGCATCAATGGGAAGAGAGGTCCTTGGTCCTATGAAGACTTAATGATGATGCCCTGGTGTAGGGAATGAGAGGGTAGGGAGGCAGGAGTGGATGGATGGGTCAGGGAGCACACTCATAGAGGTAGGGAGAGAAGGATGGGAGAGGTGGTTTCCAGAAGGGAAACAGGGAAAGGGGATAGCATTTAAAATGTAAATAAATAAAATATCCAATAAATAAAAGTGTGCTATCATGCCTGGATGAACACATATATTTAAAGTATGTATTTATTCTCTGAATTTCCTGTGCCTGTTCTAATGTCCACCTATTCATCTTTAATTGTATTAATTTGTTTTCTGTCCCTGTGTCTTTTGGTCATTTGGCTACAAGTTTCTTCTCAGTCTTGTTGATTCTCTTGAGAAAAAAAAACATATATTTTTTTGCATTTTAAAAATCCTTTTTATTGCTTATTTTATTTATTTGTATTTCAAATGTTATCCCCCAATCCAGTTTCCCCTCCACAACCCCCCATCTCATCCCCCTTCATCCCTGCTTCTATGAGGGTGCTTCCCCACTCACCTACCCACTTCCTCCTCACATTGAGTCTCCAAAAGACCAAGGGCTTCCCCTCCCATTGATATCAGATAAGGCAATTCTCTGCTACACATGCAGCTGGAGTCATGAGTTCCTCCTTGCGGTGTGTACTCTTTGGTTGGTGGCTTGGACCTTGGGAGCTCTAGGGGTGGGGGGGTCTGGTTGAAGAACTGTTGTTCTTCCTATGGGGTTGCAAACTCCTTCAGCTCCTTTAGTTCTTCCCCTAACTCCTCCATTGCTCAGTCTGATGGTTGGCTGCAAAAATGCAGAATACTCATGATACAATCACAGACCATATGAAGGTCAAGAAGAAGGAAAACCAAAGTATGGATGTTTCAGACCTACTTAGAAGTGGTAACAAACTAATAACGGGAAGTAGAGGGAAATCGCTCTTGTCTAAAGGAAATGCAGGGACAAAGTGTGGAACAGAGACTGAAGGGAAGGCCATCCAGAGACTGCCCCATCTAGAAATCTATCCCATCTGCAGACACCAAGTCCTGACACTAGTGCTGATGCCAGTAGAGCTTGCTGACAGGAGCCTGGTATAGTTCTCCCTTGAGAGGCTCTGCCAGAGCCTGACTAATACAGATTTGGATGCTCACAGCCAATTACAAGGGTGGGGGGAACCTTTTAATTTCATTAATTTTTGAATTTTTTTCTTTTCCGTTCTTAAGTATATTTCTTCCCATAAACACTAAATAGAAAAGTTTGTAGAATCTACACATTAAGCCGGGTGGTGGTGGCGCACGCCTTTAATCCTAGCACTTGGGAGGCAGAGGCAGGCGGATTTCTGAGCTCGAGGCCAGCCTGGTCTACAGAGCAAATTCCAGGACAGCCAGGGCTACACAGAGAAACCCTGTCTCGAAAAACAAACAAAAAAAAAAAAAGGAAAAAGAATCTACGCATTAGACCCAAAATTTTCTTTTCTCTGCCTGGATATCACTTCAGTTTTTAATAAAGAAAAAAGTATGGGTACAGGTCATCCATAGGCTAATTAAAGTGAGGATTTTAGCTTTGATACTTCATTCTTTCCTTAAATCTTAATGTTCTTTACCTCCACTGCAGCATGTGCTTTTATTTTTTGTTTTTTTAATGATGTGATCAGCTCATGCATGTAGTTAAATGGTATATAAACAACAATCAATTCAAATTAAGTCATTCCACTTTTAGACGTGAAGCTAACTAAGCCATCTCATATCTCATAATTGTATAATTCACTGTAATTGCATAATGCTCATATGGTGCTAAAGTAATTGATAAGCTGACATTAAAGCAAAATGACTTAAGCCCATCTTAATTTAAGATGCAATGATCATATTACTAATAATAAGGTTAGTCTTCAATTTTGGAACTGCATCCTGTAGGAAATTTGTCATTCTTCTTTGAATCAATGTTGAGAGCACTTAGAGAAAACCCTGGGAGAAAATACATTAACAAAATGTCTATTTATTTGTTACATATTTTAGTGCTTACTGATTAAAACTTCTTTACATCTAGTCTGCAGAGAATACCAATGTATTCAGTCATAAATACTAACAATCTCTTTTATAATTAGCCTTGTCTACAGTGATTTACTCAGTAATAAAATAAGCCAGATTCAGGGACTTTGATCACTTCTCAGGGAGAGAAATTAGGCATCTACATAAACTAATGACTAAATTTGAAAAGAAAAAAAATAAATCCACTTACTTCAACTTGTACATATTGTAAGTCAGAACACTTAATATAATCATGACCCTACGATTTCAAGGCAACTTACTCCTTCCAATAACAAGTTAAAATAGAGATTTTTATGAAAAGTTTTGTAACTACTGAGTTTCAATAGCAAACAAAAGGGATGCCATGGAATAAAACTTGATCACAATTGTCAACCAAGATGGCAAATACTTGTCAGTCCCATGATACAGGACAGATAGATCAAGAGTTCCAGGTAAGCTTGACCAACAGAATGTGACTCCATGTCAAACAAATAAACAAGAACACATTTTCCCCCATAAACCTGTATCTGAAAATTATAAGTAAGACAACTTCATTGAGAAAGAAGCTGTGGTAAATAGGGAGCCAGTTCGGTGAGGAAAATAACTGATAAGCTTAACTTGGAGCAGCACATTCCCATAGAAAGTAGCCAGACTGGTGAATTCTAATTAGCAGAAAGACCTTGTGTGGCCTATGTAAACTTTCAGATATTTCCCCCAGCTCCACATTTTACCCACTTCTACTAACATATATTCTGATTTTTAGTCACAATAAATAATGAAATGTGAAAATATTAAATGCAATTACATTGATGAAATAAAACCTTGCTTCATTTTTCTTATAGTAAAATTTTTTATAGTTAAATCTAGTTATACCTAAAGTCTTTTAATCATTAGTTTTCTTGATGACCTTCAACATTTTTGCTTTCCTTGGCAGAGCTGACCCTACCACTTGTAGGCCATGCAGTGGCATGGGTGAAAGACAGATGCCTTTCCTCCCTCCTCACCCCTCTTCCTTGGGCCATGAGAACAGAAGAGTTGCCCCTGTCTCTCACCAGCTGAAGTACTCAGGAGAGTGGGCCCTGTACCTCACCTGGGTGACACAGTAGAGCAGACACTGGTGGCAGGTACTCTGAGGAGCCATCCTCAATGGCATGAACATAGGAGAGCTGACCCTGAAACTTGTCTGATATGTGATGGTGTCAGCAAGACAGAGATGCTCTCCTCCCCTGCCCTTTCCTCACCTCTTGTTACCTATGGCAGGTGATGAGCTGTCCTCAAGATCATGAGAGCAGGAGAGATGTCCCTATCCCTCTGCAGCACTCTGGAGAACTGACCCTGCTCCACATCTGGGCAGAATAACAGAGCTAGCCCTGTTGATGTGGGCATTGGTGAGCCAGCCCTTAGGGCGTGAGAGCCCCTTGCCAGCTGTGGAATTGAGTGAGCTGGTCAGTACAGTGCGGCAGAGGTCCCACTAGTGGTGTGGGTATGGGAGAGCTGGTAGGATCACCAGCTCACCTGGTGCTCTGATCACCACCCAGCACCTAATCCATGGCCTTGCGTTGCTCCACACCAACATCTAGCCCATGTATGAATTGTAGGATCGCATGACGGCTCCAGTTCTACAGACCTAAAGCTGCAGGATCTCTATGACATAGAGCATCAGGATCTGTAAAAAGTCTATTGATAGAATAGCAGAGGCCAGAGGCCATGAACCAGACCAGTGACTCATGGCAATGACCATTGGCAAAAAAAAAAAAAAAGAAGTATCAACAAAAGGGTATACTGTGCTACTCATTGTGACACACTACAGCTTCACAAAAAGTATTTTTGTTCTTATGGGGAAGAGGTTGCAAGGGCAGAGAGAAAGTAAAAAGGAATGGAGAGATGAGTGTGTTTGGGGTACATTAAGTGAAATTCATGAAGAATCAATGGTAAATATAATATTGCTTTTCTGCACATTCTCTTCCTTCCATCTTTTTCTTTTTTTTTTCTTCTCTATTTTTTGATTGTTTGTTCTCTTCTATTGGAAACAAATTCTTTTCTCATACACTACATCCTATTTGTTAATTATTTCTAAATACCCTCATATGTTTCTTAAATAAATTTGAGTAGTTTTCTCAGTGTTAAATCAATGATAAGCTTTTTAACTCTATACATCTAAAACACGATTTAATAATATTTTTAAAGTATAACTCCCACAGTAAGGATAATGCTTTTAAATTATATGTGCCATTTACTTCCTATTGAAAATATTCTCTCTAACCTTTTCTTGTAAATTTCTGTAAACTACATTCCACCAATTTTATTCTCATCTTCAATTGTCTTTCTTATTTTCTATGCATTGGTAGTTAGATCTAAAAGTTCATTTGGAAAAATAGGTATATTTTGTTAAAAGAATATGAGTTATTACAAATTCCCATCTATATGTGCATTGTGTTTCTATTTACTTCTTTTATAATGAGACAATTAGAAACATGTCAACTTGAACATCACCTAACATAAGAAATCATCTCTTCAGGAATCTCATTTATTTCTTTGCCTTATAATACATAAGGTAAAATAGCTTTCAGATTTTATTACCCCAAAACAACTAGTGATACTTTTTAAAACTGATTTCTCTGAACACAATATCTCTAGTTTTTTTTTTCTTTTCTAGACATGTGACTTAAAAATCAGCAAAGTACATATCTGATAGCTTTGAGAACAACAACAACAACAAACCCAACCAGATGAAAATGTAGAAGTTGTCCATTCATTGTTGAAATATTGTATGATATATTTAAAAGCTTTTTCTTAGGTCACAAAACTTCCATGATATCAGGTATTAAGTAATATACCAAAAAGTATGTTTTTATAATAAAAGTCACAAGGTATAAGATTTTTTTGGTTTTTAAAATATGTATATGCTTTTATATAAATAGAATTATATCACTTACCCCTGTCTTACCTATGCAGTTCTTATGAAACTCTTTTCTGGAACCCCTATTTTCATCCTTATTTTCATAATTTCTTTATTTCTGATTATTATTATTATTATTATTATTGTATGAACTTATAGACATACAGGCACACACTTATATATATATATATATATATACAAATGCAAATACAACCTGCTGTGTGTATTTTTGCTGTTTGTGTTTATATGGCTGTAGGGTTGACCACTTTATATTGGATAACCAATTATGGAGCAAACCTCTGAGAAAGACTAATTTTTTTCTGTGAATCTTTTATTAGTTTTAAAAGTAAATTTTCATCATACCACTTCTTGTTATAATTGTTGTCTCTGAAGCTTACTACCTTCATCTGCTAACCTTGATCTTGTCCTGAAAGCATCTAGTCTCTGTATAATTTAATCCAGGCTAGAATATTTTCAACATGTCTTACTGCTAAGTAAATTCACCCTTGCTTATTCTTTCTGATCTCTGGCTGGCTGGTTCAACTCAACTGACTCAAACTCATACCCAAGCTGACTGATTCAAAATGGAGTCTCTTTGCTTCTCACTGAATTGCTGTTTGGCCTCAAACTGACTTTGGAAAATTGTTCTAATCTTCTGGCTCCTTAATACCCCTGGTCTCAACTGTCTTTGCTGACTTGCACTGAAGTACATGAACTCACTACTGAACTCAATTCTCCTGCACTGTGTTCACTGCATTTACTCCCAACCGACTAAACTCCCAACTACTCTACTCTCTCTCCCTTCCTTACTCTGAATTAACTTCTCTCTCCAGTGCTGTTCTCATGATATTTGATCATGTCCTTTTTTATTTTATTTTATTTGTTTATTTGTTTATTTTTTTTAAATTTTTATTTTTATTTTCTATATTCTTTATTTACATTCCAAATGATTTCCCCATTCCAGGTTCCACCCCTCCCTGAAAGTCCCATACACCCTCTTCCCTCCCCCAGTTCCTCATTTACCTAAGAATTTCATGAATTCATTGATCATGTCCTATCTCTGACTCATTCTGTCAATTTTTTCTAGAATTCATCATTTTATCCACCTCTCAATTACACATCCTTTTCACACACAGCTGCTTCCTTCTACAAACTAAATTTGCCTTCAATGTTAGGTATTAAAAGGGTGAACTAAGGGAATGTCTGTATTTGACCCAGATCACATAAAACAGGAAGGTCTTTAGAAGTGATCTCTTTTATGAGATTGTCTATGTCGTGGATTACATTGATGGACTTCCTTATATTGAACTATCCCTGCATCCCTGGGATGAACCAACTTGATCGTGGTGAATGATTATTTTGATGTGTTCTTGGATTCAGTTGGCGAGAATTTTATTGAGTATTCTTGCATCGATATTCATATTAGATGCTGAGAAAGCATTTGACAAAATTCAGCATCCTTTCATGCTAAAGGTCTTGGAAAGATCAGGAATTTGAGGCCCATATCTAAACATAGTAAAAGCAATTTACAGCAAACCGGTAGCCAACATCAAACTAAATGGAAAGAAACTTGAAGCAATCCCACTAAAATCAGAGACTAGACAAAGTTGCCCTCTCTCTCCATATCTTTTCAATATAGTACTTGAAGTTCTAGCTAGAGCAATTAGACAACAAAAGGAGGTCAAAGGGATGCAAATTGGAAAGGAAGAAGTCAAACTATCACTATTTGCAGATGATATGATAGTATACTTAAGTGACCCAAAGAACTCCACCAGAGAACTCCTACAGCTGATAAACAACTTCAGCAAAGTGGCCCGATATAAAAATCAACTCAAGGAAGTCAGTAGCCTTCCTATACTCAAAGGATAGGCAGTTTGAGAAAGAAATAAGAGAAATGATACCCTTCACGATAGCCACAAACCATATAAAGTATCTTGGTGTGACTCTAACCAAAGAAGTGAAAGATCTGTATGACAAGAATTTCAAGTCTCTGAAGAAAGAAATTGAAGAAGACCTCAGAAGATGGAAAAATCTGCCATGCTCATGGATTGGCAGGATTAATATAGTAAAAATGACCATCTTGCCAAAAGCAATATACAGATTCAATGCAATCCCCATCAAAATCCCAACTCAATTCTTCATAGAGTTAGAAAGAGCAATTCAAAAATTCATCTGGAATAACAGAAACCCAAGGATAGCTAAAACTATACTCAAGAGTAAAAGAACTTCTGGGGGAATCAGTATCCCGGACCTCAAGCTGTACTATAGAGCAATAGTGTTAAAAACTGCATGGTATTGGTACAGTGACAGACATGTAGATCAATGGAACAGAATTGAAGACCCAGAAATGAATCCACACTCCTATGGTCACTTGATCTTTGACAAAGGAGCTAAAACCATCCAGTGGAAAAAAGATAGCCTTTTCAACAAATGGTGCTGGATCAACAGGAGGTCAACATGCAGAGGAATGCAAATTGACCCATTCTTATCTCCTTCCACTAAGTTCAATTCCAAGTGGATCAAGGACCTCGACATAAAACCAGACACACTGAAACTAATAGAAAGGAAACTAGGGAAGAACCTTGAACATATGGGCACAGGGTAGAATTCCTGAACAGAACTCCAATAGCTTATGCTCCAAGATCAAGAATTGACAAATGGGACCTCATAAAATTACAAATTTTCTGTAAGGCAAAAGACACTCTCAAAAGGACAAAGTGGCAACCAACTAACTGGGAAATGATCTTTAGCAACCCTACATCTGACAGAGGGCTAATATCCAATATATACAAAGAACTCAAGAAGGTAGACTCCAGAGAGCCAAGTAACCCTATTAAAAATGGGGTACAGAGCTAAACAAAGAGTTCTCACCTGAAGAATATCTAATGGCTGAGAAGCACCTAGAGAGATGTTCATCATCCTTAGTCATAAGGGAAATGAAAATCAAAACAACCCTGAGATTCCATTTCACACCAGTCAGAATGGCTAAGATCAAAAACACAGGAGACAGCAGTTGTTGGCCAGGATGTGAAGAAAGAGGAACACTCCTTCACTGCTGGTGGGATTGCAAGCTGGTACAACCACTCTGGAAAGCAGTCTGGCGGTTCCTCAGAAAACTGGGCATGACACTCCTGGAGGATCCTGCTATACCACTCCTGGGCATATACCCAGAGGCTTCCCCTGCATGCAATAAGGACACATGCTCTACTATGTTCATAGTAGCCTTATTTATAATAACCAGAAGCTGGAAAGAACCCAGATGTCCCTCAATGGAGGAATGGATTCAGAAGATGTGGTATATTTACACAATGGAATACTACTCTGCAATTAAAAACAATGAATTCACGAAATTCTAAGGCAAATGGTCAGAACTGGAAAATATCATCCTTAGTGAGGTAACCCAATCACAAAAGAACACATGGTATGCAATCACCGATAAGGGGATATTAACCCTGAATCTTGGAATACCCTAGACACAATTCGCATATCAATAGATAAGAAGATGGAAGGAGAGACCCCTGGTCCTGGAAAGATTGGATGTAGGGGAATGCCAGGACAGAGAAGCGAGAGGGGGTTGAGTGGGGAAAAGAGGGAGGGAAGGGGGCTTATGGGACTTTCAGGGAGGGAGGAAACGGGAAAGGGGAAATGATTTGGAATGTAAATAAAAAAAAACTTAGAAAATAAAAAAAAAAAGAGACAATTTCCTGTCTAGGCTCTCTAAAAAATAAAGTGCTCTCTTGACAGAGTAGCCATGTTGCAGTGTTGAAATTCCTCTACAATTAGTTTTCTCTTCTTCTTTTTATAGGGTCAGAATACTGTGAAATTCTCTCTGCATTAATGTGTCTATTGGTACTGTGATTTTTTTTTCTGTTTTTTACAAAAGACTTTTTTCACAGCAAACTTCCGGTATTTGGTTTTAAAATATTTCCACCCTTTCTTCAACAGTATTCCCTAAGCTATATTAGATTCATAAACTATAGGACATTTCATAATCTGTTGGCCACTATATTGTGTCTAGTTGTGTTTTAAGTGATAATCTTCATTTGCTCTAAACACAAGTTTCCTACATTACAGTCATTTGTTACACTTACCTGTGGGTACAAGATAAAATTTAGAATGTAGTGATGAATTATTCTGGTGTAGCAAATTGGCAGCAGCAGACTATTTTCTGAGGTCCATGACCTCATTAGATTTATGCAATAGGCTAGATTTACTAAGGATGATTTTCCTCCTGTCAAGTGGGACCTACACAAATTAGACAGCTGTACCAAGCATAATGAAATTCCCTTGAAAAGGTTAGTCTGCTAGTATATGTGAGTCCCAAAACAGTATAAACTGATGTCAGAGTTCATGGTTACCTCTCAGAGGTTGACACAACATACTTAATACTCAGGATTTGGATACCAAAGGACATGAAAGCCTCTGCAAGCTGCCAGAGGTCACTTCAGACACATTAGGTTATACTGAACTATGTTTCTTACAGTTGCATATCCTCATATATTACTCTATAGTATGGGATAATGGAATACAAATTTTGCTTTAGTTCAATACAAAAATAGAAGTGGAAATTTAGACTGTCTTTAGATACATGGAACTGACTGGAAAGCCATATGTATTGTGCTGTATAACTAGGAAGAATGTTGTCTAAGGGGAAGCATAGTTTGAAGCATCATGTAACATTTCCTCTCTCCAGAAGTTTTTGTACTATGGAAGAATCACTCAAGAACACAAGGAGTATAAGTAATATATGGATCATATATAACTCTAAAAGTTACATTGTGTTTATTTAATTAGCAATTATGTAAATCAGTAAAACCATTGACCATAAAATGTATCTACACACATTATAACACTAAATTATTATTTTTCCAAACAAAAAAATTACCAATAAGATGACATTCCCTGAAATTATGAACCAACCAGTACCCCCAGAGCTCCCACAGACTAAACCACCAACCAAAGAGTACACATGAAGGGACCCATGGCTCCAGCAGCATATGTAGCAAAGAATGGCCTTGTTCAAATCAATGGGAGGGGAGGCCTTTGGTCCTGTGAAGGCTCCATGCCCCAGTGTAAGGGAATGCCAGGATAGGGAAGAAGGGGCAGGTGGATTGTTGAGCAGGGGGAAGGAGGATTGGATAGGATGCTTTCAGAGGGGAAAGGAGGAAAGGGGATAACATTTGAAATGTTAATGAAGAAAATATCTAATAAAAACAAACAAAACACCTCATCAGAAATACATTGGGAATGTTACAGATAGATAAAAAAAATACAGTGTCAATACATTAAACATTTATGTTATATTTAACTAAAAAGTAACTCTTGATATGAATTTTGTTCTTAAAACTGTGAAAAGTAGCTTAAATATTTTCTTCTTGAGACCTCTATCGCTAAATAACATTGCTTATCTCCCCAAAACTATATGTTATTTTAGCATAAATTATTGTTATTTAAATAATCTTTCAGATGTCAAATTTGAACCAATTATCTTTTTTTTTTTTTCAAAATGTTGAAGGAACCTGATGGATTATGCAAGGACATCTAACATTAAAATTATCTGAAAATCAGATGTATACTGAGACCTAAAGTTTTAACAATATATTTAAAATTAAAGTTCGAATAATAAGTATTTGTCTTGGAGATATGCAAATTAACCATGAATACTGTTTAAATAGGAACTTCAGAATCCTCTAGGAATCACAGAACTGAATAATAGAAAGAAAGTCTGTAGTTGCTCTCACCTTATGCAAATCATTTTAAGAGGCTATATGAAAGGTAGGAATAAAATATTCTAAATGCAATGTTTAATTCCTTTTAAATCTCATGAAATATAACTTTTCTTTTCTTTTTTCTTATATTGGATATTTTCTTTACTTATGTTTTAAATGTTATTCCCTTTCCAGGTCTCCGCTCCAGAACACCCTATCCTGTCCCACATCCCCCTGCATCTATGAGGATACTACCCCACGAACTCATGGACGCCCACCTTAGGACCCTAGCTTTCCTGTAAACTAGGGCATCGAACCCCCACAGGCCCAAAGACTGCTCCTCCCACTTATATCCAATTAAGACATCCTCTGCCACATATGTGGTCTGAGCCATGGGTTCCTCCATGTGTACTATTTGGTTGGTGCTCAAGTCCCCGGAAGTTCCAGGGGTCTGGCCAGTTGATACTGTTGCTTCCCCCATGAACCTGGAAACTCCCTCAGTTTCTTCAGTTCCTTTTCTAACTCCTCCATCGGGGACCCCATGTTCAATCCAATGGTTGGCTGCTAGCATCCATCTAGATATTTGTCAGGCTCTGGTAGAGCCTCTCAGGAAACAGCTACATCAGGCTCCCAGCAGCAAGCACTTCCCTGCATCCCCAATAGCATTCTGGTGTAGACACTGTATTATGAGATGGTTCCCAAAGAGGGGCAGTCTCTAAATGGCCTTTCCTTCTGTCTCTGGTCCATACTTTATCTCCATATTTTCTCCTGTGAGTATTTTGTTCTCCCTACAAAGAAGCACTGAAGCATCTACACTTTGATCTTCCTTCTTATTTAGCTTCACATGGTCTGTGAATTGTACCTTGGATATTCCAAACTTTTGGGCTAATATCTACTTGGCAGTGAGTGCATACCATGTGTGTTCTTTTATGGCTGGGTTACCTCACTCAGGATATTTTCAAGTTCGATCTATTTAATAGAGAATTTCTTGAAGTCATTGTTTTAAATAGATGAGTAATACTCCATTGTGTAAATGCACCAAATGTTCTGTATCCATTCCTCTGTTGATGGGCATTTGGGTTGTTTCCAGCTTCTGGCTATTATGAATTTGGTTGCTATGAACATAGTGGGACACGTGTCCTTATTACATATTGGAGCATATACTAAGTATATGCTCAGGAGTGGTATGACTGGGTCCACAGTTAGTATTACGTTCAATTTTCTAAGGAACCTCCAGACTGATTTCTAGAGTGGTTGTACCAGCTTGCAATCCCACCAGCAATGGAAGTGTTCCTCTTTCTACACATCCTCGACAGCATCTGCTGTCACCTGAGTTTTGATCTTAACAATTCTAACTGGTATGAGGTAGAATCTCAGGGTTGTTTTGATTTGCATTTTCTTGATGACTAAGGATGTTGAACATTTCTTTAGGTAATTCTCAGCCTTTGGTATTCCTCAGCTCAGAATTCTTTGTTTAGCTCTGTACCCCATTATTTAATAGGGTTATTTGATTATCTGGACTCTAACTTCTTGAGTTCTTTGTATATATTGGATATTAGCCCTCTGTAGGATGTAAGGTTGATAAAGATATTTTTCCAATCTGTTGGTTGCCTTTTGTCCTATTGACAGTATCCTTTGCTTTACAGAAGCTTTGCAATTTTATGAGGTCCCATTTATCAATTCTTGATCTTAGAGCATAAGCCATTGGTGTTTTGTTCAGGAACTTTTCCTCTGTGCCCATGTGTTCAAGAAATTTCCTCACTTTCTCTTCTATTAGATTCAGTGTATTTGGTTTTATATGGAGGTCCTTGATCCACTTGAGCTTGAGCTTTGTACAGGGAGATAAGAATGGATCGATTTGCATTCTTTTGCATGCTAACAGCCAGTTCAACCAGCACCATTTGTTGAAAATGCTGTCTTTTTACCACTGGATGGTTTTAGCTCCTTTGTCAAAGATCAAGTGAATATAGGGGTGTGGGTTTATTTCTGGGTCTTCAATTCTATTCCTTTGATCTACCTGTTTGTCACTGGTTTTCTGTGTATTGCTTTTACTATGTTTACATATGGGCCTTAAATTTCTGGTCTTATGTTGAAGATATGTTGAATTTTGTCTAGAAAATTGTCCATTTCATCCAGATTTTCCAGTTGTGTTGAGTATTTGCTTTTGTAATAGGATCTGATGATTTTTTTTGAATTTCTTCCATTTCTGTTGTTATGTCTCCCTTTTCATTTCTGATTTTGGTTGTTTGAATACTGTCTCTGTGCCCTCTGTTTAGTCTGGCTAAGAATTTATCTATCTTGTTGATTTTCTCAAAGAACCAGCTCTTGGTTTTGTTGATTCTTTGTATAGTTCTTTTTGTTTCTACTTGGTTGATTTCAGCCCTGAGTTTGCTTATTTCCTACCATCTACTCCTCTTGGGTGTATTTGTTTATTTTTGTTCTAGAGTTTTCAGGTGTGCTGTTAAGCTGCTAGTGTATGCTCTCTCCAGCTTCTTTTTGGAGGCATTCAGAGCTATGTGTTTTCCCCTTAACACTGCTTTCATTGTGTCCCATAAGTTTGTGTATGTTGTACCTTCATTTTCATTAAATTCTAGCCTTTTATTTCTTTCTCTATTTCTTCCTTGACCAAGTTATCATTGTGTAGGGTGTTATTCAATTTCCCTATGTATGTGGGCTTCCTGTTATTTTTGTTGTTATTGAAGTCCTGCCTTAGTCCATGGTGATCTGAAAGAACATGGGATTATTTCAATCTTCCTGTATCTCTTGAGTCCTATTTTGTGACTGATTATGTGGTTAGTTTTGGAGAAGGTACCGTGAGGTGCTGAGAAATAGTTATATTCTTTTGTTTTAGAATAAAATGTTCTGAATGTATCTGTTAAATTCATTTGGTCCATAACTTCTACAGTTTTATTGAGTCTTTGTTTAGTTTCTTTTTCCATGATCTGTCCATTGATGAGAGTTGGGTGTTGAAATTTTTCCACTATTATCATGTGCAGTGCAATGTGTGCTTTGTAGTTTAGTAATATTCTTTTATGAATATGAGTGCCCTTGCATTTTGAGTATAGATGTTCATGTTTGAGCGTAGATTCTTGAGAGTTGTTCTTGGTAGATTCTTTCTTTGATGAGTATGAAGTGTCCATCCTTATCTTTTTTTTTTTGATAACTTTTGGTTGAAAGTTGATTTTATTCAATATTCAATACTAGAATGGCTACTCCAGCTTGTTTCTTTGGACCATTTGCTTAGAAAATTGTTTTCCAGTCCTTTACTCTGAGGCAGTATCTGTCTTTGACACTGAGGTGCATTTCCTGTTTGTGGAAAGATATTGTGTAAATTTGGTTTTGTCATGGAATATCTTGGTTTCTCCAAAAAGGCAATTGAGAGTTTTTCTGGGTATAGTAGCCTGGGCTGGCATTTGTGTTCTCTTAGGGCCCATATAATATCTGCCCAGGATTTTCTAGCCTTCATAGTCTCTTGTGGGAAGTTTGTTGTAGTTTTGCTAAGTGACATTATATGTTCCTTGACCTTTTCATCTTACTGCTTTTAATATTCTTTCTTTGTTTTGTGTATTTGATGTTTTGTATATTATGTGACAGGAGGAATTTCTTTTCTGGTCCAATCTATTTAGAATTCTATAGGCCTCTTGTATGTTTATGGTCATGTCTTTCTTTAGGTTAGGGAAGTTTTCTTCTAAAATTTTGTTGAAGATATTTAATAGTCTTTTTTAGTTGGGAGTCTTCAATCTCTTCTGTACCTATTGTCCTTAGGTTTGGTCTTCTCAATTTGTCCTGGATTTTCTGGATGTTTTTGGGTTAGGAGCTTTTTTGCATTTTGCATTTTCTTTTGACTGTTGTATCAATGTTTTCTATGGTATCTTCTGAGCCTGAGATTCTTTCTTCTATCTCTTGTATTCTGTTTGTAATGCTTGCATCTATGACTCCTGAACTGTTTCTTAGGATTTTATCTCCAGGGTTATCTCCCTTTGTGGTTTCTTTATTGTTTCTATTTCCATTTTTAAATCCTGGATGATTTTGCTCAATTCCTTCACCTTTTGCTTGTGTTTTCCTATAATTCTTTAAGGGATTTTTGTGTTTCCTCTTTAAGGGCTTCTATGTGTTTACCTGTGTTCTCCTGTATTTCTTTAAGGGAGTTATTTTTGTCCTTCTTAAAATCCTCTATCATCATCATGAGATGTGATTTTAAATCAGAGTCTTGCATTTCTGCTGTGTTGTGGTATCCTGGACTCACTGTGGTGGGAGAACTATGCCAAATGGCCTTGGTTTCTGTTCCTTATGTTCTTGCTCTTGTCTCATGACATCTGGATATCTCTGGTGTTAGCTGGTCTTGCTGTCTCTGACTGTAGCTTGTTCCTCCTCCAAGCCTGTGTATCAGTACTCCTGGAAGACCAGTTCTCTTCAGGAGGAATTTGGGTATGGTGAGTTGTAGCACAGGGTCAGCTCAGAAGCACAAACTGAAACAGGAAGCATCCTATCCCAGGCTATTCCCTGGTTTCTGTGTCCTGATGACTGTGGGCTGGTCCCTTTTGGGCAGAAATGGTGGTCTTACCTGTGCTCACAGGTACTTTGACACTCTTGGGAGACCAGCTTTCTCCTGCTGGCATTTGGGTGTGTATACCTGTGGCACAGGATCAGCTCCGGGCACTGTGGCACAGGATCCAAAATACAACCTCTTATTGATTACCTGTAATTATTATTATTTTAGCTTTGCTTTCATGAGTAGTACTAATATGAAATCCACATTTTTTTCTCAAATAGTCAGAAAATAAATATACCTAGATTTTAGTACAAATTACAGGCTATAATCTTTCCTAAATTTCTTGCTACCTGATTTTTTTTTCTAATCTGACATATATCATAATCATAGCCAATTAATTCCACTATCATTTTGGTGTGATACTATGACATAAGCATATTTTGAGAAATATATGCCTTCATAATGTTTTATATAATTAAGTTAAATATCATCACTATTATTTAAATACCATATTTAAGAGTCCTCCAAACAAAAGGTAAAAGAAACTTCTCTTCAGAATTTAATGCCTGTGACTAGTATTTGTTTAAAACAATACCCCACGGCATGCCAGAATAGACTCAATTAAAATGAAGCTAAGTCCATGTTTCACCATCCATGTATCAATAATAATGTGAAGTAGAATGCTTGGGGCAGTCAAGCAAACTGCCTTGAGTTCAGGTGATGTCAGAGACTGTTTTTCTTCTATTTGCAGTACATAAGGGCAGAAAGACAATCAGGTCTTGCACAGAGCTATAGAAGCCCAAGTTACTCCATATGCAGAATATAGTTATTGGTCCATGTTCTCTCACAGAGCTGCTTTGCTTGTTAATGAGATCATGACTACTGCTGCCTTTCAGTTCTTTGAACTACAGAACTCTATAAATAAAAGGCCCTATTATTTCAACACTACTGTTACTCACCAAAGACTTGGTGCTGGAAAATACAGCCTTTCACTTGCCCTGTGTGTAAAATCTCCATAGCCTGCAATGGGATGGTTTGTGCAGCTTAATTACAGGAATCTGCCACTTGTGAGGGCATTCTACAGTACTATTCCAAAGCACTTCCAAAGAAAAGAGATGCTAACATCCACCCACATTTCACTTAAAACTACAGATATAAAACAGTAGCTCCAGATGTCCACAGCTTGCTTTCTAAACAACATCCTCTCAGGGTATTTGAAGTTTAAATGTTCAGAAATTGCCATTTGAGAATGAGTATTAAGATTTTTCATTAATAACTCCGTGAGTGCATTGAGGACTCCCGATGACATTTTCATCTGAGGTTTGGTTTAGGAGCTTTCTCTTTGTGTTCTTTTGAGCAGAGTGAGAGATTAACAGTCCTAGCAGCACATTAATCTTGACAAGGCTAAGAGTTTTCTTTCCTCTCTCTATTTTCTTCATTTTATAAAGGACTGAGTTGGTGATGAATAGAAACAATACACTAGTACAAATTCACGCAGCTTTCTTCGTCACTGATACACTTATACTACAACATGAATACACTTTGTCAAAGTGATTTGAGTAAAATGCCAGAGTATAATGTAGCAAATGTTTTATATAAATACATTATTTGTACAATATTTGCTAATTACTCTAACAGCAAGTATGGGCAATACTCAGAAGGGACAAGAGTTTGAAATATTTTATTATAGGTTTTATATTAAAATCCATATTGTTTTAATTTTCCTGTAAACCACTTTAATTGAAACATCTAAAATATTATCAATAGTCTTTTGTATTATTTTGGCTTTCTTAAATTTATAAGCTGAATATACTTTGATAACCTTTTACTACTATAACCTAATATACTACTTTTATTTACTTAAATGGGCCAAGAAGATCTTTCTTTATCTCTATAATTTAATAGTTCATTTCTGCATCCTTAATATCTTGAATGCATATTGACTAAATATTCGGTCTTGTTATGTATGGAGTATATAATGAGCAATAGCTTGTATATAAGGGAGCACATTTATATTTAGGCAAATTGCAAATTGTATTGAGCAACAAAGTTTTATAAAAATTTAGTCTTAGAATCAGGTAAATAGGTGGTCTACAGTCAGTAAACAAAATTTTTCTCTAATCTAAATATATTGTAATGTACAGAAAATAATGAATATGAATTTTTGCAAGTAATAAAAACAAAGATAAAAATCTTAGCCATTTTTATAAGTGAATGGCTGACATATTTTGCTGTTCAATGAAAATATTCATATTAATCTTTAATATATACATCTGCTTTTGTGTGTCTGCTTTCTTAATTGTCTTATCTGTACCAAATTTATACTCAGTTAAGTATTTCAAAATATAAACTTTACATAATAGGAAAATGACTTAAAGTTACATTTTTCTTCAAGAACATCATAGCTGTCAAACACTATTTTAGTATTCTGGGTTAGCACCAAATCTTCAAAACAATAAAAACTCAAATATCAGTGTAGTCACTTGAGTGTTAGAACTCAAGTTAGTGTGCTCATAGTAGTAGACTCAGTTTTCCATAAATCCATGCATATAACCTTAATATAACACTGGAAAACATAGTATCAGCAGCAATGACCAGAAAATGGTTTCATCCTAGAAAGCAAATCAGTGAGTTTACTAAGGATAGACAGCTTCTGTAACAATTCAAATATTAAAATTTTCTTGAAAAACAAATACCTCAAAATATATAGAGATATTGTTTCTGCTCTGTTAACAATAATAACTAAACTTTAATGTGTGTCTAATATGCTAGTTTCTAAGTGCTTGCAATGAAATAAGAATAATTATTAGCCATAAAAGCTCTATAACTTAGGAGCCAGCACTATAAATTCCATTTTAATTCAAGGAAACTGAGATCAAATGTTTCAGTGTCTTTCTAGTGGTTATGGTCCTGATGAGTGGAAGCTTATTACCAAAAGGCAGAGTTTATACTTCTCATCCCCAAACTGTATAAATTCCATACAACAGCAAAAAACTCAAGCTGCATCCTAGATAGTTCCTTTATCTATCCATTTTCTCTGTGACTAAATAGTTAAAGATAACTCATTTAATTTCATTCTACTGAAAAAATATGTCAATTAGCAGAAATCTTGTATATCTTCATATTAATTAATTAATTTATTTACTTACTTACTTACTTACCTATTCTCTCATATAATGCATCCTGACTGGTTTCCCATCTTGCCACTGCCCACCATCATACCTCCCTCTGCCCCAATCCACTCCTCTATTTCCCTTCAGGAAAAAAACAGTCCTCCCAGGGATATCAACCAAACATATCATTACAATAAGTCTAGACACATGTGAAAGCTAGATGAGAAAATCCAGTCGGAGGAAAAAAAACCTACCAAAGCAGACAAAGGAGCCAACCTTTTGTTATTATAGTCATTATCTTGCTTTAAACTATATTTTCCTGTCTGTGACAATTCAGTGTACATATGTATATTTTGTCTCATGAGTGTGTGTTGAGAGAGAGAGAGAGAGAGAGAGAGAGAGAGAGAGAGAGAGAGAGAGAGAATGTGTGCTGTGCTGTATATATGTTATACCCCATACATGTAACTGTATATACCAATATTATGGATAATATGTTTATACATTAATATAGCATGTTATACAACAAATCAAACAATGATGTATGTGTGCATATATGCTATTGTAGTATGCATGAATATATACATATGCACATAAAAAGATTAAAAAATAACTCAACAGTGCTGTACTAGCATGAGGCTGTAACATGGAAAAGAGATTGAGTACATTTAACTATAATGCCTTGCCTATGAAGAGCATGCTTATTAATGAAAAGGGTAGCAGCTTCATTTGCAATAGTAGATGCCTACACACAATTTGTGCTTATGATTCTTTCACCTTTTAAATTTTCCCAATATTTAATGTTTTGTTTTCCAATATTTTCTGAATCTGTTCGAGACTTTCAGTTGTAGGATATTTTGCTTAGCCCAATTATCATTCCATGTTTGGGATTGTTTTCTTCTTTGATATTTTGTAGGCTTAATGGCTCATATTTCTGCTATTTTCTTGCACTTTCTCCTCCATGGAAACCTCATGGCCCTCACTGTTTAGCCACATGGACAAGCATAAACACTGATGGAAAAAAACAATCCAAAGTACTATTGAACACCATTATTCATCTGCCAAAACCAATTGACAACTGAGTCTTGTATTTGAATCTATAAATGATTTTTATCTGTGAAAAATGTTTATATTCCTTCTTATCCAATTTTATCTTAGCTCAAAACTCTCTTGTCAATTCTCAGTGAACTGTTGCCCAGAGAATCAAATCCAGAGTATTGCTCTCATATTCTTTTCTGCTTTCACACGACTGACTCATTTTTCAAATATGCAAATGTGATCACTTTACCCACTGGCTTGACTGTTTTGCCACTGTTCATGACCTGTAGACTGAACGTCTAATCCCTTAGTACTTTTCAAGTTTTTAACTGTCACTCAAGCTGTGACTTCAGCAGACATGTAATTGTTGGTTAACAGAGAATCTGCATAGACTTTTTTCTCAATTTTACAGAAGCCCTTATTTTCTCCCTGTTTACTATGACTTTAACCTTTTTGTATGTTTAAACTATTTAATCTTAGTCATTTTCTTGGCAGATTTTTTTATGAGAGACTAAAAAGAAATCAACAACCTCTAAAATAGTTTACATATTCAATCTAAATTCTTTCATCTAAAAGAATGCAATACTTAACTTTAACTTTTCTAAGAAAGACTCTTTCTCAGAAGACAACAGTACTCAAATATTTTTATTGTTATCTTTATTAGTTTAATGGTTTTTCAAAATTATCCAAAGTTATTTTCTTAAGGACGATTTCTTTACATCTCAGTTGCAGTATTACAGTTCAAATCAGCATATTTGTATATTGGAGATTAATGGTGTTTATAACATGACTTTGCATGGATGGTTTTGTATGTCAGTTACCCTACACATGTCTCTATATTCAGGACTGGGACAATATCACTTTAACAATAAGGACCACCACCCCAACAGCAATATCAACAACAAAAACAAACCTTTTCCACTATATCCTCTTGAGCCAGAAAGAATATATTATTATTTCATCACTCTAGTCCCATGAACTTTTGTCTCTAATTATCTACAGAAGCACTCTTTTCAATTTCATCATGTCTTGCAGGTAAATGATGGCAAACAGACCATCTCATTTTTATCCCTATACTCTTCTTTGTACTTACTAACCTGTGATACATTTGCTTCTGTCTGTCTTCCTAGCCTGTCATAAGTCATGGTACATAACAGTTATGTAATGAGTGCTTAAATGAGTGAATATACAGAAAGAGATGATAGGGTACAATCCTGCCACCGTTCATTAGCTTTGGCTAAAGAGATACAAAAACAAAACACGAGCAAAGCCATCTTATCCTCTCTGTGAAAATACTCACTTCCTTTTGACAAAATATTGTCCGACATCTCTTTAAACATCTTTCATCCATTCCCTTACCCAGAGAATACTGAAAAAAAAAAGTAACAATGTCAATTAAATTCTTAGGTGCACTAGATTCCTTTCCTATTGATGTGATAGAAACTCTGACCAGAGGAATTTAACGGAGAAATATTATAATTAAGTTCCTAATTTAAGGACTAGCCCTTCATGTAGCAGAGCTCAAGGCAGCAGGATCTTTAAACAGCTGGTCACATTATATCTGCAGTCATCAAAGGGGCAATGCATTCATTGCTTTCTGCTCAGGAATCTTCTTCTTGTAGAGCCCAAAATTCTGCACCCAGTATTCATGTATAGTATTCCCATGTCCTCTGGCTACAATTAATGTAATCAAGAGTATCCTAAACAGGTAGGTCGAGGTGCCCACCTCCTGAATGATCCTATATTCTTTCAAGTTCAAAAATAGTTCTAAGAAATAATATTTAAAAATAACTTTACTTGACAACTCTTTAAAAAAACAAACAAACAAAAAAGATAACCTGTCTTAGTTAGGGTTTCTATTCCTGCACAAACATCATGACCAAGAAGCAAATTGGAGAAGAAAGGGTTTATTGTGCTTACACTTTCACATTGCTGTTCATCACAAAGGAAGTCAGGACTGGAACTCAAGCAGGTCAGGAAGCAGGAGCTGATGTAGAGGCCATGGAGGGATGTTTCTTACCGGTTTGCTTCCTCTGGATTGCTCAGTCTGCTCTCTTATAGAACCCAAGAATACCAGCCCAGGGATGGTACTACCCACAAGGGGCCCTACCCACTTGATCACTAATTGAGAAAATGCCCCACAGTTGGATCTCATGGAGGCACTTCTCCAACCGAAGCTACTTTCTCTGTGATAACTCCAGCCTGTGTCAAGTTGACACACAAAACCAACCAGTACATAAACTAAGACTCATGCATTGCTTCTCAGTTTCGATCAAATTACTAAACTTTGGATTTCCTTAAGGGCAGTGACTTTTGTACATAATATGATCATTGCAAAGATCCTAAGTATGTGGGTTAAATGGTTACATGCTTTAACTCCTATGCATAAGAGAAATTTAATCTCAAATGATATTTTAGACTCTGTCTTCTTGCTAGGAATGGCTGTTAAATTACTGTTCCATGACTCTTCTATGACTATGTGTGAGTTTACTGTGATTTGGCATGTTAGACCAGTGCCCATTCAAATATACAAACTGGGATAGCTCCAGGGGATAACAAATTTTTTCATGATGATGACAATTATAAATGACATTTAGAAAATAAGTTTCAAATAATTTTGAAAGATAGGTATATGCCAAATATATGAAAAATAATAAGTTTGAAAATGTAAGAACAGGGATAGCAAAACAGCATTAATGGTCTCTTTATTAAAAGTTGTTAGTACTTTAGCTATCTAATTAAATTTTTTCTTTGCTTCCAAATTATGATGATAACATTTTAACATATCTAACAAGATTCTTGTAAAAATGAGATTTAAGTTTTAATTCATTAAATAAAAGTTAAAATGCAATATTACGCTGAGAGCCCTGAAATGTACAAACTCAAAGAAGTCTTCACAGTGGATATAAAAGCTTGATGTGAAACATTTGTGCCTTAATCTAATGACTCATTTATTCATTTCCATTTTGCTTAGTGAGTTTTGCAACTCATTGGGAAACTTGATAAAAATACACAAAGCAAGCATCTAAGCATATATAGAGTTTCATATTTTAGTAAGAAAGTTTGAGTGTGCCATAAAATTTTGACTATCTTCTTAACCTGGATGAAGTTAATATAACTTCACCAATAACTTCAAGAAATCTTAAAAACAAAAACCAAAGAAAGTAGGAGAATCTTGTTAATTTTGAGTACCATAATTAAGAAAAGGAGTAATAAAAAAATAGAAAAGAAGTTTTATAAGCAAAACAAAAATAATAACACTCAAAAATGCTTAGATTAACATATAAGAAAGTATCAAAGAACTAAATTAATAGTACTTTATGTTCAAAGTAATAAAATAAATTTTGCATGTTTTATTTGGAATGGGAATCAGTACATTTTATTGTATTCAACACTTATCTTGAAAAAAAAACAATTGTTTATCTGGAAAATAAGTCATATTTTCTCAGTGTATGGTTTTATGAGAAACTAAAAAGATTAGTGAACTAGAAATCATGTTTGGAATTATTGCCCAGAGTTAAACAGAGTAGAAATTTCTGGATCATGGGGACAGTAGCCTACAAGATATCTTAGTGAGCTTAGTAAAGACCCAGAGGAGGGCAGAGCAAAATGGCTGAAAAGAATCCAAGTGGTTTGAAACAAGAGAAAGGAAAATTAATTAATGGGAACCAGTCATAATAGGAATTTAAAACAATAGATGAGCAGTGTGCATGTTGTACTGCAACATAAGAAATGAATAGATCAAAGAAACCTCTTAAAATTGATTATTTTAAAGGTTGTGTTGTACAGGGATGACTGATGTTGTTATACTAGCATTGGAAGACACTTACAAACAGAACAAGATATCCAATGTAATAAAACAAACAAACAATCCCTGGTAACCAAGGATTGTCTGCTAAGTTTGTTTCTAAGAAATAAGTAACAAGTAATGATATTTAGATGTTAGTAAAAATTAAAGAATAAAGAAATATTAATCATATAAATTATTCTCATTTATTACTTACATTAGTTTTAGTTTTTATTTTATACAATTACACCTGTTTGTGATACAATATACATAAGTGAGAATATGTTTGAAAGTTTTGAAAGTTTAATTGATTTTTGTCTTGATTTTTTTCTGAATTCCATGACTTTCGTCATGACTATTCAGAATCAAGTGATAGATATTTGAAGTTTAATTAATGTCTCTGAGAATTTTTATTGAGACAGATCTCTCTTTGAGTGTTATTTCCCTCTGACCTGCTTCCTATTTCCTTCTGGAATTTCTAATGGAATGTGCTAACTTTCTGTTACTGACACCTTACATAGTTAATATATTGTTGGAGAACAGCTTCTCTAGTTTCACAGCTTTGGAAGATCTAGTCATGAGTCACAGAACTATTTAGGTGAAAAGCAACTTACATCATTAAGATTTTTCCATATCAACACCAAACGTTGAAAATTCTCATTTTTAGTGACAACTCATTAATAAGGTATATGATGTGTGTGTGTGTGTGTGTGTGTGTGTGTGTGTGTGTGTATGTGTGTGTACTTGTCCATATCTAAATAGACGAGAGAAAAAGATGGATATACAGATGGAGAGTTTATTAATATTTGTTTGGAAGTCTATCTTTTATTTCTTTTAAGATAAACCAAAAAAGAGAGAGGTTGGGATAGAGAAGAAAAGAGAGGGAGGGAGAGTGGAGAGTTTGTTTTAAAAAATAGTGGTGTTAAACTTCTCAATTAATCAACACTAAAAGTTAGAATTGGAAGAGTGTGTCAGACAGTCAAGTATGGTCAAGAATAACGTCTTAAACAGGTGTTAAAACTGGAATATTGTGTATCAGAGTCAAGGTGCTACTTGTTTTTGACTAAGATGAGAACATGACAAGAAAGAACAAATTCTAAAGTGCAAAATGCAGTTAATCACCTAAATGTCAGTCCTGAATAAGGCCATCATTCAGATGCTTGACACGACATGGAAGGAGCCTTGTTTTGTCAGCATCTTATGGTTCCCAGGAGACACTCCCAGGCAGTTACCAAAACCCACCTCCGTTATTGGCCTTGAATTCTCCCTAATGGATGCCATTCAGTCACTGTTCTCTGATTATTCTGACAGAAAATTGATGTCTGAAGAGACCTTGTTTGTTTGTCCTTTAATATCCAGGGAGAACAGCACGCATCTTGTCCCATCTGTGAATCATCCTTATTTTAATCAGGATCTCTTACATAAGCTAAAAGAGAAATTGATTGAAGGTGTTGCTCTGCTGTCAAAGAGAAATTTTTTATTTGTGAAGCCTGAGGAGAAAACTATGCTTTCTATATAGGCATAAACAGAACCTATCTCTTATCTGTCTGTCTGTCTATCACCTACCTATCTGTATACCTATCATCTATCTATTCATCTATCTCTTCTGTCTAGCATACAATAACACTTTTGTTAGTTGATAATAATAGGCTGAATCTACTTACATGTCTGTTTATTCTCCCTGACAACATTCTCCCAGTCCCAAATGCTTTAGGATTCTAGAACTTTAGGATTTATTCAGGAATAAAGCAAACTTTCTGGGATAATAAAAGTATGATGGGTATTTATAAGAACAAAGAACCAACTGTCCTTTTTTTAAATTTTAAAATATTATTTGTATGTACATTGTGTGTGAGAGAGTGTATGGCCACATATACATATGGATAAATGTATCTAAGTACTGTATTAGGGATATAAGTAGCTGGGTCCCAGTGTCCTCTACTGCTCTCTCCTTAGTTCTTTGAGACCGGGTATAGTCTTTAGTACAGACCTGTGTTTTCATGGCAAGTTGTAGCACAACAAGCCATAGCTATCCTCCTAGCATCACTGACTTGGAGCTGGGGCACTGGGCTCCTTGTAATGATGCTAGTATGTGGACTCCAGTGATTGCTGTTGCAAACCAGATATTACTAAACACTGAGTTATATCTCTAATACACTTTATAATAGAAAATATAATCAAAGTATGCTTTTGTCATGATTTTTAAATTATGTATTGATTTGCAATTTGAACAAGTCACTAGCCAGGTCTCTGTTTTTAAATCCAGAAAGGGTAGCAAAGCACCAAAATATTGCAAGAGAGAATGGGTGTTGTGTTAAACCTCGTATATCACGAAACAGATTGATCTACATACTAGACATATGTTGCTATGCAAGCCTCCATGGATAATAAATGTAGTAGTTGAAAAATATTCATGGCTTAGCATATTAAGAAACACAGACCCCCAATACAGTTTTTGTTCTTTGCATTTAGATGTAACTTTTCGAGCTTCTGCAAAAATAGATCTCAAATGTTAAATTACAAGGGACATTGAAAATTATCACTTCCAGCATTAAGATAATTTGTTTTTAATACAAAATCTATTTTTATACATATTTTTATATGTAATATAAACAAAAGTCATGCTACAGAGTATGGCAGCTACTATGGTATGGTATGGTATGGTATGGTATGGTATGGTATGGTATGGTACATGTGAGGAAATAATAAATGAAGCAAATATTCTTATTGAAGTAGAAGTAGAAGACATGTAATATGTAGAGTTTGCAACTAATTTATTGTTCTTTTAGAATGCTGTTACTCTAGCTTTTTAAGAGTATCTTTTATTTATCAGATGTAATTGTCATCTTGGAGGGTTACTTTCTAAGTCTGCTAACCTGACCTAGTCCTGGAAGCTTCTAGTCTCCATACAATCTTATTTAGTCCTAGAATATTTTCAGCATCAAAGATTTACTCATGAATAAGCTCACCCTTCCTACACCTTTCTGAACTATACCTGGCTGCCTAACTCAGTTGTTCTGGCTCAAAATTCTTGTCCATACTTACTGGTTCAAACTGTCTTCTTTCAGCTTCGGGTGGAATTATTTAGCTTGGCTTCACACTACTTATGCCATGCTACCTGGGCTAGGTTATTTTGTCTCTGTATCCTGTCTCTTTATGGCTGTTCCTGTAAAACTGCCCTCGTTCCTTTTCTTTCTCTGTCCTGCTCTCTCTTAAATAGCCTCTTCTTTTTCTCTGTTCTTGTGAGAGTCATATTCTGTCAAATTTTAATTTGTCTGCTTCTCAACCACACATCAATTTCAAATATAGGTGCTTCCATCTACAAACATCCTCATTGTTTGGGACTAAAGGTGTATACTAAGGGTATGCTGTATTCCTGCCTGAGTAGCCATGTTGCCGGATTAAATTCCTAGTGTTTGCCAACAGTCTCTTTTTAGGGATACTACAGGGAAAGAAAACTACATTAATAATCTCACAATCTGTATTCTCTTTAAGCACTAAAATTATTATAATATATGTCCTTGTATTGCTCCCTCACTCCAAGAAAAACAATAGATTAAATACCTGATATAGTTTCTTTTAGCACTTTTATTTTTTAAACTATAAAGTGTTTCTTATAATTATTCTCTTACTTGGGTTGCTGTTTTATCCTTACTGAGAGCATTAATTTTTTATTCCCAATTAAGAAGCATATGAATGGGGGTCATTGACCATACAAAAGTTTTTAATACAAAATGAATACACAGAAAGAGATTAAAGACTTTCTAGAATTCAATGAAAATGAATACACAGCATACCCAAACTTATGTGACACGATGAAAGTATGCTTAGAGGAAAGTTCATATGTGTTTACACTTAAAAAAAATGAAGAGCTTTCATAGATGCAACTTAAGAGCAAATCTGAATGCTCCAGAAGAAAAACAAGCAAGCATTCCATGAGGAGACTGCAAGAAATAATCAAATAGAAGAAAATCAATAAAACAAAATCAGAGAAAAATGCAAAGAATAAATGAAACAAGAAGGGGTGTTTGTTAGTATGTCAGTTTGTTTTGTTTTTAAGTGTACAAGATTGGCAAGCCCTTATCAAAATTCACTAAAAGACACAAATAGAATATCCAAATTAACAAAATCAGAAATGAAAAGGGAGGCATAACATCAGGCACTGAGGAAATTCAGAGCATCATAAACACATACTCTAAAAACCAGTACTCCACCAAATTGGAAAAATCTATAGAAAAAGGATAATTTTCTCTATAGGTCCCACTTACCTAAGTTAAATTAAGATCATAAAAATGCTTTAAATAGGCATATAACCCCTAGTGAAATTGAAACAATGATAAAAATTTTCCCAGCCAAAATCATTCCAGAAGTAGATGTTTTTTAGCACAGAATTCTACTAGACTTTGAAAGAAGAATTAACACTGATACTACTCAAATTATTCCAGAAAATAAAACAATAGGAATATTGCACAATATGTTTCATGAGGACATAGTTTACTCTGATACTCAAATCAAATAAAGATTTGTCAAAGAAAATTACATACCTATTTCCCAAATGGACATGGATGTAAAACTATTCAATAAAATACTTGCAAACTGAATTCAAGAACACATCAAAAGATTATCTCCCAGGTCAGCTTCATCCTAGAAGTTCAGGGATGATTAAATATACAAAAATCAGTAAGTCAAATAAATAAACAATATCAAAGTATAAAAACAATTATTTATGTTATGATATACAAAAAGGCCTTTGGCAAAATAGAACACCCATAAATGCTCTGGAGAGATTAGGGATACAAGGATCATACCTAAAAATAATAAAGACAGTTAACAGAAGGCCTAAAGCCTGCATCAATTTAAGTGGAGAAAAACTCAAAGCAATTCCATTAAAATCAGAAATAGATAAGGTTGTCCACTCTTTCAACATCTATTCAATACTGTACTTGAAGTTTTAATTAGAGCAATGAGACAACTGAAGGAGATCAAAGCAATACACATTGTAAATTAAGATAACCAAAGTATCATTATTTGCAGATGATATGATAATATACATATGTGATCCTAAAAGTTCCACCAGGGAACTCCTTCAGCCAATAAACACTTTAACCAACGTGGCTGAACACAGGATTAACTAAAAATTAAAAATTAAATAAAATCACTATCCCTCCTATATGCAATAATGAGAAGTTAACTGAGAAAGAAATCAAGGAAACAACACCTTTCACAATAGCCTACAAAAATGTAAAATTGGGACAACTCTGAGCAAGTGGGAGACTTGTATGTTGTCTTTGAAGAACAAAAATAATAGCATATCAAGAGTTGGAATTGTCTCTCATGTTCAGAGTTAGCATGGTAAAAGTGAGCAGCCTTCCAAAATCAATCTTCAGATTCTGTGGAATCACCAATAAAATTTCAACATGATTCTTGACAGAACTTGAAAATATGATACTCAACTTTACACAAAAAATAAAAGAACAACCCAGGATAGTTAAAAGAATATGGAATAATAAAGGAATTGCTTCAGGTATCACAATCCCTGTTTCCAAGTTGTACTAGGGTGATATTGTAATAAAAGTTTGAATATTTTTGTATAAAAAAGATAACATTGAATCAATTGAAGATCCAGACAAAACTCCATATATATGCCTGAAATACACAGTGGAAAAAAGACAGCATCATCAAAATATTGTGTGGGTCAAACTGGATATTTGCATATAGAAGAAGAAAAATGGGGGAGTTAGAGATGCAGGGTAAGGAAACCCAGGCTGATAGTAGGACAGAGAATTGCTCTCTACAAATTGAGAATGGGGTCACATTTCTGAGGATAGTATCCTCATCCTATGGAGAAGTAATCTGGTTCCTGCATAGAGCCTTCACCCCTACATTCTCGTCTCTGTTGTAGGAAGGTACTCCAAAGACTACTGAAAGAGAAATGTGGACACCAGCCTAACTACAAAACCTTTGACCTACAATTTTTCCTTCCTTCAAAATATCCTGAGACAATGATGACATAGAATAATGTGTGGTTTAACTTGAGGCACACTCTTAAAAAAAGAGGTCATGCCTGACTCTACCTCAATGGCTAGAATCTGGAACCTTAACAGCACAGAGACCTATGGTAAAATAAAACATGACTGGTCAAAAAAAAAAAAAGAAAGAAAGAAAGAAATGATTCCAAATTACATTATGCTATACTCATAGATTGATGCCTTATTCATTAGTCATGAGAGAGACTTCCTCCCAGCAGTAAAGAGAAACAAAATCAGCCCCACAGCCCCACAGCTAAACATTATGCATAGAGAGTTAAATAGGAGGTCTTCGTCCTGTTTCTCTCCTCAGATTCCCATGGAAGAGTGGATGGAACAATTGTATGAGTCATAGTTGATGGAGGACACCAGGATAACATGGCCCATTGAATCAACTAAGCATTATCACATAGGTTGACAGAGACTTAGGAGGCAAGCATAGAACCAGCAGGGCTCTTCCAGGTCCTGGGCCTATTGTTTTGTGGCTGTTAGCTTTTGTCTTTTTCTTTTTCTTTTTCTTTTCTTTTCTTTTTTTTTTTTTTTTAGAACTCCAAACTGTGGGAACAGGTTTGTCTCTGACTTTTTCCTGCTTCTTCGGCCCTTTTCCTCCTGTTCAGTTGCCTTGTCAGCCTCAACATGGGGCTTTTTGCCTTTTCTTATGCTATCTTGTGTCCTGAAGTATCTTGTTTTGTCCTGTTTAGCTGTTGTCTTTGGGGCTTGCTTTTTTTTTTGAAGGGAACAAAGGAGGGAGTGGATCTGAAGTAGAGGATAGCTGGGGCGAAGCTAGGAGGAGTGGGAAGGGGAAACTGTTGCATGAGAGATATGGTTTCAACAAAGAAAAAATTTAATAAGCAATGGCACCATGGAGTGCTGAGAAGGACAGCAAAGCTGGTTATGAAGCTTCTGCTATAGAAATTATTTCAGTGATTTTTACATTTCCTGTCCATGCAGAATGCAGAAAGAAATCAGTTTCACATCCTTTCATCAAGTTTTGTGGTTCTTTCAGAGGATCAGACTTAAAGTGATAGACTAGAAACAACCATATAACAAGTTATCAATGAAAGCCTAGATCTATTCAAGGTATGTGAAGGATGAAAGTCAGAAAGTTTGGAATCATCTAACGAACCCTACACATCTCTATGAAACCTAGGAAGCAGTCCAATATTGGATATGTATTCTTGAGAAACAAGTGGGACTTTTAATTTTCATCACTTATGAAAAGCAATTTCAACTATCTCAACCTCTTATATCATTTAAAATGAATTTACTATGTATGTGATGGAGAAGAAAGAACAATAATTATTCAATTTTAATTATGGGATAATAAGATTTCAGCTTTCTTTTCAACAGACTCTTAGGAAATTCCTGTTACTGTAATAAACTTGGGTAATTCAGAGTCTTCAAGCTCGGGATGTGATACCGAAGGACAAATCTCTCAGGAGACTCTGTGATGGCAAAGTATTATATTTCATGTCTAGATAAAGACCAGAGACTTTACTGAAATCTCTAGTCTTCCTTATCTATATATTTATTATAATTGAATTGTCAACTTATTTATTATATTTATTATTTGTTTATTATAATATTTTATGTATTTATTATAATTGAACTATCATTTCTCCAATATTTTATATTTTTCTATTTCATGAAAACTTGGACATTTAATGGAATAAAGTAATAGCTTCTCTTCTCTTTTTGGCCTCAAATGCTGTAGCAGATATTCCTTCATTCATATCATCCATTAGAGATTCCCTTCATACTTGACTAGAGTCTGATGGAATAACAAAGATCAAATGAGCCACTATCTCTCATGTATTCTGAAGATGTGGCTGATGCAAGCCTATTTCATGCTTAAATGTTAAGACTCGGGATACCCTTGTTATTTTCCCTACCACTAAGAGTCCTCTATGATTCTCTTAATAAAGGGTACTGAATACTAATAGACAGATACTCTTGCAAAAAAAAGCACTAACAAACAAATAATCAACAAAGAGTATTATGATTGACTGATCCCAGAATTCTCACTATATTATAGATCAATTCCTTCTATTTATAGTTTGATTCTACTTCAAATTAAGTATGTTTTGAGAAAATTCTCCAATAAACTCTGTATATGATTATCCCTTATAGAACTTTTCCAGTCACTATAATGATAATTAAATGTTGAGGTGGAGAATTCAACTACCAACAATAGTGAGCTGCCATGTGGGTTTTGGGAAACAAATTCCGGGAGAATCAAAATCTGGAAGAACAACCAATGCTCTTAACCCCAGAGTTACTTCTCCATCTCCCTTCCTGTGTTTTGATTAAAGACATGTCATTTATTTAATGAGTTTTAGTCCATCCTAAAAACTTTGTCTCAAGACCCTGTGCTCAGAGCAAGGTGACAGCAGATCTCTCCAGTTTCCGGTCTGAAAGTCTGTAAGAGTAACGAAATTACCAGCCAAAGGTATCCACCCACAATTTTAATGACCTATTGAAGATTTTATATTTTCTGTTCAGATACTAAAGACAGTTTCTGATAGAAGATGAACAATTAAAATTTCATTGGAATGTGAGTGGCCCTTATTAATGTCTCAATTTTTAGCTTTCTTCTGCTAATAGCTAATAACCAATACTATGTACTTTTGGATCATACTCATTATTCTACATCTATTATTTGAAGGGGGGAGTAGATAGTGCTGAAGTTCGTTTGGACTTTTCATGTAGCATTACTACTTCATATTACTACTTCATATTATTTCATATGAAATGACTTTAGGTGTCATTCCATTCAGAACCTGTCTACTAGGGAGCTCAACTAAATTGCTCATAAATATGTTGACTCCAGAAGCATTTTTTTATTTGACATGAATGTCATGGTTTGAATATGCTTGGACCAGAGAGTGGCACTATTTGGAGGTGTGGCCTTGTTGGAGTAGGTGTGTCATTGTGGGCTTGGGCTCTTATACCATAGTTCTAGCTATCTGGAAGCCAGTACTCTGCTAGCAGACTTCAGATGAAAATGTAGAACTCTCAACTCCTCCTGCACCAAGCCTGCCTGGATGCTGCCATGTTCCTGCCTTGCTGATAATGGACTAAGCTTCTGAACCTGTAAGCCAGTCCCAATTAAATGTTGTCATTATAAAAAATAAAATAAAATAAATGCTGAGGTGGACATCTTATTCATAGCGTACTTTAGTGAACATTTAGTGTTGCATTTTGTATTAATAAGTCACTAAAAACTATAGTAATAAATATCATAACTTTTAAATGACGTTATTTCCTTTAACTTTAAATCATATTATTATTTTCCTCTTTTTTCTCTTTCCTCCAATTCATCCCTTATGTTCTTCTTACTCTTTCAAATAAATGGCCTTTCTTATAGTTTAATTTTTGTTGCATATGTGAGTGTATGTGTGCATACATGTTTCTAAATAAAACTGGACTGTTTGTATAGTGTTAATTATATGTATACTTTCAGGGCTAACTATTTAGAATTGGGTAACAAACTAATAACCTTTTCACAAGGATGGACATTTCTCTTGCTTTCAACCTTCTTTCCTTGCCTGTCCTTCATTAAGGGCAGAGGTCTCATGGTTTTCCACCATCCATTTTGACATATCTCTTATTGTCCTTGTTTAGCTCATTTTAAGGCAGATTTTTAATATATATATATATTTAAATTTTAATATATATAAATATATGTATATATATTTAAATTTTAAATAAAATTTAATCTGTGGATTGGATAAAAAAGACATTCAGTTAAGTAAACTGGTATCTTGTTTTTTTAGGATGGCCAATGTGCCTACAAGCAGTGTAGAGAGCACCATGATTACAGGTTTTTGAGAGTTGTCACTCATGTTTATGATGATGCATCTGTATTTGAATTATCTCTACTCCTTGCAAATACCAAAAACTCTTTGTATCCCAATTTGGACACTAGTGCAATCACTACTTGGGCCTGACACAAGTTCTCTTTCTATGGCAAATATGTGTGTGTGTTGGAGGGGGCATGTGTGTGTGTGTGGGGCATGTGTGTGTGTAAAAATCTGTTACAAAATACTATCAGACTATTGATATGCATTGACTGTTTTAGATAATCAATTTTATTATAATTTATAATTTTCCACCTTTGGCACTTTTTACCTTAAATTTTGAATTTTGAAATAATGAGTTGAAACTGAGTTCTAAATGTTCCATCTAGGGAGACAGTTATTAGGGCACTGAAAAAAGACCACCTGATGGTTCAATTTAAGTCTATCCTGCTAAAGCAATGAGTTTATTGGGTCTATTACAAGCATGAGTGATTTAAATTAGTTGAATATCCAAATACCCCACCCCAAATAGTTGTTAACTCATGGAAGATGCATCTCTGTATCTCCTTGTGTGAATTTTAGGCAGTTTCATGAGAAAGTCTTTCTTCCTAAGAAATTTCTGGTGCCCTATAACCTTTTGAGGAGGAGCCTTATATAACTTGTGTTTAGATTCTGTCTAAACTCCACCCCACGTTACCTGGCTACAGCCGAGTATGCCCCTCCCCACAATTACCTGGCAAGATCTGGCCCACTATAAAAGGGGCTGCTTGCCCTTCCTCTCTCTCTTGCTGGTATTGCCTCTTACTCTCTTGGCTTTTCTCTTGCCCTCTTGGTCTCTTCCTTCCCCCCTTCCCTCCCCCTTCTCTCCACGTGGTCATGGCCAGCCTCTACTTCTTTACTCTCTCCCTCTCTCTGCCTTTCTTTGCCTCTTCTGCCCCTTAACTCCCCTTCCCATTCCCTGAATAAACTCTATTCTATACTATACTGTCATATGTCTGGTCTCTCAGAGGGAAGGAATTCTTGACATGGGCCCACTGAGGCATCCCCTTCCTCTATACAGCCATAGAACATATTCTTATGCCTATTTCTATTTTTATAATCACAACACCTTGGATATTTCTAATAGTCTTGAGTGCTCCCTGCGCCTGTAAGCTTCTTCTCCTCATGAGTTTAATGAGCCACCTTATCTTTTAAAAGAAGAGCAATTCAATTTCAATAATTACATTTCAATAATTGCATTCTTTTGTAAGGTATGAAGTCAAATTACCAAGGAATCTTTTTTAATCTGGAAAATCTTCTTTAAATATTTATTTCTTATTGCCAGAGCCTTGGTCTTACTCTAGGTTGATAGCCTGTCTTAAATAATGCATGGCTTCGTTCATGATTCACTCTGATGCCTGGAGTTGTTAGGCTTTCCCTGCCTCTTCTCTGAGCTGTAACTCCAATATCTTTTACATATCACCGAGCTCCTCAGTAAGCTGTTGTTCTCTGCCCATAAAATGGAGGAGTTCCTAAAATAAGTGTGACCCAGACAGTTGCAAGACTATGATGAATACTCCTCAGAATTTTAGTGTCTTGCTGAGATGAACTTCTTCTTTTCAGATTGCTTTCCTTCATTATTTCCAACTACAAACACTGCTTTCTTCTTTCTTACTTAAACACTTGCTGCATTTCCTTCTTAGAGTTGAAAGATCAAAGTACAACTCCATTACTCTTTATGAGTTTCTGTCCTCTTTATGAGCATAGCTTATGTTATTTATTATTTAATGCCTGAAAACTATTACCTACTCTTTGTACATTTTAGGTTATTTTATGTAGAAGGACAATTTAATGTCTCTTAATATCAATGCCTTTTATATCCATCAAGTAAAAATAATCTATTATAATTTTTAAAATAATTTTTGAGAACTACATACATGAAAAGTTTGTCCATCTTACCCCTAAAATCTCTTTTACCCAGTCAGGATGGCTAAGATCAAAAACACAGGAGACAGCAGTTGTTGGCGAGGATGTGGAGAAAGAGGAACACTCCTCCACTGCTGGTGGAATTGCAGGCTGGTACAACCACTCTGGAAAGCAGTCTGGCGGTTCCTCAGAAAACTGGGCATGACACTCCCGGAGGATTCAGCTATACCACTCCTGGGCTTATACCCAGAGGCTTTACCTGCATGCAATAAGGACACACGCTCCCCTATATTCATAGCAGCCTTATTTATAATAGCCAGAAGCTGGAAAGAACCCAGATGTCCCTCAACGGAGGAATGGATTCAGAAGATATGGTATATCTACACAATGGAATACTACTCTGCAATTAAAAACAATGAATTCACGAAATTCCTAGGCAAATGGTCAGATCTTGAAAATATCATCCTTAGTGAGGTAACCCAATCACAAAAGAACACACATGGTATGCAGTCACTGATAAGGGGATATTGACCCAGAATCTCGGAATACCCTAGACACAATCCGCATATCAATAGATTTCTAAGAAGATCGAAGGAGAGACCCCTGGTCCTGGAAAGACTGGATGTAGGGGAACGCCAGGACAGAGAAACGAGAGGGGGTTGAATGGAGAAAAGAGGGAGGGGAGGGGGCTTATGGGTCTTTCGGGGAGGGAGGAAACGGGAAAGGGGAAGTGATTTGGAATGTAAATTAAAAAAATAAAATAAAATAAATAAAAAAAAAAAAAACAAAAAAACCAAAACTCTCTAAAGTTACCATTTGCCTTACTAAATCCATGACCTCTTATAAAAGATGTAAATATACTGATTTTACCAAACTGGAATGCACATATTACTACCATATTTTCATTTTTGTTTGTATATGCTTTTAATTCCACAGTTTTAAATATTTTTTCTCATCTCATCCAAATGTAGTTTTATTTACATCCATCATCTTTTACTTTTCAAATTTGTTTTTCTTTATGATTTCATCCATGTATGCAGTAAATCTTATATACACTTCCAATCCTTTTCTCCTACTGCCCTTTCATAATCAATATGTTTTCCTTTCAGCCTCATGTCCTCCCGTTTTTTAGATAATAAAATGAGAACAATTCTGCCAATATAGACAGATATGTGGAATTATCCACTGGGACATAGCCAATCATTCAGTGGCTACCCTTGAAGAAAAATGGCTCTCCCCAATCAGCTATCAAATAATTGATCTTTAGCTATAGTGAGAAGCTATAGTCAGAGTAGTGTTTGTAGTTCGAAATAAAATAGGAAAGCATTCTAAAAGGAAGTTGTGCTCAGTGAGACAGTGAAATAATGAGAAATGAATCCACACTCCTATGGTCACTTGATCTTTGACAAAAGAGCTAAAACCATCCAGTGGAAAAAAGATAGCCTTTTCAACAAATGGTGCTGGCTCAACTGGAGGTCAACATGCAGAAGAATGCAAATTGACCCATTCTTATCTCCTTGCATTAAGCTCAATTCCAAGTGGATCAAGGACCTCCACATAAAACCAGACACACTGAAACTAATAGAAAGGAAACTAGGGAAGAACCTTGAACATATGGGCACAGGGGAGAATTTCCTGAACAGAACTCCAATAGCTTATGCTCTAAGATCAAGAATAAACAATTGGGACCTCATTAAATTACAAAGATTTTGCAAGGCAAAAGACACTGTCAAAAAATTAAGCGGCAACCAACTAACTGGGAAATGATCTTTACCAACCTTACATCCGTCAGAGGGCTAATATCCAATATATACAAAGAACTCAAGAAGTTAAACTCCAGAGAGGCAAGTAACCCTATTAAAAATGGGGTACAGAGCTAAACAAAGTGTTCTCACTGAAGAATATCTAATGGCTGAGAAGCACCTAAAGAGATGTTCATCATCCTTAGTCATTAGGGAAATGCAAATCAAAACAACCCTGAGATTCCATCTCACACCAGTCAGGATGGCTAAGATCAAAAACACAGGAGACAGCAGTTGTTGGCGAGGATGTGGAGAAAGAGGAACACTCCTCCACTGCTGGTAGAATTGCAAGCTGGTACAACCACTCTGGAAGCAGTCTGACGGTTCCTCAGAAAACTGGGCATGACACTCCTGGAGGATCAGGCTATACCACTCCTGGGCATATACCCAGAGGCTTTACCTGCATGCAATAAGGACACATGCTCCACTATGTTCATAGCAGCCTTATTTATAATAGCCAGAAGCTGGAAAGAACCCAGATGTCCCTCAACAGAGGAATGGATTCAGAAGATATGGTATATCTACACAATGGAATACTACTCTGCAATTAAAAACAATGAATTCACGAAATTCCTAGGCAAATGGTCAGATCTTGAAAATATCATCCTTAGTGAGGTAATCCAATCACAAAAGAACACACATGGTATACAGTCACTGATAAGGGGATATTAACCCAGAATCTCGGAATACCCTAAACACAATCCGCATATCAATAGATTTCTAAGAAGATGGAAGGAGAGACCCCTGGTCCTGGAAAGACTGGATGTAGGGGAACGCCAGGACAGAGTAACGAGAGGGGGTTGAATGGAGAAAAGAGGGAGGGAAGGGGGCTTATGGGACTTTCGGGGAGGGAGGAAACGGGAAAGGGGAAATGATTTGGAATGTAAATTAAAAAAATAAAATAATAAAAAAAAATTAAAAAAAATATTTTTACCCCAGGCTTACTCAGTGTATCTGTCTGACTACATATATATTATTTTTTCTAATAAACCATGTACAACATTCCTGCAGCCCCATACCCAGGTGATGAGGATGACCTTCTCAATTCTTTGTGATAGAGGACCACTTTGGTCAAGAGTGTAGAAGCCACAGCATTGTCCTGCTACACGCTGCTAAGCAGATCTCTTGGTTCAAATACTTACAGTCTATCCTTAATACCATGGCTAATCCTTTCTAAATAAAAATGGTCCATAAATTTACTTTCTAGTAGAGACAATAAATATCTTAACTGCCACATATATTTAGTAAAAGCATGAACTTTCTTGTTTTGATTTTACATATCACATTTGAAACTTAACATTTTCTTTTACATTATATTATATGTTATGTAAAAACAAGTGTTCTGCTTTTAATATAAAAATAAACTTTATAACAGAGATTTCCAAAGGATAAAAATAAACGGTAGGTATATATCACAAAAAACATATTAATATTAGAGAGGATGAAAATTTAATTAATTCATAATAATAAAATAAGGTTATAATTTCTTGATACAAATCAATAGCATTCTAATGCTTCATAAGGCAAATAAGAAAATTAAGAAATGCAAATTATAAGCAATGTCTATACAGTATTTCTTGGAGTGATAAAAAAGTTAATAAAAGTGAAATAGATTAGCTTATAAGAAAATTCCTCTAAGATCAACCACAGAAAGTGCTAAAAACACAGAATAAGTCTTTTCTAAATAGTTAAGAAAGACCTTTTAAGCTTGGTAAAGGTCTGCTAAAAATTTGAGTTCAAAAGTCTTAATCCCAGTTAAACTTCCAACTCATTGCATAACCTTTAATGGGTCATCCAGTGCAATTCAGCACATCAGTAGGCATAAGGCAATAATTCTACACTATATCCTATGCTTTCCCGGTCTGTAAAATAGTTTTTCTTCATACTACAAAATAACTCATTGATATTATACTTTTTCAATGACTATGTATTATGGTAAATGCAAATTTTAATTGCAAATGAGAAATTGTACTATTTTGTTGAAAGTACATTAAAAATGGAAGCCATGTGCCTATGCTTTGTCTTATATAATGTAATTTTTACTTCTTTCAGGTAACACTATGAACAAATAACAATGGTTCTTCTAAATTATATGGCACGATCATGGCAGCACTTTCAATGTGTTTCTCTATCTGTTTTTAATATTTAATTTTGTGAGAGTCTCATGCTTGTATTCACCCAGACATCTCCCATATTCACCCTCTCTGCTCCTCAGGTAGTTGTGGGATTGCATAATATTTGCCTAGCACATTGAGATTCTGTCTGGCTTTTGCTTGCTTACGTTTTGCTCATGCTACCAAATTTCCGTGAGTTCATGTGAGAAACTGTGTTAGTATGTCTAAAAAACCATCCTCTCCTGACATTATACATCAAATTTAAGTCTTAAAATTTCTCCCTCATCTCTTCCAGGAATATCCCTGAGCCTAGAGATGTAGGGGTGTGAAATACAACTCCCATTTGGGTGGAGAATTGTTCAATTTCTTATTCTCTGAAACTTAAACAGTTGAGAATCCTTGATTTATCCTTTCAACTGTTGGGAGAAACATCACTGATGGAAGTTTAGTGGTGAACTATTCTATAAGTGTAGCAATAAGCTATATGAAATAGCCACATTAAAAAACCAAGTAGAAGCCTCTATCTATCTATCTATTTATCTATCTATCTATCTATCTATCTATCTATCTATCTATCTATCTATCTATCTATCTGTTATCTAGCCTGTCTATCTTTATGCAATACTTCTGAAGTCTCACAAATCAGAGTGCTCTACAAAATATCAAGAAAGACAAAAAACATTGCAAATTGAGAACTTGCATAGCTTTTTTGGCTTCAACTATTTCATTAGAAACGACACTGGCTCAGCTGGAGGTCAACATGCAGAAGAATGCAAATTGACCCATCCTTATCTCCTTGCACTAAGCTCAATTCTAAGTGGATCAAAGATCTCCACATAAAACCAGACACACTGAAACTAATAGAAGCGAAACTAGGGAAGAACCTTGAACATATGGGCACAGGGGAGAATTTCCTGAACAGAACTCCAATAGCTTATGCTCTAAGATCAAGAATAGACAAATGGGACCTCATTAAATTACAAAGTTTTTGCAAGGCAAAAGACACTGTCAAAAAGACAAAGCGGCAACCAACTAACTGGGAAATGATCTTTACCAACCTTACATCCGACAGAGGGCTAATATCCAAGATATACAAAGAACTCAAGAAGTTAAACTCCAGAGAGGCAAGTAACCCTATTAAAAAATGGGGTACAGAGCTACACAAAGAGTTCTCACCTGAAGAATATCTAATGGCTGAGAAGCACCTAAAGAGATGTTCATCATCCTTAGTCATTAGGGAAATGCAAATCAAAACAACCCTGAGATTCCTTCTCACACCAGTCAGGATGGCTAAGATCAAAAACACAGGAGACAGCAGTTGTTGGCGAGGATGTGGAGAAAGAGGAACACTCCTCCACTGCTGGTGGAATTGCAGGCTGGTACAACCACTCTGGAAAGCAGTCTGGCGGTTCCTCAGAAAACTGGGCATGACACTCCCGGAGGATCCGGCTATACCACTCCTGGGCATATACCCAGAGACTTTACCTGCATGCAATAAGGACACATGCTCCACTATATTCATAGCAGCCTTATTTATAATAGCCAGAAGCTGGAAAGAACCCAGATGTCCCTCAACGGAGGAATGGATTCAGAAGATGTGGTATATCTACACAATGGAATACTACTCTGCAATTAAAAACAATGAATTCACGAAATTCCTAGGCAAATGGTCAGATCTTGAAAATATCATCCTTAGTGAGGTAACCCAATCACAAAAGAACACACATGGTATGCAGTCACTGATAAGGGGATATTGACCCAGAATCTCAGAATACCCTAGACACAATCCGCATATCAATAGATTTCTAAAAAGATGGAAGGAGAGACCCCTGGTCCTGGAAAGACTGGATGTAGGGGAACGCCAGGACAGAGTAACGAGAGGGGGTTGAATGGAGAAAAGAGGGAGGGAAGGGGGCTTATGGGTCTTTCGGGGAGGGAGGAAACGGGAAAGGGGAAGTGATTTGGAATGTAAATTAAAAAAATAAAATAAAAAAAAAAAAGAAACGACACAAATCAAATAATTTTGCTGGCAAGTTCCTTTCATGAACTGTTCATCTCATTGCCAATCCTTACCTGTCAGGGCATAAGATGGAAATATAAGTATGTATACATTTTTATGCCTTTGTATTAAGCCACACCACTCTCATCCAGAGAACTCATCCAGCATTTTTCATTCCACCACACAATGCTCCACTTTCCAGAAGGGACAGAAGGAGTACTCATATGCAAAATAAATGTCTGTTTTAAAGCCAGAAGCAGCAGCAAGTTTGAGAACCTGAAACTATGGAAAAAGAAGTGGAGAAGTGGCTGGATATGAGGCTCCAAGGTGGTAGCTAAGAGGACTTCCTTTGGTTTAGAGGATCTAGGTTTATTTCTCAGTGTCCACATGGCTGCACGTAACCCTTTGTAAATTCGAGTCAAGAAAACCCAACCTCCTCTTATGACATTCTCATGAGACACAAATGGTATGCATACATGCATGCAAACCAAACATTCACATATGCGAAATAAAACCAAATACATCTTTAAAATATCATCTTTTTCCACTTTTTTATTTGTTTTTTTTTTTTTACATTTCAAATGTTATCTGTCTTCTCAGTTTCCCCTCCACAAGGCCCCTATCCTCCTCCTTCCTGTCCCTGCCTCTATGAGGTTGCTTCCCCACCGCCCACCCACTCCTGCCTCAGCTGCCTAGCATTCTCCTACCCTGGTTTATTAAGCCTCCACAGGACAAAGGGGCACCCCTCTCAGTGATGCCAGAAAAGGCAATCCTCTGCTACATATCCAGCTGTACCATGGGTACGCCCTAATTACTCTTTGGTTTGTGGGTTAGTCCTTGGGAGCTTTGGGGGTCTGGTTGGTTGATATTATTGTTCTTCCTATGGGGTTGCAAACCTCTCAGCTCCTACAATCCTTGCACTAACTTCCCTGTACTCAGCACAGTGTTTTCCCTACTTTACCTAAATAGCGCATTGCAGTATCTATCATTAATACAACAAAAAGTTTATGATATTGTCATCATTTTCATTTTAAAACTTGATAGAATTAGATAATGTTTAGTAGAACAGTTTATTCATTATAGCACAAAGAATACTTAACCTGAAAAAATGGTATAAATCAATAAATACAACAACCAAAAAAACCCTAATATATAACAACAATGAAAATTAATCATTGACTAGTAGGTCTATCATTGTATGGAAGAGATACACACTGAAGTTACTACAAGGTTAGTGGGCAGAGTGTGCACTCTCTGAAGGCATAGGGGATCTCAGTAAGTTAAACATCTGTATTTGAGAAAAACTGGATAATGTTGAAATCTTTATAAATGTGTATTCAAATAATTATTTCTCAAATATGCTATTATATTTGGTCCTACAAAAATCTATAAACATATTAAGAGGACAATAGGATTTTAAGCATTAAGCAGCATGAGGTTTATTAAGAACAGACATGCCACAGAAGCTAATAGCTTCTTTTGATTCATTGTTAATTACAAAATTAGAGCCTGCTGTGAATAGGGTCTATCTGCAATATGTGGACTCTTCAATTCTTGGATAACTGTTTCAAAGCACACTTTTATTATAGTTTTTGTACATTAATAGTGTGTAATATGTTTAAAGCTAGATATTATAATATTATAATTAACTTACTCTATTGAGTAGAGGTGAAGATAAAATTTAAATAATCTGCAGTAATACTGTGCATCAATATTGATAAGATAGTAAATAATAATTCCTTAAGTCCATTTAGGAATTCTAACTAATGAGGTTACTGCATATCTATATTACTGATTAACCTAAATTACTTTAATTGGCAAGGATATGTTTACAATTTAAGAAAGCATATAAAAATTGAATGTATAGAGTTTATTTTTGAATAAAAATAGGGAATTTATGTGTATATATGCAAATATACGTATATATCATATGTGTTTATATAGCAAATTTAAGATTAAATGAGAATGAAGCTATAACTATCAGATATTAATGTTTTTTAATTTTTATTGAAAAAGGAAGTAAAAACATTCTATGATAAAATTGAAGATTTACATGGAAAACGTTTCTGACAAAATTGAAGAAGCATATAGAAAAACACATTAAGATTGACAATTTTCATGGAAAATTAAAGAGTAAAATGGTAGACATAAAAAACATTGCTAAATTAATTGAAAAAAGGAAGTAGAAACATTTTATGATAGAATTAAAGATTTACATGGGAAATATTTCTAGTAAAATTGTAGAAAAATATAAAATAACATTAAAATTGAAAATTATCATGGAAAATTACAGATAAAATGGTAGGCATAAAATATTTCTAAGTTTACTGAAAGTGGAATTATAAACATTTTTGGATAAAATTGAAGATCTATAAGGAAAATATTTCTGATAAAATTCAAGCAATATATGGAAAAACACGTTAAAATTGACTGTATTATTTTTTTTACAAATAAGCTGTTAAAGTGGAAAATTTTAAGTATAAAGCAAACTAAGAAAAATAGACTGATTTTACAAGGAATGTAGATTCTGTGAGACTTGGTAAAGTGGTTTGTAGTATTCTTAATATCATTGCAATGTACTGAATAATATAGTTCATTTCAGAAGTACATTTTTAGCAATATAAAAGCTTTGAAAAGTTACTTAAAATATATCCAAAATAAAATATGGAAAATTACAAAATCTTTGATTACATAAAATATAAATAATAAACCTATTAAAATTAATGCCATATTTAGAATCCTCCAGAGTTTTCAGAATAAATTTCTTAACAGCTTCATTACTGGGCATAACCCATACCTCTAAGCTAATTTCATAACACTCTTCATACAGGGCCTCTAACCCCATTAAAACTTGTGAAATTTTTTTCAAACATGTAAGGTATTTTATATCTTTATTGTATTTTGATCTTCTTTTGTATGTTTTAATTTTCGTACACTTGAATCTGTACCATTTCAATAAGATGTCTCCTAACATATTTCTTCCTTCTTACCATCTCTTACCATCAATTTCAGTTGTGCTTTCATTGCTTGTCCTCTTCTGCATTCTTATTAGCACATAGAAATAGCTCATGAATTTTTGTATGACCATGTGAATAAGCTTCAGTTTTTTAGCCATAGAATGAATGTCACAAGAAGTATTTTCACTCATTCCTTTTATTTACATTTCTTCATAAAAATAATTACCCTCTACTCTTTTCAAAACTTTTCATCTCAAATGCAACAAATTCACAAATAAGTAGTGAAAAATTCATAACAATAATACAATTATGAGCGATATAATAGCAGAAAATCAATTTTAGATTCAGTTATCTAAATAGCCAGGATAATAAACATGATTCTGAGAGTTCAACTAGTGGTCTGTTTCAGATTTTTTTTATTTTTTATTTGGTGTTTTATTTATTAACATTTCAAATGTTATCCCTCTTCCAAAATTCCCCTCCTTATGCCCCCTCTTCCCTCCTCCTCCCCATGCCTCCATGAGAGTGCTCCCCCATCTGCCTACCTACTCCTGACTCAGAGGCCTAGCATTCCCCAAACCTGGGCCATCAAGTCACCACAGGACCAAGAGATGCCTGCTAAGGCCATCCTCTGCTACATACGCAGCTAGAGCCATGGGTCCCCCATGTGTGCTCTTTGGTTGGTGGTTTAGTCCCTGGGAGCTTTGAGGGGGTCTGGTTGGTTGATATTGTTGTTCTTCCTATGGGGTTGAAAACCCCTTTAGCTCCTACAGTCCTTTCCCTAACTTCTCCATTGGGGTCCCTCAATTGCACACTCAGTTCAATGTTTGACTGCATACATGCACATCAGATGATTCTTACATATACATATACATATATATATATATATATACATATATATATATATATATATATATATATATATAATCTATCATAAAAAAGTGCTTTGAAATAAGGTTTTCTAGACACAATGGAATCATTGCACTTATGTTCTTACAGGAGCTGTGGTTGCAACAAGAAGACTTTTGCAAGAGTTATTCAACCAATTCTCCAAGATGGAGAGAGAAGGACTTAGCAGACTCCTATCCTAAACCGAGGAATCTTTAGGATATTTATGGCCTCTGAGGAAGGGTCAGTCAGTTTTTTTCAGTTTTGTGGTCATGCTAGGCTGCCCAATTCCAGTGTATGTTCCCTTTAACTATACTGGAAACACAAACTAGAATAGGTGGGTTATGAAAGGAATAATTTTTTTTATCTTTTTTTTTTAATTTTATTTTATTTTCTAAGTTTTTTTTATTTACATTCAAAATCATTTCCCCTTTCCTTTTTCCTCCCTCCCCGAAAGTCCCATAAGCCCCCTTCCATCCCTCTTTTCTCCATTCAACCCCCTCTCGTTACTCTGTCCTGGCGTTCCCCTACATCCAGTCTTTCCAGGACCAGGGGTCTCTCCTTCCATCTTCTTGGAAATCTATTGATATGCGAATTGTGTCTAGGGTATTCCGAGATTCTGGGTTAATATCCCCTTATCAGTGACTGCATACTATGTGTGTTCTTTTGTGATTGGGTTACCTCAATTAAGGCATGACGTTTTCAAGAAGATGGAAGGATGAGGGAGGGTGGGAGCAGGGGAATGGTGGAAACACATGATCTACATAAATTATTGCCAGGTATGAGACTGTCAAATAAATTATACATTTGAATAAAAATCACAAATATAACATGACAGAACTGGAAAAATGGTTAAAAAGGAGGACCAGGGCTTCTATCATTGAAAAGCTACATAAAATATTTGAAAACCTCCTTTGTTTCACTTAAAAATTAATCATATACTGATAAATGTATTATAAAACTATCTAATAAGCAGTAGAAAAAATGAAAGAGAAAATATAATCAACCAAAAATGTAATGGATTTGAGATACAAGTTGTTATGTATGTTATGTTATGTATGTATGTATATATGTATGTTATGTATGTTATGCTAAGTTGATAGTATTATTCTAAAAACATAAAGAAAAACAATTCAAAAGGTATACACATTAAATAAACTTTTAATTCACGAAAAATATGAATTCATTAATCCAAAGAAACAGAATCATACCAAAGCAATCAGAAACACAGTGAGAAACTCCAATGCCGTTGAGATTACCTCTAACATAGTCAGATGTAGGAAAGAAGACAAGTCATTGATGCCTATATGCCTCTCAAATGAAATTAGTTTTTCCTTATATGAAAGAGAAGCTCAAATTAGCTCCCAATTCAATTCAGAATGCAGAAAGAGATGTTGTCTCCTTTTAATATTGATTCATGTAACATCTAAGTGATGGGGAAAAGAAAACAACCACCATAACCACATTAAAGGAAGGTATTGGAACTGGGAAAAACGATCAGGTGGAAACTTGAGCAACATAGAATGCCAGAGTGAACAAACAGAAAATGTGAGCAAACAAAATAACCTTTAACAATTCCTTCAAAGGATATTTTTCATTTTCAATTCAAAGGGATTGTGAAAATGTACCGGAATGATGTATCTAAAAGCATGAAAAAACAGGAAAAGAAAATCACCTTCTTCACTATGTGTAGTTTTGTAAGATGATGTGTTTGTATGTGGAGTTTTATATCATTTGACAGAAAGCTGTATGCTTAAAATGCATTATTCTGTAGTCTATAGAATCAATTAAAGTCTTCTAAAAGCTAAAATTGTGTAAAAGTAATAGAAAATATTGTGAAAATACTAAAAATTATGTGAAATGGTTTTTTTTCAGAGTGGAGACTTTTATATCAACTGGTTTCAATAAGAAAACAAGTGAATATGTAGAAACACGAACAGTGCTTCTCGTAACAGTAGCCAGGGGAAGGAAAGTAAAAGGGAAGTTTGTAGAATTATCTCTTTGTCAAAGCAGAAGCAGGATCCCAAAGAAAGGGCCAATTCGCTTCCATTCAGCTGGGAGTCCAGAGATCACACTCGGCAAAGTTTAGGATAGCAGCTGAGGGAGGGTGGAGGCAGCCAAAGGCTAGGCCAGAGAGAAGGTGGGCCGGAGTCCAGGATCGAGCCCTCCTAGGTGGCACCACCATGGAGGTGTCATGTGCTGAGGATTCTGCCCACAGGACAATACCACGGCAGAGATTGAGAGCCTGAGACAGAAAAGAACTGTCAGTTCTGGAGAGCAAGCATGGAACCCCATCCCCTTACTTAGGCTCCTACATGAAGCTACTCATCATCTGCTCAGTGTCCTCCAAGCTCCGCGAGTCGGCAAGGCTAATAAAAGAGCAGTAGACAGCAACCCAAGCACACCACTTCAGTTTAAGCATGAGGCCGCTCATACTGAAGATCATGCTGAGAAGATTCATGTAGTCCGGAGTCGGGTCGTCCAAAGTCGGGTTGCGATCACTCGGAGGTGGCTTATACCTCAGCACGTTGTTTGGCCTCCGTGGGTCAGACATATTGTCGGTGGACATAGCAAACTGAAGACCACCACACCGTCCTTCTTTCACGGCTACAACAGCAGCTTCCGGCGTGAGGTGAAATGATCATTTCCTATGAAAGTGTTTCTAATTGAAAATAAAGATATGCCAAGGATTAAGAAGGCTATTTCATAAGAAATAATACCACAGTTCTTCATCATTAAAAATTAACAGTTAGAAATATACATATCTAACAACAAAACATTAATTAAAATAACTGAGTACAACGATACAAAAATTTATCTTACTGATTTATTATCATGTATGTTAACATTACATTAGGAAGGCAGAGAGAAATCATGGAATATAGAAGATCTAGACTATTTCTTCCTGATGCCTCCACTTCATAAAGCTCAATAAATGTGCTTACTTAAAAAACAATTCAACCATTAGAGACAACACAGTTTATTTGTTAATTCCAATAAATGTCTCAATATATTTTAAATATCTTATGTAATTTTAAATATATTGTCTGGACTTAATGGAGTCAAGCTGTAAAGCACAAATTAATTAAGATATTTAAATTATATCTGGCTAAAAATTTAGATAAAAAATATAAAAACGACTTTCTACTGAGTATAAACTAAACATAACCTAATCAAATTTCTGTAACTTATTAAACAATGACCAAAGAGAAACTATAGTTAAAATACTTAATCTTAGGGAGGAAAAATCATGTTCCAGCTACCAACATAGATCTGGCAAATGGCAAATATCAAATTTGTTTAGGTTGTGTTATTAGACATTTAATATTTTCTAATGTCGAGGCAGATAATAAAATAAATATTATGAATGAATCAGAATTTTTTAATCTTTAAACATACAGCTCCTTTGAACGGATGTGTTTAAGCTAGTGTAATTTTTCATTAAAAATGAAGACATATAGCTGGACAGAAATATTTTTTAATTTCAACTATATCAATTGTAGAAAAGATTATCAATGGAAATGATTCGACTACTATGATTAAAGATAAGGCAGAAGGAATATGACTAAAATCTAAATATATTATGCAGACAGTGTGAATTTAAATGAATTATGCTTAGATAATGGGGCAAATCGTGAACTACATTTTAGTATAGAGTCAATGACATTACCAAATAACAAACAAAGATCCAATATGACCCAGAGAAGAAAGGAATGATCAAGGTTTATAAGAAGTACTAGGAATTAGACACATTCCTGGTAGGTATTATAGGGAAAAAGTGGCCTCAGATAGAAAGTAGAGATGGCCATTAAAGAAGCTTCCTCCTGCAGCACACGGAAACAGATACGAAGATGTACAGTCAGACAATATGAAGAGAGTGAAAGACTTTGAAATATTTATCACAAAAAAGGTTATCTAAATCAAACCTGTCCCACTTGGAGCACAGGGGATCCTGCTGAGAAGAATGTAGAAAAAAATTTAAGAGTCAAAAGGGATGGAGAACAGCAGGGAAACAAAGCCCTCTTGATCAACTGGCCAAAGATAGGAGCTCACAGAGAATGAAGTAGCATGCACAGGCCCTGCACAAGTCTGCAACAAATCCTCTGTATTTAGCTTCTAGTTCAGTGTTTTTGTGGGACTCCTGAGTATGTGGACAAGGTGATCTCCCGTTGATGTGCCTTCTATTAGGCCCTTTTCCTTCTGTTGGTTTTTCATATCCAACTTCAATGTGATAGCTGTTGTTTTATCTTATTATATTATTCTTTGCTTTATACTTTGCAATATTAAGCAAAATGTGAAGGGATGAGTGTGTGTGTGTGTGTGTGTGTGTGTGTGTGAGAGAGAGAGAGAGAGAGAGAGAGAGAGAGAGAGAGAGAGAGAGAGAGAGAGAGAGAGAGAGAGAGAAACAGAGAAACAGACAGAGAGACACAGATAGGGAGACAGAGAGAAAATAAAGATGTAACGGCAAAATCCTTCTTTTTCCACACCCTACTGTTCTGCAATCAAAACTAAGCCCTGACAGTTTCAGACTAAGGTCTGCTAAATACTTACTTCCATCAGTAGTGTCAGATAAGTACAGGTTCAAAGCCAGACCAGAACATGGGCACCCAAAGTTGTGGACCTACAAGATTCTCCTTTTTTTGTTTTAATTGATCAACCCTAAGTTAGGTAGGAACCTATTCCAGGCACCAAAACACTTAGAACTCCAACACCTGGGTAGAGACTCCTGCTGCCCACGCAACCTCTGGAGAGGTCATTCTAGGGGATCATTGCTGTCTTGTGGTTCTTTGTCTTCACTAAGAGTTCCCTCATCTGTCTATTCTACCCAGTGTGTCTGCAATTCTCTCTGTTGCTACTTGTATTTAAGACATTTTTCTGCCTTGGAATTCCTTAACTCTCATCCCAACAGTCAGACAGTAAGAAAAAATAGAACAATGTTGCTATCTTTGACAAGGGAAGCTTTTATTACAAGAACTAGTTTACAACACATTACAGGTTTTGAAGAGTGATGGTTAATAATATCTTACAGACCGGTTATGGGACCTGCCTCTTTAAGACAAGTTATTAAAATGGAAGGAGACATGTGTTTACAGTAAGTTTTCTGAGATTTTCATGAAAAACATTACTGGAGAATAATGTTTTGAGTAAATGGTAATTAGTAAATACATATAGGAAGTGAATAAGTACCAAGGATGTAAGACTAATTTATAATTCTCATCATTTCAATGGAATCAGTTTCCTTCTCCAATATTTTAATACTTAATCACATGAAAATAAAAATTGTCATGTCATATCTTAAAATGTGTTTATACTTTAAGATATAGCACTCATATATATATATATATATATATATATATATATATATATATATATAATTGTAACAATACATATATGTACATTTTAAAGAACAACAAAGCAATATCACCTTTAAGGAAAAGCACCCAGCCAGTTTGCACCCGTTTTTTGAGTTTGCTGCTTACAATAATGTGTATTTGTCTCCTTTTCTTTAATAAGAATTAATTTAGGCACAAATGAAATAAGAATTTTTGAAAAAATATCATTAAATGAATGAAGAAAATGTCACGACTCATCTGTCTCTGGCACACAGCTTTAGCATGTCAACAGTAAGACTGACATGCATAGTAGTAACTGTTACTGCTAAAGGATTGATCTGAATACCAATGGTGGATTTTTGACTGCAGATGTTAAAAGTAAGCCATTTCTAACAGATGCATAATCTGATTAAATATGCAATGCAATGATATTGTCAGAACCTATTAATCACTCTTTCAAGACACATTAGTGTAGGCTTTACTGACAGCTGTGAGGATTAGATCATCTGTGCAGTACAGGTATTGTTACCCAACCAGAGCATCCAATAGCTCTTAAAGGGAAAAAGTCCGTAATAGGCAAGTGTATTGTGGTTTAAAACATTGAATGCTGAGTTTTCTTATCATTAAAAGACAAAGTACACTTTCTCTTTTGCTCTAATAATATGTATCCACTTACACTTAGTTTCTAGTTACACCTAGATTGCAGGAATGCTTCATGTCACACTGTGTCTAGTTCAAAAATGCAAATATGGAATATGGAGCTGAACCTCTAACATGCATATATTAGAAAAGAGTCCCATGACTGATGGTTGTACAATACATGTTTCCAGATGACAGTAACTAAGCCTTTTTTTTTCCATTGAGAATACTAACAAGTATTGATTTTCCAGCCATTGATACATACAAGTACTATACTTTAAGTTGAAAAGAGTAGCACTTTAACTTTATCACCATCAGACATCTTCCATTCTGTCCTTGGTTCACCCTTACTGTTTGAGATTCTTACAATATTAATGATCTTCAGGAAAACTACACTAAGCAACTGTTTGCCAATATGTGATCCAAATGTTCTCACACTGAATTATTCTGAGTTCCAGAAATTTTACACCAGAGATGCAAATAGATGAGCCAATTATAATTAAAATTCATTTCTTTTCCAATTCTCACATACTCATTTAAAAATAGAATATATTATAAATGACCAAAATTTTAAAGACTGAGCTACTCAGATGACAGGAGATTAAAAAAAATGTTGAAGACATCTAAACTAATTAGAAAATTAAAGACCTAAATATACTTAAGTTCTCATACTACACAAGAATATTTCCTTTGACCAGTTGGTAATTTTAAAGAATAGAAATCGAAGTAAGTCCAAACATCCTGTAATTGCTATTCCTGGTTGTCAACTTCAGTATACCTGGAATGAATACAGTCCAGAATCGGAGGGCTTACCTGTGAATCAGATCTTGGGTCTGGAAGGTACAAGTTTCTGACCTGGATTTTGGCATGGAGATCTTGAGGCACGGTGTCCATGAAAAACTTAAGTCCTGTCAAGGTAGTAAACTCCTTTAATCCCAGGAAACTGAAGCAAGGGGATCTGTGAGTTCAAGGTCAGTTTGAGACAAAACAAGTATATGCATGGTGACATACACTTTTCATCTTGGACACACTTTCTGCTGGAGACCTACATAAGGGCATTGCAAGAAGGAAGATTCACTCTTTTTCAACTGCTTGCATTTACTCACTAGCACATCTGTTGGAACCTACTTCTATAGGAGACCAGATGAAACAACTAGCCTTGTGGGAATGAGAAACTACTAGATTCTTGGACTTCCCATTCCCATCGGGCCATTGTTGGGTTAGGTGGACTATAGACTGTAAGTCATCATAATAAATTCCTTCAGTATAGAAACATTGCATAAGTTCTGTGACTTTAGAGAACCCTGAATAATACACATCCCACCCAAATCACTTAAAGAGAGTAGTTCTCTCATTACAATGTCTACTATTTGTGCATTCTATGTGGCAGTTTCCTAAACAACAACTTGACTATTTTGGTGATTAAAAAGGTTTTTTAGAAGGAACATTGCAGCCTTCAATCAGGCCTGAAAATGACCCTCTTTCTCTAAGATTACATATCACAAGAATAATGGTCAAACGATGAATAATAATAATAGTTTTAAAGAACTTCAGCCAGTAGAAGAGGAAACTTCAGATTCATACTTTTAAGGATTGTTATGTAAAAGTGTGTGAGTGTGTGTGTGTGTGTGTGTGTGTGTGTGTGTGTGTGTGTGCACTTGCTCATGCACTTACTGTGACATTTATTATTAGAAATGAAGCTATCATTTTGCCTACGGGTTTTTCTTTATATTTGGGTTTTTTCTATGACAAATTATTAACCCTGCCTAAAGAAGCAATTTAATAATTATTATACATTAATGACCTTCTCTGTGGTCTACTCCTTATCAGTGAGGAAGCAGTGGATATTTCAAAGACAATCTTGTCATTTATTCGTTTCACTTGAATACATTAATAAGTATTGTAGAGGGGGATATACCAAAGTAGCTTGTCACCAACGAGCCCTGGTTGTTCAACAATGTCATGTATATGCTGTAGAGGCATATACAAAATTTATCATGCAGTTCTGAGAGATCCCCACACCTCTTTGCATCTGTATCACTGATGGGGAATAAGCTTTCACTTTATGGCAGCACCTTACCTCAGTTGATATGCTGTAATTGACCACATATACCCATCCACCTAGAGACATGCTTTGCAGTTGATTCCAGATTCCGACCAGTTGATAACAATGACTGACAATCACAGTTTACAAGATCATTTCTACAGCAACTTCTTGGTTTAGAAGAATCTAAACTTTAATAATGTTTGTCTTCAGTTATACATGTTCATCTAGCCACAGTAAGAAGTCATGAGTCTTTTAATTCCAATTTATATCTAAACATAGCAAGTTTTAGAAATTTGTTAAGGTTTTTTTTAGGAAGATAGTTTCTTCATATAATGGCAAAGGAATCCGTCAAATTAAATGTGGTGTTTATTACAGATTAGGTGAATATATTAAGCAATGCTTTCCAGTACATTCCCCAATTTTCTGCTGCTTTTTAAAATTTTTATTTTCTAATATTTTAATATGAAATTACCTAAATATTATTAATATTATATTATTTAATTAAATATTCAAATGCTATATTCTGAGGTTAAATGATCATATTTGGGATTCTGTAAAAATCCTATTTTCACATGTACCTTTAATCTTTAAATGAAGTTCAGGAGAGATACATAAAATTCCCTACAATATAATAGAGGATAGGAAGTACTTAAATATATATAGGTACAATTACTGAAATAATATTATACAATTTACTTCAAGTGGAACTCAGGTCAATAAGATCCTTGATCTTAATTTAGTGTTAAAGGACTTTAAAATATTAAATAGCAATGCTAGGGGTATTTTTTTTTTATTCTGTGCAGATCTAGTATAACAAAGAAAATTTCTCTCCAGATTTCAGAAATGGGAAAAATATCATAGCACATAAAAAAAATTGTTACTTGTATCAAAACAAAGTATGCACATATTTTATAATGTCAAATAATGCTTTAAGGATAAAATAAAACTCTTTTACTATTAAACTCCTCACTGGAACTTCATGTTCTCTAAAAACTTTTACTGCTAGCTGATCTTCTTTTTAAATCTGTATTTAGGTCCATATTTTAAGTACTAATTACAATTCTTGTCCTCAATTTTTTTTCATTCTGTTAATTCTAGTAAGTTCCATAACAAAAGCTGGATTAAAATCTGCTACAGTTGTCACATGCCAAAGCATATTCCCACAGGTTAGCTCAGTGTTCCATAGAATTTGGCTCCTAGCCACCCACTTTGTTTCATTGTCATTGTTTTTCATATACATAGTAGAGACACCTACAAGGCACTGTGTATTATTCATGTAGGAATATAGCAGCATGACTCACATTCTTCTTGCTCTACACTTATCAACTGCTGCCAGATGTAACGTGAGCTCTACCAATCTCTAGGAAATATATTTGATCACTTTTTCAGTCTTTAAAATGATCACACTTTAGAGTAGAGTTTTCTCTTGTGTGCATGGGGAAGACACAAGTTAATCATGGGTGTCATTTGTCATAATGACTCAACTTGAACTTTGATCCAGAGTCTAACTCTGCAAAAGTAGAAAAGGAAGAAGGATTCTACATACTGTGTTGTAGGCTAGACAAGGATACATGGTATCTGTCTTTAAAAATTTATGTCTATTATTATTATCATCATCATTATTATCTGTAGTTTTAGTTATTAATAATTTTCCCTTAAATACTTAGATGCTTTTCTACTTTTGTATATTTGTAAAAGGGCACATAGGAGAAACTATTAATATTTTGATCAGTGAACACAACATTAAACTGTGCTGAAAGAATATCACCATATCAGATGTTCATCTTTGACTGCCATGGCTTGTATTTATTGTCTATGAAGCAAAGGTAAGCATACAGCTTAACTTAGGTTTTCAGACTACACGTCAGACTTTACTCTCAACTATGACTTGTGGTAATAATGGTTTTCTTCCTCAGTTTATAGATAGCTTCTCATTCTGTAACCCAAGCTGTCCTGTAACTCACTGTGTTGCTCAGATTGCTCTCCATTATAAGTGATCCTCCTGAATCAACCCTCTAAGTACTGAGAAATAGGGTGTGATCCACCATACCTAGAACTAACTATGATTATTTATGAAACTGATGTAGTTGTTAAAGGTCTATGATAAAATCTGTTATGAACCTCACAAAATAGTACAACATACTCTACCAAATGAGGTTTGTCGTCTCTATGTACTAAAAGGTTTCTATTAGTAGAATCCTTCCACTACTAAATGCATAGGATGCTTTGAAAATCATCAATCATATTTTTATATCATCCACTGTTTTGTCTGAGCCAAATGCTGGGTAATTGCCTAACTTTGAATGTTTCCCAACTATATTTAAAAACCTCAGTCTCATTGGCATTAACTAAATATGAGACACAACCTGTTTTTTAAACAATTTTCACATAAACATAAAGTGTAACTGAGATGAAAATTGTGCTTCTCCCCTGATTAAAATTCTAAGACTGATACCCATCATTCATTGCTTAAAATATAAAACCCCTTAAGCTATGAGACAGTTCCATTAACATCCATGTTACATATCTTTACTGCTTAACTCTACATATTATAGTTCTGTTTACCATCAATAGTACCGTGTTTTATTTCCCATGGATTCTTTTCATTCTATGTTCCTTATTCTACTTAAATACTGTTCAGAGAACCTGTCTTCTGTCTTCTTATTCTTCAGTTCTAGGCAGCAAAGTAATTTATTTATAAGGATTTTTCATCATTTGCCATACACATTTTGATTCTAATTTCTATTTATATGTAGTATTTTCTTCCTGGCTATATAGATTTACACTTTTTGACATAAAACTTGTCTCAACTAAAAAAAAAATGTACCTGTGTAGCTATGGCAGATTTAGTTGTCTTATCAACAGATTGGTAAAAAAAAAATATATGGTAAATCCTTAGGTAATCTGAAGTTGCATCATTAACAAAAATAATCAATATATATGGAGAAATTAAATAAGAGAGAAAGTGCTAGCTAATGATGGAATCTAATTATCCTTGAATATTAAACACTTTCTCTAATGTAAATGGATATTTAGAGACTCGAATGATAGTTGTTGAGAAACATTCCATGTCATTCAGTTTATCGAAAAGTGTAACTTATTTTGATATTTTTGTGAAAAGCTGGAAACAATTTGTAAGCAAATTATTAAAGATAATAGTCTTATAACCAAAAACATAGAAAGAAGTATAGTATAAAAAATGGAACTTAATTCATAGTCATCTTTTCATGCTGTTATAATTCCTAACGAAATGAAAACTAAGAAAATTCTTAAGTTTATGTTCATTCCATTAGAGAAAATTTCTCTTTATGGAGGAGGCTAAGCAATGACTCCCTCCCAGCTTCAATGTCAAGCAAAAGTAAGATTCTACCACCAGTTATCTTGGGGAACCAATAAGTTTGCTTTGTCAAGTACAGAGCCTGAGTGAGAGGATACTAACAACAGCATAGGTGATCACAATGTAGCCAAACTCGAATGGTTTCACCCAGCAGATGGTGGATTCAAATAGTCTTGTAAATGGAGGCCCCTTCCCTTAGTCCTTTCCAGCTACATCCTCTAGCTCCTCCCTTAGACTTTGAATTCATAGGTAATTAGGGCAGAGTGGTGTATAACTGACTGGAATGACTAGAAACTTAGAAGAAGGTCCAAGACCCACATGAAACCGTCCTTATATAAACAAACATCAACTATTAATAATCTTTGGTGAAATTATCTTTTTTAAGAAGATACAATGGAACTTCTGAATACGGAAATTGTTTAGCTTAAAGGATAGTGCTAAACTGCCATTCCAACAACCAGTTGGTGTTCTGTGAATCTTGTAACACAAATGACATTTTATATAAATGCAATGTTAGTGACATAGGTTGCTAGGGTAAGAAACCCATTTGAAAAATGGCTTTCTTTATTACTTAAAGGAGATTAAATTATGGGTAGAAGGAATTAAATTGCATTACTCAGAAAATGGATAAATTTGTCTAAAATGCATATAAGTCTTAAAGAGAATAAAGAATTTTTCTACCTCAATGTCATTAAGCATGCACATTTTATAATTTGGATTCTAATAATGTCTCTTTGGAATATTTTGTCTTATAAAGGAGGATTTATTACATCTCTGCAGGTTGAAATCTATAAAGTGATATAGAAGAACAAACATGAATCAAAGCACTTTTAGATGGACTAATTTTCTCTACATTCAATGTTATATTAGAATAAAGATCAATAGTGTTGTTAAGACATTTTATGTTCAGACCTCCCAAAGAATGAAACTATTGTCAAGGACATAGTACAAATTTGGAAAACTACTGCTGGTGTCTGAGTGAGGGTTTCTACTGCTGTTAAAAAAAGACCATGACCATGACAAATCTTATAAAGAAAAATATTTAATTGGGCCTGATGCCAAGTCAGTCCATTATCTTCATTGTGAGATTCAAGGTAGCATACAGGCATGGCACTTGAGAAGGATCAGAGAGTTCTGCATCTAGATGGACAGGCAGTAGAAAGGGAATCGAAATACTCTTCCTCCAACAACTCCACCCGTACTCTAACAAGGCCACACCTCCTAATAGTTCCACTCCTAGCTTATGGGACCCATTTTCATTCAAACCACCACAGCTGGGTAACTCAAAATGTATGCCTTATAAAGTCTTAACTAGTTAACTGAATCCTCACAGATCTCATAACATTATTTTTTCCTATAAATATCAATGTCATTATTGTAGAAACTTGCAAAAAAAATCTGTATATATCCCAAATGTCAGAATGCTAGTGGTTCCATATTTAACTTGTTTCTTCTTATAAAGCATTTAATCTCAAAAGTAAAGTTCTTTCATTCTTAACTTCTTGTTTCTTTTACTAGATATTTTCCTTATTTACATTTCAAATGTTTTCCTCTTTTCAGGTTTCTCCTCTAGAAACCCCGTAGCCCATCCCACTGCCCCTGCTTCTATGAGGGTGCTCCTCCACACACCCATCCCCTCCTGACTCCCCACCCTAGCATTCCCCTACACTGGGGCATCATTCTTAATTTTTATACTTTAAGTTAACAATAATTTAACAGAGTGCATTTTTTGAGACATTAAGCAACTGTTTATTGAAACAGAGACATGCTGATCAACCTACATGTTGTTTGTGACCTGATTAGCACAAAGAAGATTTGAAAAATAGTGTCACACAACGTATACATAGCAAAGCCTAAAATTGTTGATATTTAACTATTGACAAAAATATATTGAAACCTATCATCATATTCCAGCCCACACTTCTGGAATAATCTTCCTACCCCACTAAAGGCCAGGCCAGGGTCCTGAACCCCAGAAAACAACACCCTTCATCCCACTTATACCTCCGTCCCAGTCTAACTCCAACTGTCCCTTCACTCCTCACCTTTATTCTGACCCACAGCTATAGGAGAAATCCCACTAGAGCCCAAGCCAGGTTCCTAAAAACTAGGTAAATTACCCGCTCTACTCCTGTATCCACTCAGCATAACCCCAATCACCATATCTTCTCTCCTTATGATCATATTCTGGTGCACAACAATGGAGGAAGTCTCATACTGTACTAGAGGCCAGAACAGCATCCTTAGCCCTATGTAAGATTACTCTTCCAGTGTTCCAGTGCCTGCTCAAATAACTACCATCTCATCTCTCTATCAGCATATCTGAGACCATACCTTCTGTAGAAACCTTCTTGAGCATCAAAGATAAGGTCAGCTCCCTGAAAACCTGGCAGAAGCCTTCTATCCCACCAGAAGCCAGGCCGTGATCCTGAGTATTAGAGACCCAATGACCTCAACTTGGGCAGCAAATGCCTCCTAGGCTTGAGGCTACTCAAGTGCCTGGATACCAAGATTTAAATATAAGCTGCTCTAGATACAAGTCCTGAGGAAACAGAAACCAAGGAAGGATACATCCATCCAACAAAGACAAATCCAGAAATCAGCACCTAAACCTATAATCACTCCAAATACAGATGCTTAAATGACAGTGTGAGAACAAAAAAAAAAAAAAAAAAAAAAAAAACCAGGCAATATGTTGCCACCAGAGACCAGCCAACTGAATAGAGCAAGCCCTGATCATTCAAATATAGCTGAAGCACAAATATATTCAAATATAGCTGAAAACTGTAAATCAACTTTATGAAGCTGACAGAGTCCCTTAAAAAAGAAATAAATAAATTCTTTCAAGAAATTTTAGAAAATATCATCAAAAACATGGAGTAATCAGTATCTCTAAAAGAATGTAAAGAAATACAAGAAAAAAAAAACAAACAACTGAAGAAAAAGATTAAAACTGTTCAGGACATGAAAATGGAAGTAGAAGCAATAAAGAAAACACAAACTGAGGGAGTTCTGGAAATTTAAAATCTAGATAAGTGAACTACATCATAAACTACAGTTAAAATTATGACCAAAGGAATACAAGTGAAGTAAGAGGGAATCTTAGTCCCTGAAGAAATAATAGAAGAAGTAGATACATTAGTCAGAGGAAATGTTAAATTTAAAAAATTCCTGATACCACTCTGACCCATAAGTGTTCCTGTCTGAAAGAATTACAGAGATGGAAATGGAGAGGAACCTGAGGAAAAGAAGGTCCAGAGACAAGCCCAAAGCGGGATATAGCTCTAGGAAAGGTCTCAAGGCCTGACACTATTACTGAGGCTATGGAGCTCTCATAAAAAGGGACCTAGCATGACTGCCTTCTGGAAGACCCAACAAACAGCTGAGAGAGTCAGATGCAGGTATTTCAACCCAACTAATAGACAAAAGCTGCTGATCCCTGTGGTTGAATTCAGGAAAGTCTGGAAGAAGCTGAGGAGGAGGGCGACCCCATAGAAGAACCAGCAGCCCCAATTAACCTGGACCCCCAAGATCTCTCAATCACTGGACCACCAAACAGGCAGCATATACCAGCTGATATGAAGTCCCCAACACATATACAGTAGATGACTGCCGGGTCTCTGTTCATTAAGAGATGATGCACCTAACCCTCAAGTGACTGGAGACCCCAGGGAGTTTAGAGGTCATGTAGGGTGAAGGGTGGGGACATCCACATGGAGACAGGGGAATAGGGAGAAGGTATGGAGTGTGGAACAGTCAGAGGGTGGACGGGAGGGGGAGATAAAATATATGGAGTGTAAAAAAATAAGTTAATTAATTTAAAAATTTTAAAAAATAAATAAAGTAAATAAAAACAAAAAATTCCTGACACAAATCATCCATGAAATCTGGGACACTATGAAAAACCAAACCTAAGAATAATAGAAGCAGAAGAAGGAAAAGATTCCCAACTCACAATCCCGTAAATTATATTTAACACACTCATAGAAAAAAAAGTTCCCAATCTAAAGGACATGCCTATAAATATACAAGAAATTTATAGAACACCAAAAAAACTGGACCAAAAGAAACTTCTCTTGCACCATAATAATCAAAACAATAAACACCTAGAACAATGAAAGAATATTAAAATCTCTAAGAGAAGAAAGTCAAGTAAGATATAAAGAGTGACCTATAAAAATTACACTCACTTTTTCAGTGGAGACTCTAAAACCCAGAAGGGTCTGGACAAATGTGATGTGTGGCCTGTGGTTGAATCTGAGGGTTTGGATGCAGATGGAGAGATCTTATACTAGCCTACTTAACAACAAATATGAAATGTCTGGAATGAAATGAAGCAAATATATGCAAGAGGAGTAGATGGCATGAAATAAACTCGGGGTGATATCAATAAAATAAAAAGAAAACAATATAAAGATTCAATGAAACAAAAAGTTAGTTCTTTGAGAAAATCAACAAGATAGGCAAACCATTAGCCAAACTAACTAAAAGGCAGAGAGACAATACGCAAATTATCAAAAAAAAAAAAAAGAAATGAAACTTAACAACAGACACTGGGAAATCCAGTGAATCTTTAGGTCTTACTTCAAAAGCATATACTCCACAAAATTGTAAAATCTAAAAAAAAAACAAAAAAAAACAGTTTTATCAATGGATTCCTCTTTGCAATGTTAAATCAAAATCATGTAAACCATTTACATAGTCCTATAACTCCAAGGTAATAGTAACAGTCTTTAAAAAAAAAATCTCTCAACCAAAAATTGTCCAGGGCCAGGTGGTTTAGTGCAGAATTCTACCAACCTTTCAAAGAAGACCTAACACTAGTACTCCTCAAGTTATTCCATAAATAAATAAATAAATATAGAAGGCACATTGCCAACATCATTTTATGAGGCCACAGTCACCCTGATATCCAAACCACACAAAGACTCAAGAAAGAAGGAGAGTTACAGACAAATTTACCTCATGAACATAAATGTGATAATACTAGGAGCAAGTGGGGATAGAAACGGAGGAGCAACTCAGGGTTATAGAGATAGATAATACTAGGTGAGATGACTGGAATGGGATATGGGGTATTTTGGGAGCAAGATAGTTTCCTAGTACAAAGGTAACTCCAAAGAATCCACAAGCGGCAACACAAAGACTCCTTGTAACAGACAACAAAGTACCTGATCTGGCCATCCTCTGTAATGAGACAAGGCCTCAAATGGAGGGACTTGGACATCATCAAAACCACTAACCTTCCCCTTACAGTTTTTATTACTTTAGAATATGCTTGAATTGGAGCCTAGTGTACTCATCATTAGACAGACCACAGACAGACTTCATATAGCAATTGATGGGAGGAGATGCAGTTAAATATTATATGGATGTCAGTAGTCCTGAAGAGGAGGGGGAAGGATTGGAAGATCCACGGGGATCCAGGACACTAGAAGAATGCAGTGACAGAATCAACTGACTGGGACTCAGGTGAATGAATAGAGATCAGGGAACATATATATATATATATATATATATATGTTTTATAACTTCAGTTTTCTATGGATTTAATGGTAGTTTATCGTGTGTTACCCAAATCATATGAATAGTATTTACAGTATCTGTAATAGCTATAAACTATCCCCATAGTTGTGACTTCATAAGGAGTGCATATTCAGTATCACAGAAACACATTTTCAAACTTACAATTTCTCCTAGGTCTAAAATAGAAAGTCTAACTACCTCATTCATCATTATTATAAGGCAGCACACTATTGGCATCCCAGGTTCACCACATAAGAGAAGTAACTTTACTTGTCCACTTAGTATATTTCTGTATTTCTTTTAAGTTCATGGGTATTAAGTTCATTGGTGTATTGATTATAAAATATCTAGTTTGTATATCATGCATTTCTTCAGGAGTAGTTTAAATACATACATATATGTTTATAAAATTTTGCATAGAGAGTACCTTCCAAATCCAATGTATCCATAAATAAGTGTGAGATTACCTGAGGAAGCACCTTTACCAGATAACTTCACACATATAGACTTGGAGGTTTCATATTGTTAGAAGTTATTTTATTGATGCTTTGTCATTATTTCCTACTGTTCCTGGAATTAATATGTTTTTTTCTATTTGATTAACATTTTCTTCCACAAGTATCCTCAAGAAAATCAGAGACATTTTTTTTTAGGTTACTTTGATGGTAGCCATGAACTTTTAGACTTTCATCAAATATTCACTGATAAAATTATGATACATAAGAAAGGAACATAAAATGTAATGGTACAAATCAATAAACCATTATTTGTCACAAGGAACTATAATTCAGTGTTTAGTTAGAATACCCCTATTGATTTCATTTGAATTTCTAATATTTCTATATCCTATTTCCATGAAATTGTAGGTGATCTTGGGCATCCTGTACCCCATCCTAACTCAATCATTTAACCATTAAACTATCAGTGGACAAAGGAATAAAAACAAAAAGCCATGTGTTCTCAAGACTACAGTTGTATCATATTTGCTGCTAGTTTATGTTAAGAATAGAGATTGGGTACAGTCAGTACCAAGATAGAAGAAAATATGAATATCTTCTACCAGTAGTTAAAATCATGAAACATGGGCTATATTTGTATATCATTAATTAATACTTAACACCACTTACCAGCCTCAGTAGAAATAAGGCTTAATGTTTAAACTAAGCTTTTCTTTCTACACATCTGTCATCAGGGTCATGTACAATAATGGTCTAGGTCGATGCAAGAAAAAATATAATAAGAAGTAAACAGTAAATTTTGTTCAAGAAATCACTGAATGTTTAAGGTAGAGGGACCAAAAAAAAAATTCCTCCTTTAAAATTTAATCAAGATACAATTCACAGACCACATGAAGCTTAGGAAGAAGGAAGACCAAAATGTGGATGCTTCAGTCTTTAGAAAGAGGAACAAAATATTATACAGGAGGAAATATAGAGACAAATTACGGAGCAGAGACTGCAGGAAAGGCAATCCAGAGACTGCCCCACCTGGGGATCCATCCCATATACAGTCACCTAACCCAGACACTATTGCAAATGCCAAGAAGTGCTTGTTGACAGGAGCCTGATATAGCTGTCTTCTGAGAGACTCTGCCAGAACCTGACAAATAGAGGCAGATTCTTACAGCCAACTATTGGACTGAGCACTGGGTCCCAATAGTGGAGTTAGAGAAAGGACTGAAGAACCTGAATAACAACAATATCAACCAATCAGACCACCCACACGCACACCCAGAACTTCCAGGGACTAAACCACCAACCCAAGAGTACACATGGAGGGACCCATGGCTCCAGCCACATATGCAGCAGAGGGTGGCCTTGTCTAGCATCAGTAGAAGGAGAGACGCTTGGTCCTCTGAAGGCTTGATGCCTCAGTGTAGGAGAATGCCAGGGCAGGGAGGCAAGAGTGGGTGGGTGGGGGAGCACCCTCATAGAAGCAGGGGAAGGGAAGATAGGATAGGGGGAATCTGGAGGGGAAACCGTGAAAGGGGATAACATTTGAAATATAAATAAAGAAAATATCCAATAAAAGAAAAATTTATGTGTCAGCCTACATGCATATCTGATTACCACGTGTGTTTTTTGTGTCTTAGGAGTATAAAAGAGGGCAGGAGATCCCCTAAGAATGTCCTTGTGAGCCTCTAAGTGGATTCTTGGAATCAAACACAAGGCCTGGAAAAATGGTAAGTGCTCCTAACTGCTAAGCTATCTCTCCAGCCCCTTAGCTCTTTGTAACAGTTGTAGATTTGACTCATTTTAGTCAGACCATTAATTGTATATTTATCCTTGAAATATTAAACTTAATTTGTTGATATATCTCTTCTTTTCATTTATTTCTGAACTAAAGAGGCATCCTTATGCATCTTTGAGTTTTTATGGCTCAATTGCATGAAGGTCATAAGCAACTTTTGTTGATTAAATGAAAAGAGAATAGAGTCATTTTAACTGAAGAGAAATATAGCTATATTTACTTTAGTTCTAGGAATATTTGAAACATAATACTTCTTTCAGATAAGGTAAAAGGTTAGCAAAAATATGGCTCATAATTAAATTGTATGCTATTAAAAGATGTATTCCTTTAACATGTGCCCCAGAGAGGTGCACCTCAGCAAAGAACTCAGGTATATAATTTTAGCAGATAAAATAGACCTGTGAATAAAGATTTTTCAAAAAGTGAGAACAAGAAGATGATCCTTGAAAAGTATGTATTACCAAGCTGTCTTTCTCCCAGTGAGGTGATGGATGTATCATTCCCCCAAGAAATAATATAAATTGTGTCTTACCACTAACTCCCAGTAATATGGAAAATGGAAAGAATTTATTCACTGGTTCCTAACGCACCCAAGCTCCAGGGATATTATTCCAATCCCAAGTTAGATCTTTTTCATTTATTATTGGACTGTAGACCTGTAGGGACAGCATCTGCAGCATATGTCCTAGCCTGGCAACAAGAGATGTCCCAAGGAACAGGAAGTGAAGACTAGATCAGTTTTTGTGTCTTCAATTCAGGAGCTAAAACCAGATCAATCTAAGAAGGTCATTAGTAAACATAATGCTTTCCTGTCATGTAATTAGAAAGAAGTAAAAGATAAAATTAATTTTTGATAAAGTAGATTTCACTCACATTATTAGTTTAATACTTTATAAAAAGTTTCGTTACTCATCCACTTTTTGCATTAGACTATAATGAACACTATGTTAACATAGTTATTTAGAGTATATTAAGGACTTTTAAATATTATTAAAAATATTAAATGTGTTTTGAATAGTGATAGAATATCACTTATGATCACTCATAGCCAATATTGAGCTACAGTTGGAGTAATAACTCGTATTTTCTATGAAGGATGAGTGTACATCTTTGGAGTCATTAATGTACAGAAAAGCAAAATTAATTAAGATGCTGAAATGAACTGAAGATATGGCAAAAATGCAGAAAGACAAATTTGAAGGAAATATCAGATATTCATTCACAAGCATCAGTGAATGTGTTGTCCTTACTACAGCAGGTATTGTAACAAAATATCAAAAGAAGTAAAACAAATAATAGTTCATTCCTCTTCAATAAACATTATTTAATAATTATGCTCATTAATTTTCAATAACACTGGAGATATCTATTAAATAAATATATTGCCCATTGAATGTAGTTTAGAAGGGATTTGTTGTGTCAAGTGAGTTTTTAAATTTATTTGTGGTTAGCTTCTAAACAATTTTGATAATGTATCTCTGTAACATTGATAAGAGTGAATCATTTTGTATGAATGAAAGATAAAGAGAATTATTCTATAATGTGTGTGTTTGTGTGAGTGTAAAACTTGAGACTTTAAATGTTTTCCTTGCAGGAATTCAATGTTAAATAAGTTATCTAAACAGACTTAAAACAGAAAGCAAAGAATCCGTCTAAGTCATTCATCTGATGAGTCTGAGGAGGAAAACAAAGGACAGAAATCCAGCCAACATATTGCACCAATGAAATAAGAGGAACTTGGCATGTATATATTTTTGGAGTTTTTTCCACTTTGTTCAATATGAGTTACACAATATCGATAACTGTTTATATTCTGAGATGTTCATATTGGTTTTTGCTGCCCACTTTTATTTTCCTTATTAAATATCTTGGCAAGGCAGTAATAACAAAGCAAGTTGTGTATCTGCATGTAAATCTTTTCTTTTCAGGCTTTGTATGATCATATTGAAGAGCTTTCTTATGTGAAATGAACTTGGTGCTATCAATTCAATTTCAGCAAGTAGGATCCTATCATGTGGCAACCACATACTATTTTAGGATGGTTTCACTGTGAGGGAATGCTTTCTCTCTCTCTCTCTCTCTCTCTCTCTCTCTCTCTCTCTCTCTCTCTCTCTGACAGTATCTATGAGTTAAATTTCTTATATGTTTTATTTAATATCATCAAGATTTTAACTAAACATGGAAACATATACAATGCAGTAATGGCCTGTCTCTTTGAGAAATGAGCTCAGTGTAGCAAAATGACTAGATGACGAGATATATATTGACACCATTCCATGTGAATGTAAATATATTTTCATTGCTGTCATTTGAAAAGAACAAGTTTCATTTTATAAGATCTATTTCAGTTGTCTAAATTTGGTTGCTGTTAGTGACAATTTATGTTGTAACAAAATGTGAAGCAATCACCTAATTTGAAAGGTAAAAATGTGACATGTATTTGCAAGATTTATAAATGTTATTCTCCACATAAGACTAGTTTCTTCATTCAAAGATAGTTCTTCTGTTGCAAACAAAAGTGCACATCTTGTATTTCTAATTTATTGTTATTAATTTTAATAAAAATCAACTCTATGAAATTATAAATCTGATTCATTTGCATAAAATATTATAACAAATTGTACTTGAATGCCCTTACAACAGATGAACTTTTGACCATATCTGAATCATTACTTACTACAGTATTTTTCTTCTAACTTTTCAATTATTATAAAAAGAATTCTTTCTATAGTCTGTTCTTTGTTCTCCAAGTTGTTAAGCATGGGTATTACCAGTGGTTCAGTATTTTGAGATTGAACACACAAAAGATTGTCAGTTCAAAGGACTTTCAAATAATGACAGAGTGATTCCTCTGTCTGTAAGCTGAACTGCTATTACATTAGAAAGGCCTTAGAACAGACATGTTATTTTAAAGTAATGGGCACTGTGGTGATGACACAGTGAGCGAAGTGCTTGCTACATACTATAGAACTTCATATCCCTGTAACTTCTATAAATGTCAAGTATGGAGTGCCTGCATACAATCTCCATGGGGGAAGGGCTGTAAATAGACAAATCCAAAGGATCTCACTGGCCAGCCATTCAGTTCTAAACAGAAAACTTAAAGCCAGTATGAGAGCTTGTCTCATATAATAGTATTAGTATTAGTAATAATAATAATAATATAACAATAATAATAATCATACAGACCACAGAAGATAAATCTTGAGTTCAACCTCTGAACTCTACATATAGACATGTACATATGTAGATGAGCACAATCAGGACACTAATACACAGATAAGCAAACACATGCAATATATACAATAACACATCCAGGCCTCTTATTCGTATAATCTTTGAATGTTTACAAATGTAGAAGGATGATGAGATATCACTAATGGAAATTACCAAAACCTCCTATTGGTGATCTAGGTTATTTGGTAAGGTAATTTGTGAATGCATTTGAGAAGATCTCTATCTCTCAAGGAATATTTGTTTGGGTCATTTTTTTTTCTCTTGTGATTTCTCTGAAAAAGTAAAATAACCATCGAATAGCCATGTTTTAGAAATACCTCTATAATATCTGAAGTATTATCAGTATTAACAAAAATTATAACACAGCTTTAAAAACACAGATATTTCTGTCTGAATTGTACATTAGAATCATTCTTTCTAAATTCTCAAGCCAACTACCAGGGCTTTTTTTTTGTTTGTTTGTTTGTTTTTGTTTTTTGGGTTTTTTTTTTTTTTGGTTTTTCGAGACAGGGTTTCTCTGTGTAGCCCTGGCTGTCCTGGAACTCACTTTGTAGACCAGGCTGGCCTCGAACTCAGAAATCCTCCTGCCTCTGCCTCCCAAGTGCTGGGATTAAAGGCGTGCGCCACCACCGCCCGGCCTACCAGGGCTTTTTAAAATAAGAATATACAAGTCAGTAAGTAAGTCTTCAGAAATCTTTGCAACAATCATTGTATCTCAAGATGAAACCAGGTAAGCTAAAAATGAAAACATAAATGTATCTAAGCTTTTTGTTAAATTAAGTTACATTTAAAATAAAAAGTATAACAGACAGTTTTGACAACTTCACATACTATTTGCAATAATGTATAAGCACCTTGGTTTTTTTTTAATTTTATTTTATTTTCTAAGTTTTTTTATTTACATTCAAAATCATTTCCCCTTTCCTGTTTCCTCCCTCCCCAAAAGTCCCATAAGCCCCCTTCCCTCCCTCTTTTCCCCATTCAACCCCCTCTCGCTTCTCTGTCCTGGCATTCCCCAGTCTTTCCAGGACCAGGGGTCTCTCCTTCCATCTTCTTGGAAATCTATTGATATGCGAATTGTGTCTAGGGTATTCCGAGATTCTGGGTTAATATCCCCTTATCAGTGACGGCATACCATGTGTGTTCTTTTGTGATTGGGTTACCTCACTAAGGATGGTATTTTCAAGTGCTGACCATATGCCTAGGAATTTCGTGAATTCATTGTTTTTAATTGCAGAGTAGTATTCCATTGTGTAAATATACCACATCTTCTGTATCCATTCCTCCGTTGAGGGACATCTGGGTTCTTTCCAGCTTCTGGCTATTATAAATAAGGCTGCTATGAACATAGTGGAGCATGTGTCCTTATTGCATGCAGGTAAAGTCACTGGGTATATGCCCAGGAGTGGTATATCCGGATCCTCCGGGAGTGTCATGCCCAGTTTTCTGAGGAACCGACAGACAGCTTTCCAGAGTGGTTGTACCAGCTTGCAATCCCATCTTGGTTTTGAAACAAAATGAATTTGTTTGATTATAAAAGTATTTTACAGCTGGGCAGTAGTGGCCCATGCCTTTAATTCCAGTACTTAGGAGGCAGAAGCAGGCGGATTTTTGAGTTCAAGACCAGCCTTGTCTACAGAGTGAGTTCCAGGACTGCCAGGGCTATACAGAGAAACCCTGTTTCAAGAACCAAAAAAAAAAAAGAAAAAAAAGAAAAAAGTATTTTACTTCTGTTGTTTATGGTATTAAAAATTAGCTTGAGTTCTAATTTCTACCCATTTAAAATAATTGAATCAATACCCTTTAATATATTGAAAATAGACACTACTTACCTGTTTACCTCTTTACCTGTATACCTCTTTAGTATAGAAGCTTTGAAGTTTTGATATAAGATAAGAAACAAAATCAAAAAGCACATAGAACTGTAAGTATAAAATTCAAAAGTTAACTTTTACTGGACAAAACCGAACATGCAGGAAAGAGAATTTAACCTTCCATAAGAAAATTTAAAAGTCAACAAAACACAAAATTTTATAAGATAATAATCATTAGGCTATGGCTTACAATATTATAGTAAGAAGTAAAACACATGCATTTTGTATCTCACAACTGTCCACATCAAATTTAAGTTTGTTTGTAGCAATACAATAGGACACCTTTCATCAAGGTTGATAATATACCTGAGATGAGGAAACAAAGATGAGGGTCTGAAGAAGGAACAGGGATGGAGAAGTAAAGAGAATAAGTACTGAGGAGCTTCAAAGGATGACTTTCGTGTCCTTTGATGGATTCAGAAATGCACCTTATTTACACTAGCAATTTCTCCAATTTTAGGTACCATGTGTCAGTTAAGTGTGATGATTGAATGGAAAAATTCCAGAAATTAAGATGTTTTTATATTAAATACATTTTATATTATACAAGATTTTATTGTGTTTAGTTTATTAATTAAATGTTAATGTGATCTTTCTTTTTTGTTTTGCTTATATTTGAAAGGGTATTTTAACTTACATTTCTCGCTTCCTTTTTTCTCCCTCTGAACTTTTCCATATACACCTCACAACTCTCCTTCAAATTCATGGCCTCTTTTTCAGTTTATCAATTCTTATTGCATGTATATATATATGTATATATATATGTATATATATTATATATATATATGTATGTATATTCTCAAACATAACCAGTCAGATTCATATAATGTCTTATGATATATATTTTCAAGGATTACTAGTAGGCACTGGACAAGCAGTTTTGTGTGCTTTGCCCTGAGGAGAGCCACCTCTTCACCTCTCCAACTCACTGCTTCACTCGGGTGTCTATTGTTCTTTGTATAGGGTTTTGGTCCCAGGGTTATTTTTCCTCTGAAGGTTGGTATGTTTACCTGTCTTTCCTGTTCAGCTCATATTTCAGCAGTCATGTTGGTGATACTTTAAAGATGTAGCTTCTGCAGTTACTAGGATATACAATATCACAGCAAAGTTTGTGATGCTTTAGATCTCAAAAATATTTGCTCCCTCATCCACAATATTCCCTAAGCCTTAAGTATGGGAATGTTTTGTAGATGCATCTATTGGAACTAGGCTCCACAAGCCTTCACATCGATTTGTTGTGGTTTCCAGTAATGGCCACTATCTGTGCAAAAAGCAACCCCTTGATGAGGGCTGAAGAATACATGTGAATATGAATTAAAGACAGATGTTTACAGATTATTTTTAGGGATTATGCTAGATTAGTAAATTAGTGGTTCTGATTCTCCTTCATGAATTTATGAGCACTGATAAATTAGCTAGATTTAAAGTATTTGCCATGCCATAGTTCAGTTCTTAAGTGCTATTAGAGAGCCATTGGTTGCAGTCAATATACATGTGCCACTGGTGCACTCATAGGTTATCATGCAATACTGGTGTTGATAGTGTTGATATGATTAAGTTTCCAGCTAAGTGGAAATCTTGGTTGTCTACTTCCTTCTGAAGCTTGAATGCTGCTCTCTGGTACCATGAAAGTTAGTTCTGAGGAAGGGGACATTTAGCTGAGTTCCAACTTAGCGACCTCTGGGCCCTGTTTCTGAATGCTTGCTGTGCTCAGTAGTAGATATTTTCTTAGCACCTCTGGGTGCAATGTGGTAAATGTCTCTTAAACAGTCCTGTCCAACAACGAAAAGGGGGGCCTCTTATATCTGGTCCTGAGGGTTTTTTACTAAGTTGAGTTTGAGACATAGAGGGAGCACAGTCTATCTATATTTAAAAAGTTCACTAAAACTGTCTGTCTATATTCAGACTAAATTACATGTGTTTTTGTAGACAATTAGTAGTATGATTTCTTATGGTATTTCAGATACTCATAGTTTTGTTTTGCCTTCTTTTTTCATATTTTCCTGTTTTTAACTCCCTCCTCTTTTCCTAAATATCCTTGTTTTTTCTTTTTCCCATTGGAACAATTATATCCTGCTTTTCACCTTTACCCTACTCTCACTTTCTTTCTATTAATGGCCTGCCCTTTATCTAAGGAGTTCCATGGCTTATCACTTCTCCTCTCCCTCTCCCAACCTCTTTCTCTGGTGTATTCTTAAGTCACCTCCCTTTCATGTTTGTTCTTCTGAGAGTTGAATGTATCCTATCTATGGACCATTCTGTCAAATCTTTCTCTGATTCATTATGTTGTCTGCACCTCAATTAGATGTTACTTTCAAACTTGGCTACTTCCTTCTACAAACTGACTTAACCTTCATTGTTTTGAATTAGCAACATATACTAAGGGCATGTCTGTACTCCAACCAGAGAGATGAAAGATGTGTCATTCCAGCAGAGTTAGACAGACCCAGGTATTTGGATATAATCCCTTGCTAAAGAAACCATATTGCTGGATTAAAATTCCTCTATAGCTTGCTTCTTTGGTCAATTTGTGGCAAGTTAGAGTCATTTGGGAAAAAGAAACATCAATAGAGAAAATGTACACACAAGATTGGCCTGTGAGCTAATTTTCATAGTGGGAGGGCCCAGTTTCTTATGAGTAGTACCAGCCATGGGCTGATGCTCCTGGGTTCTATGACAAATCAGGCTAAGCAAGACAATAGGAAAAAAAAAACCTTCATAACATCTACATTAGCTCCTGCCTCCAGGTTCCTGTCTTGAGTTTCTGTCATTTCTTCCTGGATTGTGAATTCCAAGTTGTAACTTGCAATAAATCATTTCCTCTGCCCTCTCCTTCATAAAACCCCATAAATATCTATGCATAAGAGACAGATAAGTTAATAAATAATTGAGATGAAGAGGGTTTTGTTAGTTTGTTAAGAGTAACCTATGGGAACTGGAGAAATGGATCAGTAGTTAGGAGCACTGGCTGCTCTTCCAGAGGTCCTGAGTTCAATTCCCAGCAAACACATGGTGGCTTACAACCATCTATGATCAGGATCCAATGCTTCTTCTGGCTTGTATGAAGATAGCTACAGCATAAATAAAATAAATTAATAAATCTTGTTTTTTTTTAAAAAAAAATAACCTATGGTAATCCCTAGGAGTATTTTGATATAGAGACTGGTAGCACACCCAAACTTTATAAGTGCCTTATCTTTTGTGCATAAAATTGGTTCTTATTGAATTCATTATAAATAGGAATTCATTATAAATAGTCTAAGTTTAACCAAGATACAAGGAAGTCTAATTAAAAATACTGATCCAGGGGCTGGAGAGATGGCTCAGTGGATAAGAGCACTGACTGCTCTTCCAAAGGTCATGAGTTCAAATCCCAGCACCCACATGGTGGCTTACAACCATCCGTAAAGAAATCTGATGCCCTCTTCCGGTTTCTGAAGACAGCTACAGTGTACTTACATATAGTAAATAAATAAATAAATAAATAAATAAATAAATAAATAAATAAAATTAAAAAAATACTGATCCAACAAACCTAATTATAATAGTAATTGAAAGAAAGAGAATATAAAATTTATATCTATAAAATATAATTCAAAGAAAACAGCATGCATGTCTGAACCAGATAAAACTGATTTTTCAGAGCAAAGAAATTCTTCTGAAATGTGTAAGAATATTAAAAATAGTAAGTTTTCAGCTATTCTGTGTCTCTCAGACAATAGCAGAGCTGGACCCTGTCTTCAGCATGAGCTGTAAACATGAAAAGAGAGCTAGAATTCAGATCTGTGCTTGAAGATTTCAACAGCTATCTCTCAGAAAATGATTGAACATAGAAAGCCATCAAAGATAGATGACCTGTAACCATTAATTTATTGGAAATAATTGGCATTTACCAAGTACTTTTATCCAACAACACCTGAACATGTATTTTTCCTTAAAGCATCGATGAGACACATCTAATGTGTTACATTCCTGAAGTAACAGAGTTGTAAGAATGGAAAACATTAGTGGTTTTCCCTGAGGCATTGAATGGGCCATAAATAGGCTCTATAAAAGTTTCTGTGCTGATGAAAATCATGTGTGTCTAACATTTGCCATGGTCAGTCTACAAAACTAGTGCTGTGCTTTAGTTCATCAAGCTCTTATCTTTGAGAGAAAATGAATAAAGACAGGAAGAAATCTTTTGTAAATTTCTAACAACCGTGGTAAATCAACAATTTAAAGACTATTTTAGTTACATTGATGATTCGATATTTTCTTTAATTTAGGGTTATTGCTTCTACTAAAATTAACTTAGGTCTTGCTTATTTGGTTTGAATAAATAATAAAAAGCATGAATAATTTCTATAAATAAGGTTTTTTAAGTGCATTTGAATCTGAAATGGCTTATAGAAATAGAAGTAGAAGTTTGAAGGGACTGATGTACTTGCTTCAACTTCTGTGGATTGCGGGATGTTAAAGACAGACTACCCTTGAAATAACTTTGACTCTGGGCAATCTCTAATGAAGCATGCTTATAGAAAGAACTGCAGAATCCACTTAAAACTGCTTTTATTCTTACTTTTGAAATTACTGTCAGATTCGTAGCTTAGCTAAGAACAAGCGTCTAAGAATGCATCATTATTCATCTTCGAAGTTGTATAATTTGGACAAAATCAGAGGAAAATGTCTTAAATTTCAACTTTAGAAATATATTCTTCCAAGTATAATACTGAAAAATATGCAGGCTTACTTTTTAAGGAGGTTTGATTTGCACCTAAAAGCTTTTGACAGCTTATGCTGATCATAATATGTGTATGTGTTTAGTGTAATTGTCTTAGGAACATTTGCCTTTCTCTTCATTTGAACAGCATGGGCAGGCTGCAGCTTTGAGCACTCTCAGAAGCTGCATTTACATGAAAAGTAATGAGATCTGAATTTGAAAGTGAGGTGCACAGCTACACACAATGTCTAGAAACTGGGGTTTATGTAATACTTGCAAGGCAGTCTTTCACAACACTAACATGTGGCTAGCTATTAAGGATTAGTTAGTACATCAAGCATGTGTCTAAATTGCAATGAGGTTGCCTTCAATTTTACTTGAAAGTCAAGCATCATATCAAGTATTTCATAGAGTAAAATACACATGCCCTGGTACACTTGACTTCTCTACCATTTTCATCTCATCCTGTAAGCTACCTTCCCATTTTGTACTTGTTAGCTAAACCATCTACAGATTAATTCAACACACACACACACACACACACACACACACACACACACACACACACACAGAGAGAGAGAGAGAGAGAGAGAAAGAGAGAGAGAGAAACCTGCATACAAACAGTGATTTCTGTGCTTGAACTCCAATTCCACAGCATATTTTCTCCCAAGTGACATGGATTTTGTGCCAAATCCTGGGTAATTGACAGATTTTTTGCATGTGCATAGCAGTTGGCTTGGTGCCTTTCCATCCTGCAAGGAAGCACTTCCAAAATGTCTTAAAGCTCAGTCAAAAAGCCTTAACACATTTTTGAAGGAGGAAGTTGTATTCATTGTTGTCCTGAAATGATCCTAGGTGAATGAAGTCATAATGCCCCAGAGTGAAGCCACTGCAAGCAAAGAAAGAATGAAATAGTCATTGCTCTTTGCTTTATGGTGGGCAAGTGGTAGGTCCTAAGTGCATTGCTTAAAAACAAAACATAAAAAACTGAACATTCAGCAAGGAACAATAGAAGCCTGATGCTTACAGAAGTTACTTAGGAGGTTGACAGCTTGTTTGCTTTCCTTATAGGAAAACTAAATTAATCATTTTATTTCTGTTTTAGCTAAAATTAAAACAGAAATAATTGGATAAAGAAATAACATATTTTATCAGCCTTTACTGAATGATCCAGTCTCAGCAATGTAGCATTATATATTAGTCATTCATGTGATAAAATTCTTTGGTTTTTATTCTCAAATTGCATTCTACAAAAAAAAAAAGGTTAAAAAATCATGATCCTTACAATTAAAATATAAACACATTGAAGTTAATAATTTTGGTTTATATTTTATATATTTGCATAACATATACATATATTATTATTTACCTTAAATTATTTAAATTGTTGATATCTATAATCTGAATAATGATTCATTCTCCTAAATGTACAAACAGGAATTTTCATTCAATATCAAAAGGACATTCTTTATTTGTCGTTAATATCATAATAATTATCTACCAAAGCATTGAATGAGTATTTAGTATCCATTTTATTCCCAAAAATTTAATTCCTACAAGTTCATTGAAAAATATGTATAAACTACATGTTAGATTTTTAAATGCTCACAAATCATAATTACATAAAATTATAACTAATGGACTAGAAGGAGGGGAGGGAAGTGAAAGGACAATGGTCAAGGAAACCTGGATGGTTATGTATGAATGTTTCCCTTGCTGGGACAAAAGTTAAGCTGAATGATTGAAAATTCAAACATTGGCATTGTTCTCACAAAGCTTACAATACAATAGAATGAAATTCCATGTAGACAAGCAAGCAAGTCACTTTAGAGTTACGATATCATATGATTTGAACATATGTCATAGGATGCTAGTTCAGGAAAAGAGGATAATTTTGGTTAAGGAGACCATATTGAATGCCTTTATATTTGTTTTAGATGCTGAACTATGAAAAAAAGGTGTTGAAGTCATAGTCATTACCGCCAACAGGAATGTATAAGTGTTTTAGTTTGACTTAGAATTTGCATATTTTACTAGCTTATAGGCAACATGTTGTTAAGTACTGGGAGAAACAGAGATTCAGACATTCACTTGGGTCATTATGAAGAATATTTAAATGCCTGGCAGAGACAAAATGCGTGACTGATTGAAATGACTATACTTCATTTAGCTCTCATCCTGGGATAAGCAAATTTATTTCACAAGTAGCATATTTTGCAACAATAACAAGGAAAAGCAAATAAGCATATTGTTCAAAGCTCTGTCACATGGGCCCATCATTCTACTGCACTCAAGTTTATAAACTCAAGAAACTGTGGTAATTCAAGCTTGATAACAAGCCTCATGTAGGGTTAGCTCATCACTAAGGTACAATGATTACAAAACTGCTAGCTGTTCAATCCAAATATGTATAATTAAGATGTTAAACTTTTCTTTAAATCAAACACAGGGAAACGAAAATATAAGAACTGATTTTAATTAGAATTTCAATACTATTCCTACATTTTGAACTTTTCATCCAAGAAATAAGTTTTACCTTAATTTTGCATAAAATATGGGTAATTGCAATGTTAAAATGCTTAATTAGAGGAAGAAGAATTTATAAATCATATCTAAATATAGTGTGGAATTATCCAAATGTAGAATACTTATACATCAATTTAATTTAAAAAAGGCAAATTGATGGATTCTGAAAATGAATGCAAGAAAGCAAGTGAAATACAGTATCAATTTTTTTCTTTTTGTATACTCAAATCTTTTTAGAATAACTTTTTAGAAGTGGACAAATATAAAATGCATAATGATAATGCATAAAGATAAAAATGACTTATTATTTTACTAATAGAAACTGTAAAATAAATTGTTAAATTTACATTAGTGTCTCTGCTCATAATGTTAGTTCAAATTTATACTTGTCCTCCATTGCTACTCCTGTAGATGAATTTCAAATCAGAATTTAATTGATGATTTCTCTGTTGCTAAAACATAACAAAGATATTTCTCAATATATCTTGAAACTTTTATCCACTATGAAGTCCTACAATATTAGAGGAAAATGTCATTTTTCTCTATACAAGGTGAGGCATTTTTTTTAGCACCACACAAAGTTCCCCATACAAAATATCTTACCGGAGTTACATAGTAGATTGCAAAGTATGACTTGCTCCTTAGATATTTATCTATTTCATAATGTACTTTTTATCCATATGAAATTATCTACAACTTAGTTCACATAGTAAGTTAGAAACTGTGATTCACCATCTGGCTATTATATTTCTCTTTCTCTTTCTCTCTCTCTCTCTCTCTCTCTCTCTCTCTCTCTCTCTCTCTCTCTCTCTCTCTCTCTCTCTCTCTCTCTTAACCTAAAATCTCTTCTAAATATATACCATTACAATCAAATTTTTCTCTGTGAAGGACTTAAAATTGTACTGGTTTCACAAATTCTCAAATAAACTTAGTTTCTTTTTTAAAAATTATCTTTAATCATTTTTTACTGTCCAGTAATTACCCACCTCTCTGTCTACTCTCCCACAGTTCCTCATTCCATTTCTCATCTCCCAATTTATAAGAGGATGACCCCACTCCATCACACCCTACCCCAACCCACCCTATCCCACCATACCTTCCAACTCCCTGGTGCCTCCAGTCTCTCGAGGTTAGGCACATCTTCTCTTACTGAGGCCAGGCCAGGCAGTCCTCTGTTGTACATGTGTTGGGGGCCTCCAACCAGCCTGGTTGGTGACTCAGTGTATGAGAGATCTCAGGGGTCCAGGACAGTTGAGACTGCTGGTCTTCCTGTGGGGTCACCCTTCTCCTCAACTTCTTCCAGCCTATCCGTAATTCAATCACAGGGGTCCCTGACTTCAGTCCATTGGTTTGGTGTAAGTATCTGCACTGTCTAGGTCAGTTGCTTGTTGGGCTACTTAAAGGGCAGCCATGCTAGTCTCCTGTCTCTATGCACACCATAGCATCAGTAATAGTGTCAGGTCTTGGAGCCTCCCCTTGAGATGAATCTTAAGTTGGGCTGGTTGCTAGACTGCCTTTCCCCCAGTCGCTTCTCCATTTTTGTCCCTGCAGTTGTTTTAGACAGGAACAATCCTGGGTCAGAGTTTTTGACTGTGAGATGGCAACCCCATCCCTCCACTTGATGCCCTGTCTTTATACTGGACGTGAACTCTACAAGTTCCCACTCCCCACTGTAGGGCATTTCATCTAAGGTCCCTCCTTTTGAGTCCTGAGAGTATCTCTCCTGCCATGTCTCTGGTACATTCTAGAGGGTCACCCCCCACCACCACTCGCCTCTGGAAATTGCCGGTTACCATTCATTCTGATGGCCCATGGGGTTTCACTCCTGTTCCCCTCTCCAATACCTCATCATTTTCTCCTTTTCCCCTCCTCCTCCCCACTCCCACCCAGGTACCTCTCTCCCTCTGCCCCCTGTGACTGCTTTCTTTTCTCTCCCAAGCAGGTATGAGAAATCCTCACTTGGGCCCTTTGGCTTGTTAACCTTCTTGGGTTCTGTGAATTATATTCTGGATATTCTGTACTTTTTTTTGACAAATCTCCACTTATCAGTGAGTACATATACAAAGCAGGGGGGAAATCCTCAGGACTATATGGAATGTATAACAATATAAAGAGTCGTGAATAAAGATTTTAGTTTATATTCCATTCACTTTTACCAGATTGCAAGAGATGCTAATAATTTACCCATTGATTATTTAGAGTGATCACAAGTTTCTGATCTTCCTAACTACAAGCACGATTCTGCTTTTCTTCTTTAACTGAGAATTTTTGCTTCTTTAAAAATCAAGTTTTAATTTTCCTGTCACTTAGAAAATGCACCTCATAGAATTTTACTCAATAATCAAAAGTTTTGTTTCTTTTTTTTCTGTATTTTTTTATTTAAATTCCCAATGATTTCCTCTTTCCTGGTTCCTCCCTCCCCAAAAGTCTCATAAGCCCTCTTCCCTCCCCCTGTTCCCCATTCAACCCCTTCACGCTTCTCTGTCCTGGTATTCCCCTACATCCAGTCTTTCCAGGACCAGGGGTTTTTCCTTCCATCTTCTTGGAAATCAATTGATATGTGTATTGTGTCTTGGGTATTCCGAGATTCTGGGTTAATATCCCCTTATCAGTGACTGCACACCATGTGTGTTCTTTTGTAATTGGGTTACCTCACTAAGGATGATATTTTCCAGTTCTGACCATTTGCCTAAGAATTTCGTGAATTCATTGTTTTTAATTGCAGAGTAGTATTCCATTGTGTAAATATAACACATCTTCTGAATCCATTCCTCCATTGAGGGACATCTGGGTTCTTTCCAGCTTCTGGCTATTATAAATAAGGCTGCTATGAACATAGTGGAGCATGTGTCCTTATTGCATGCAGGGGAAACCTCTGGGTATATGCACAGGAGTGGTATTACAAGATCCTCCAGGAGTGTCATGCCCAGTTTTCTGAGGAACCGCCAGACTGCTTTCCAGAGTGGTTGTACCAGCTTGCAATCCCACCAGCAGTGGAGGAGTGTTCCTCTTTCTCCACATCCTCGCCAACAACTGCTGTCTCCTGTGTTTTTGATCTTAGCCATTCTGACTGGTGTGAGGTGGAATGTTTCTTATGCAAGTGATAGCCTTAAAATCAATGACCTAAAAAACTGAATGCCTTAAAAATATCTAAATTTTGGAAAACATTGTTTTCTACTAATCCAATTTGGATCTGCCTTTGTCTTGTTTTCTCCTCGGCCAGGCCCCTCCCACTCTGCTCTGCTGACAATGCTCTTTCCTGCTCTGTTCTTTTGGACTTTTAATATTTACTTCCTGAATTATTTCAGAAAATTGTTTTAGGTTCATATCTACCACCAAAGTCTTCTGACTGTGTTTCTTTTCAAATAATTTCTTACTTATGTCTCACAATATTTATACCATGAATGAAAAAGCAGAGGTCACCTTTGTTTAATTTTGATTCCCTCAAATAATAGAGTGTGAAAAAAATTAGGTCTTTTATATTTTCATAAGGAAATGATAAATTCCCTCCAAATTCACTCAGCCAGATCAAGCAAATCGTATGTGTATTTTCAAATAAATAGTGACTCTTTCCCTGGAAGAAAATGTTTATATAAGATGACTTCATTTTATTGGCTAGCTGTATATATATTGGATACTACAAACTGATCATATTTCATCAAATTCCTATCATGTTTATCTGTTTTCCACAGAAAATGGATAGGAGCTAACCTTTAATGGGGATGTTAATTGATTATTGATGACAGGTTAAGCTCTTTGATTATTATATCAAGACAAATTATAAAGACATTTATCTTCACATTAACCTACCTGATTATCACAGATTGTCTGCGTTTATATTTTCCCCAATTTGAGTGATAAATGAAAGACTACCTTGGATATTTTCTTTGCATACTTTACATTATATCACCTTAAAGTCTCTTCTTAAATCATTCAATTGTAAATAAGTTATAAATGTATCATGATTTTAATCAGCCTTGCTAGTGTCTCAGTGCAACTTTATTTAGACAAGTTGCTCTGTTCTTCTCTGAGGAATATTTCTTTCACTCTCCATATTACTTAGCTACTGATAGTTCTTTGTACAGGAAACTTTCATGGTTATTCCCCTGTCTGTTTTAGTATGTCTTTGTGGCTGTCCTTATATAGATCATGTTTGGGAGATCATATTGGAGAGAATTTGTGGATGTACCTTCTGACATTACTAGGTGATATCATTTCTCAGCAAACTCCCTGTTCCTCTGGCTCTCACAGTCATTCTCTGCCCTCTTCCACCGTGTTTCCTGAGCCTAGGTGCAAAAGTTGTTTTATGGATGCCACCTTTGGGCCTGTGTTCCACAACTCTGCATTTTGATTGATTGTGATTGTCTGTAATGGTCCCTGTCTGTTGCAATAAGAAATTTTCTTCTTGAGGTGAGTAGACTACAATTATTTGTAGGAATAAGAATAAATATTTTGAACATAGTTAGGGATAATTCTGGTTTAGTAAAGTACTGGTTGTAGTCACTTTGGAAGCATGCCTTTGCCCTGGAGTTAGTTAAATCCTTCAGTTATTTCCCAGTAACTGGATCCTCCCTAGGGGTTCAAATATGGGTAGGATTACTATGATGGGTATAACTCCTGCTGCCCCATACTAATGTCAAAATCCTTTTTAATTCTGTCCCAGGTGAACATCCCTTCCCACTTTGTTCTGAGAGAGAACAACATTTAAGACTGCAATTCCTGGGCCCAGAGAGATGGCTAAGTGGGCCCAAAATTCAGTTCCCAGCAGTCAAGTTCAGTTCCCATCAGGTATGTCAGGCAGCTTACAAACACTGTATTTCCAGCTCTAAAGGATGTACCAACCTCTTTGGCCTCCTCAGACACTGTCATATATGTAGCATCCACATAGCAGACACCCACAGTGAGGTGTATATACACACATAAATAAAGATTTTAAAACTAAGTCTTGAAAAAAGTGAAAACTTCTTCCAAATACATTATCACATATAGGCAACAGATATCTAATATGTAATCTGGTTACTATATGCAAAATCTATAACACACACACACACACACACACACACACACACACACACACACACAAACTTATAAAGTCAATTTCTGTCTCTGCCAATTTCTTTGAATTTGACAAATAACATTGATGATCCATTCCTATGTTTTGTCAGTTATAACAGGAAGATAATCACAGGAACTTATCGCTTTAGCACATATATTGTGAATACTTCTTTTTAAAATTAATCATTTTTTGAGTTTATTATATAGTTACATTGTAATGCACTTCTTTTCATCCTGGCAAATGTTCCTTCATGTACCTCCTTGTAAATAAATTTAATCTTTATCATTGAAAATATTTAAACTTTCTGAATTTGATAGAGTGATGTGAACCATGCCTTAGAAACAGTGTTTTAATCAATGACATAAATTTTCAACATAATAAAATATGGAATTAATTTATTGTCAAATAGCATGTGGCCATCTTTGCAGATTAGCATGAACTTTAAGTGTTTAATATACCTACTAAATTTGAAAATAGAGAAGAGTAAAACTAATACTCTGATTCTACTACTTACAGTATTTTATATATTAAAAATCATCTTTGAATTAAAATATATTTCTAAATAATGGATCAAAAATTTTAATTTAGTATTAATTAATTTAATATTTATTTCTATGTAATAATACACACATATGTATATATGTATACATATATATATATATATATATATATATATATGAGAGAGAGAAAATGAAAGAGAGTCACTAAATCTTTCTCAGAAGGCTAATACCATGAAAATGAACTAAACAGCAAAAATTGAAAAAAATAAAAACAGACCTCAATATTTACTTTTGGTTATTGGTTAATCAAGTGTATTGATTCTTTCAAGATATACCAATCAGAGTCATCTCTATTTTTCTTACAAACTGAAGTTTGCAGAATAAAACATGGGTCCCCAAATTTTAACATATCTTCAGCTATCTATGTAATATGAGTTCAATAAATTAAGAATCCAAGCTGAATCTGCTTAATAATGGTTTGAGTTAGTGACTCATATTTTTCAATATTATCATATGAAATCAATACATATTTAATAGATATTAAAGTTTGAGATTTGTTCTCTTCCTGGGTTGGTAATTCAGTACCAAGTAAGTTGCAACTTCTATTGAGCCCCGTGATCTCCAGTAAAGTAAGTATGTTTATGGTACCCTGTATTGATTAGCTTTGTGATGTTGAATTAAATCATATATGTTAAATTCATTTTGACCTACAGTATTTGACAACTGATGTTCACATTCCTGAAAGACACTTTTACTACAAGATTAATTGTAGACTACTATGATAAATATATCTGAAACTTTTTTCTAAACTGTGCATTCACTATTAACACTCATATTGTGTTACCTTCTGAGGGAAGCATGTATCAATCAGGCTTGAGAAATTTGAATGAGGAGATTGCTGCAAGACATTACATAGAAATTCTAAGCCTGAGTATTATAAAAAAGATTATACAAAACCAAATAAAATCTCTTTAAATGGTTCTTAAAAAAACAAAGAGAAGAAATATCAAATGATTCAACAGTAGAAGGACAATAAGGATGAGAGTATAAAAGTTTGTAAGAATATAGAAAAGAGGATACAAATTCACAGAGGATAAGGTATAAGAATGAGTCAAAAACATTTTTTTAAACATGTTCTAAACTGCTATGAAGAAAATAGAAGCAAAACAACGGTGGTAATCAAAATGACAAATGCTAAAATATGGTAATGGTTCCAAGATAGAAAGGGTAATAAAGAGACAGGCTTGGGTATTATTTGTTAGAGAATATTTACTCTGTTATTTATTCAATGGCATATTGAAAGATTAATTAATATAATAAAGTAATAATGTACTCAGTTGTAAATATGACTTTTATTTTCCTAATGCAATTTTCATCTCAGAGGCTGAGATAGCACCCTTTCTACTTCTTTGTGAATCTTTTTGGCTGGTTCAACTTGGCTCACTGGCTCAAACTCTCTCCATGCTGCTGACTGATTCAATCTTGCTTTCCTCAACTTCTCACTAAATTGCTCCACTTGGCCTCAAACTAACTCTGGTAATTTGTTCTAATCTTCTGGCTCCTTCTTATTCTCTGGCTTCAACTGCCTCTGCTGACCTGCAATTAGCTGCATGAACTCACAGGAAGAACTCATCTCCACTGCACTGCATTCACCACACTAAATCCCAATGGACTGAATCCCTCTCTCACTGTGCTGTCCTGAAGAGCTTCTCTTTCCTGAGTTGTTCTCATGAGAATCAAGTGGATCCTATCTCTGATTTATTCTTTCAAATCTTTCTCTGATTCATTACTTTATCTAGCCTTAATTAGATGCTGTGTTTGTGTGTGTGTGTGTGTGTGTGTGTGTGTGTGTGTGTGTGTATGTGTGATTTTGCTTAGTTTGGCAATTTGGGAGGGTTGAGGGGGTGTTTTATTTTCTTGTTTTGGGGGCTTTAAGTTCTTGTATTGACTTTTTAGGTTATTTTTGTTGTTTTATTTATTTTAAATTATTATCTTTAATATTTTTACAGTCCAGTTGTTACCCCCCTCCTGATCTATGGATCACCCTCCAACAGTTCCTCATCCCATTCCTCCTCCACCATCTCCAAGAGAATGTCCCCCACACTACTATATTCCCTGGGGCCTCAAGTCTTTCAAAGGTTATGTGCATCTTCTCTCATTGAGGTCAGACCAGGCAGTCATCTGCTGTATATTTGTCAGGAGTGGGGGGGTCTCATACCAGCTAGTGTATGCCGCCTGGTTGATGGCTCAGTGTCTGAGAGACCTCAGAGATCCATATTTGTTGAGACTGCTGGTCTTCCTATGGGGTCACCCTCCTCCTCAACTTCTCACCCTCGTCCTCAACTTCTCACCCTCCTCCTCAACTTCTCACCCTCCTCCTCAACTTCTTCCAGCTTTTCCCTAATTCAACCACAGGGGTCCCTGGTTTCTGTCTATTGGCTGAGTGTAAGTATCTGTTTCTGTATCTGTCAGCTGCTTGTTGGGCCTCTCGAAAGATAGCCATGCTAGGCTCTTGTCTGTAAGCACACCAAGGCATCAGCAATAGGGTCAGGCCTTGGAGCCTTCCCTTGAGAGGGGTCCCTATTGAGCCAGTCACTGGAGCTCTGTTCCTTTAGACTCTTTTCCAATTTTGTCCTTGTAATTCTTTTAGACAGGAACAATACTGGGTCAGAGTTTTTGACTGTGGGATAGCAACCCCTTCCCTCCACTCGTCGCCCTGTCTTTTTACTGGAGGTGCTACTTTCAAACATGGTTGCTTCCTTCTGCAATCTAATTTTTACCTTAAACATATGCACTAAGGGTCTGGATTACAGCTGAATCACACACACCTAGAAATACTTTGCATGTGATCCCTTGCCTGAGCAGCCATGCTGTTGGATTGAAATTGTCCTATAATTGAAAGTTAACAGAACTTGGTTTAAACCCAAAGAACCAGCCATAGCATTTAAGCAACTGCTTACATTTTACTTTAAAAATTTCTGCTTAAGGAACATTCTCAGAAAATGATGGGATAAAATTTTCTATGAATATTAAAAATTAAGAAGACTTATACTTGCATATGATTCCATAATTAAAGTCAACTAAGTGGGTTTGGCTGCAAAATTAATCATTTGTTTCTATTCATATTTATGATAAAGTTTTCATTGTTTTTATTAATAGTTGATTTGAATGTTTATTTTTATTATAGAATTAATCAGTCTTGTGGGACATTGTTACTGTCAAATCAGTAGGAAATTGACACAGATAGATGAAAATAGAATCATAATAAATTTATTAAACTAGAACAGAGGAAATATGAGAAGACAGATTTTGAATTAGTAAAATATATTTGTATTTCATGTTATTTCTTTTTATATAGGTTCTCATAAATTTCTCCAAACTTCATCAACCAAGAATAAACAGAGATTCCATCTATAAATCTATGACAACTAAAAATTTTGTTAGGGGTGATTTTACTTTGGTATTAGGTTAAAAAGAACCCTTTTCTAAGTAAAAAGAGGAGGGTTCTTTTGAGCCTTTGGAATGGTATAACTTAGATACAAAGTGGAAGAAAACTTAGGGTTAAGACATTTATGCATTTCTGACTTGAGAGCTGTTTTTTAGGGATTTATTTTCATGTAAGTCTTGATAGAAGATGGCATGTATATAACTACTGCTCCAGAACTGAGGACTCACTCAGTGTGAATACCCTTATGAAAGAAACCACAAAGTATGTGAGAGAAAAATAAAGCAGTGATTAGCAAAAGAAAACAGATTAGCATCAAGTTAGTTCTGTTGACTTAGCAAGGGAAATTCCAAAGGATTTGGGGCAGGGATAGGGCATGTGACTCCACCGCTAACTGAGGAGCCATTGGCAGGTGATGGGAGGTAGGGAGGGTAAGTCATGTTTTTCTGGGAGGTGAACACTGGTAGATGCCCCAATGCTTCTGTAGATGTCCTATGAGCAGCAATAAGGGATGCAGAAAGTTACATATTTTAAAAAGAAGGCATGTTGTTGGATGGGGACATGCTAGGTGATACATGAGGGAGAAGACAAGGGAAATGAAAAAAAAAATCATGTGTCCAAAATACATTGTGGACATAGTTTATATTCCCAAATAATAAAATTGTAATATTATGTATAGAAAAGACCATAAAGGGAAATCTGTTCCACTAAGATTTGGTACAGGTAAATTTATCACTTTAATACCATTAACATACTTTCCACCTTTAAATATGCATAAAACTTCTTAAAAAGCCATAACACAACCCAATAGCCATTTACAAACCTCCTTTAGAGCATCGCACTCCAGTCTCTCTCTGGCATGTATTTGATGTGATCTATTAAAACATTCTCTCTGTCTTCTCTGAAATCTTTCTAGAAGAGCTGTAGAGAGACTCTTACCAAGTGACAAGCCATTAGAAGTAGGAGGACTCATTTGAAGTTACTGTTTCACATTACAAAATCTTAGAAAAAAGCATATTACTAATGAGGACACTGAAGAGAAACGAAAGCTAAATGTCTTTTCAAAATCCCATAAATCATTTTAATATCATAGCTTTGTTTTTGGTTTTCATGCAATTTTCTAACAATAATATGCATTTTACGTTCATTGTTCTACATTCTTTTAACACTTCTACAAACTTTGTATCACCTTTTAAAACAATGACTATTAGAAAGTTTAAACCATTTGTTCATATGAGTACAGTGAATTGCATAGCCATTTGATTTGGAAGTTTAGGTACAGTTGTATTAACACAATTGTGAAATATTTAAGCTACTGATAATTACTTCAAGTATCATTGCTGTTTCCTTCAAATAAATAGCTTGGAAGAATTAACAAGGACTGTGAGCAGAGGACACCTGGAAGAAAGGTGAGAAACAGAATTAGTGGATTTAAAACTAAGAACTCTCAGGGACTAAGCCATTAACCAAGAAGTACACATTGCTCCAGCAGCATATGTAGCAGAGATGCTTTGTCAGGCATCAATGGCAGGAGAGGTCCTTGGTCCTATGAAGGCTAGATAGATGCTCCAGTGTAGGGGAATAGAGGACAGAAAGGTGGGAGTGGAGTAGTTGGAGGAACACTCTCATAGAAGTAAGGGGAGGGAGGATGGGATAGACGGTTTCTGGGAGGGGAGAAACCAGGAAAGGAGTTAACATTTGTAATGCAAATAAAGAAAATATCCAATAAAATAAAACATAAAAAATTAAAATAAAACTGAAAGTAGGTTGGGGTAATACCAGAAAGTTCTATGTGCTTGAAAAATTTGAATGTTTCTGAAGTTTAAATATTTTACTGGGTGACTCTGCTCTTGTCATTCAAAAGCTGAGAAAGTGCAATAATTCCCTCACCCATATGCCCTAAGTCCTAATAAATTGTTAGGAATGTGTTCTGGATGCTCCTTTAAAATTGTGTAAGTGCAGCATAGTACAATCAACTGTATTGGGCTCTTCTGGTCCCTGAGGCAGTAGAAAGGAATTTAGAATACCTCTATTGGGAAAGAAGTAAGAGAAAAGTCATCAGAAAAGTAGAATCCCGACACAGGAAACACATTTTCGTAAGGAAGGTCTTAGTTGAACTTAGCCTCGGAAATATGAGTAATTTCTCCAAACGATGAAAAGAGGACACTAGCTCCTGCAACTAATTCAGCTAACAGCATGAATAACAGAGACTCTAAGATACTGTAGACAAGACATAAAGGAGGAAACTCATTGAAAGCAGGCTTCTGCAGTTAACACATATGCCCCAGAGTGGGATTTATTTCCAGATTTTTAGTGATTTTTGAAGTGAAATGATTCTCAAACTAAAATACACATGTAAAGTTGAATTAGGGAAGGGTATTGGGTACCACTCAGCTGTAAAATCTGGAAAAGAATCAACACTTGTTGATGTTAAAGGAAGTTTTCAATTTCTACAGTTTGAAAATACTTTTATAAAAACTTTTATCTAGCAAAATATTCTATATTCACTTGAATTTGTGTGAATGATTTAGAAGAGTTTTTCCAATTTATATCTCTCACAATATACGGGGCTTACTTATATTTAAATGTCATTATTTTTTTGATGTTCAAATGCACCAACCCATGATGGAGTTTCGGCACATATATTTGTGAGAAATATTTTTGATCATGAACATGTTAGTATGAAATGAACATACACATAAAATAGATTAATTTTAAGGTATGTGTTCAATTTTTATTTGCTTTTTAATTGGCATCTATCTTATAGAATTTGGGATGTCAAACAAGCAAAACATGACTATAGATCACAGTAAGATTGATGACTATAAAAAATTCTGTATGGTAATATTCAATATAATTGCAAGTAAAATAGTTGCCTTTTCAGATAAAGAGAACTGAAGTCCTTTGGATCCCCCTTTTGGAAGGCAGTCTCTAGTTAGTTTAAGGTATTACAAATTTTAATAAACTAATGAAAAGTATATGTTGGATAATAGCCTTAGGTCATGAAGAAATTAGTAGAAAATAGCTCCTACCAAAAAGAATGGCTTAGCGCTAATCTAACCATCCTGCTTCAGTCCCACTAAATTTCCTCAGCCTTCACCACCACCAGTGCCTCAGCCTATTGAGATCAAGTCTGTCTAGGTCTTTCCCTCATTTTGCTGGCAATGCAGCTGGAATATAAGCAAGACAAACTTTGCTGCAAACTATTTAAAAGGAAAGTTTAATTAGTATAATGCACAACTCTGCCCCTGAACCTGCTGTGAGCAAAAATAAGGCATGTACCACTGAAATTTACCTTGCAAACTTCATCAGACTCAAAAAGCACACCATTAGCATGATAAGAGGGTCACCACATTCTGGGCGTTTCCAAGCAGTAATCAAACTACTCATTCTTCAGTGTAGGGAGCAGATGAAGTTCTAAGTGAATATATATCATTGATAAGAGCTTATCCATGTCTAGAACCCCAATGCCTCAGAAACATAAGACTACCAAGGCATTTTCCAGGTGATAATGAGAGGAATGGCAAAACTTTCCTCTGGGCCAAGTATGAAAGGTTGACTGTACTGGCTGGTTTTGTGTGTCAACTTGACATAATCTGGAATCTTTATCTGGAATTATCACAGATAAAGAGCCTCCCTTGAGGAAATGCCTCCATGAGATCCAACTGGAAGGCATTTTCTCAATTGGTGATCAAGGATGGGAAGGCTCATTGTAGGTGGTACCATCCCTGGACTAGTAGTTTTGGGTTCTATAAGAAAGCAAGCTGAGCAATCTAGGGGAAGCAATCCAGCAAACAGCATGCCTCCATGGCTTCTGCATCAGCTCCAACATCCAGGTTCCTACCATGTGAGTTCCAGTCCTGACTTCCTTTGGTAATGAACAGCAATGTAGAAGTGTAACCTGAATTAAACCTTTCCTCCCCAACTTGCTTCTGGTCATGATGCTTTGTGAAGGAATAGAAAACCAGACTAAGACATTAACCTATAATTAAAATCAAGATGACCACAAAATATAAACTACAGCCTCCCCTACCTGGTTTACTATAACCTAACCCTACTACTAGACAGAAACTGCTTACTGTGATTAGCTAACAAATTCTTCTTTTGTACTGTATATAATAAATGGGCTGAAAGTGAAAGATACTGGTAGGCTACTGCATAAGGTTTAACCCAGTCCAGATTTTCTGTATGTATGTCTTTCATTTATTTGTCCTTATTGCTCCAGTTAGGTCAATCTCTTAATTATACCAACTGTAGAATTGTGGTGCCATGAAGGACAATGTCAAGTGAGGAGTTGGATAAGACAATTCCATTTAAGCCTCCAACTGTATATATAATCTAAGGCTCGTAATATAGCTGGAGATGGTTTACCATCCTGTAGTACGGCAAGTCAGCTAAATACTTTAACAGCAGCAGTAGAGACTGCAATAATAATAGTGGCTGATGTAAAGTAGTCTCATGTATTTATATCAATGACTATTGTAAATATATGATGTGTTCATACAATAAATCCTAGGAAACTGATTGTTCGTATAGCTCATACTATTCCCTTACATCCAAATAGTTCTTTTTTTTTTAACCAGAGTAATAAGTAACTACATGTGAGATAATTGCAAATCCTGGTAGAATAAGAATATATACTCCTGGGTGTCCAAAGAATCAAATTAGGTGTTGGTAAAGGACAGGACCACCAAATACTATAGGATCAAAAAAGGTCGTGTTTAAGTTACGCTCTGTTAAACGCAAAGTGAGTCCTGTGGCTAATACTGGGAGGGAAAGAAGCAGAAATACAGCTGTGATAAGTGGTGATCAAACAAATAATGGTGTTTGATATTGTGTCGTAGCAGTGGTTTTATGTTAATAATGGTAGTAAAAATGTTAGTAGCTCCTTAAATAGATGATACACCAGCTAAATGTAGGGAAAAAATTATAAGATCTACTGATGCTCTGGCATGAGCGAAATTTCTAGCTATATAGTTCATCCTGTTCCTGCTCCAGCTTCTACTATTGGTGATGCTAGAAGAAGAATGAGGAAGGTAGAAGTCAAAACTTACATTATCTATTCATGTAAATCCTATATCAGGGACCCCAATTATTAATGGGATAAGTCCGTTTCCAAAGTCCCCAATTATTATTGCTATCACTATGAAGATTATAACAAATGCATGAGCAGTTGTGATAATGTTATTGGTTTGGTCATCACTCAATAGGGCACCTGGCTGTCCCAAATAAGCTTGTATTAAAATGCTCAGTGTTATTCCTACTATTTCTGCGCTGGCACTAAATAGGTGATACAAGGTTACATTATGTTTTTGATTATTTGAGAATAGTCAACAATGTACAAACATAAGTAAAATGGCTGAATAAGCATTAGACTGTAAATCTAAAGATAGTGGGTAGGTCCTCTTTGTACCAAGCTTGAAGATGATAATCACATGGAATTTCAAATTCGATGTTGTAAAGGATTATCTCTACTAAGGCTTCTCTGTTCCCTTTCTGATAGGTAGGAGAGGTATGGCTAGGGCTAGGGTCACTGGGCTGGCAGGTGTGGAGAGTTCGACTGCCACAGGACCACATGGAAACCGATTGGGGAGTGTTGGGCTGTGGGAGTCCTCACGACCTCACTCCGGGGGTGGGGAAGGCACAGTATTGGGATTCTCAGTTTTAGACATCCCAGATGCTGCTGGATGTCATGAAAGAGCTAAGAAGGGGGGCAGGGGCCTGGAGCAGGAGAAGGAAAAATCAGGTTCTGAGCCAAAGGAAAAGGGGGCAGGGAAGTAGCAATAGCTGGGTCTTTGGCTTGGCCGTGGATGGCTTGGGTTGGTGTCGGCAGTGGCTGGGAATGCAGTGAGGCCTTCTAGTGGGAGACTAGGCTCTTTAGGGGAAGACCTGCCCCATTGTTCCAACAATGTGAGTCCAGATGAGAAGAGGTAGTCCATGGTTTATTGTAGAGAAGTAGAGAGAGGGATAAGGTAGATAAGTAGAGGACGGCCATGGCCACATTGAGTGGGGAAGGGAATGCAGAAAGAGGGGGAAGCAAGGGTACAAGAGAAAGAAAAAGAGAGTAAGAGAAGAGAATAAGAGAGCAAGAGAGGGAGCAGGGGCCAAGCATTCCCTTTTATAATGGGCTGGGTCTACCTGGATGTTGCTAGGTAACCGTGGGGCGGAGCACACCTGGTTGTTGCCAGGTGACTGTGGAGGTGGAGTCCAGACAGAATACTAGGTTCTTGGGGTGTTGCCCTACAAGACTGATGGCCACAGGATTATGGAGTTGAGGTCCTCCTGTCAGAAGCCTAGTGTCTGGGAGAATGGCCAGCGAGTCTGTCCCTAGTAGAATGTCTACTGGATCTCAGAAGGTTAAGCCTCATCCAACCAGAACACAAATTGCCTTTCACGGTTCCACAGAGAGGTAGACTGAAGTCAGAAGGCTATTTCTCTGTTGACTACATTTTAGTAGGTTTGATTCCTGCCAATCTAGTTAAGGTCTTAGCTTAATTAAAGTAATTGATTTGCATTTAACAGATTTAGGATAAGGTCTGGCAGTCCTTATCCGAAGTCAAACTTGTTTGTTTTCTTAGGGCTTTGAAGGCTCTTGAACTAGAATATCCTAAATTTCTACATGGTGAGTTATGGTGACAAACGAGAGTAAGTGTGCTTATAGTTGTTAGGGAAGGAAGGATAGAGTTATGTTTGAAGCTTGTGTGGTGGGTAGTTATTTTGTTATATCTGTAATAGTTGTCAGTAGGGAATTTTCCTTTTCATAGGAGCAATAACAGCACTTTTTCTAGCTGGTTAGAGTAGCACCAAGCAGGGGAGGGCCATCACGTGACTGGTGAAGAGCATAGAACATTATCATTTCTGGATAGATCAGAAATGAGTTTCATGATTTTCTCATACTTTAGATCCCTTCAGATACAAATTCTGCTCAGACTATGTTTTCATTAAAAGCCAAAATATTTTATCATTTAAACTTCAATTTAATTACTAAAGTGAATTATTGTGGAATCATAAGCAAACATTTTTTTTAAAATGCTGATTCATGTAATAACATCTGGCTTACCAGTAATAAATAGAGAAAAATGATTTAGGGTTTATAATTTTCTTCAGTAGAAAGAGTAGATATATGTGCAGATCCCATTTTAAAATAGTTTTACATATTGCATCAAAGTATTGGTAGCAGGGACTGCAAACTTTCTATGCTCGTAGCTATCTTTTGATGCTCCCATATCTATACATGCAAGAGTAATGGAGTCATTTAAGATAAATTTATGAGTAAGATAAATATGATCACCTTCCAAATAACGGATTTACATTTAGTTGTCTCTCAGTGAGGAAATATAGCCTTCAGATATTTTTGAAAGAAGTGACATAGGGATGTTTTGAAGCAACAGTTTTGATGAATTATCTGCAAAATGTCATGGTTTTTATTTATGTGTATGTGTGAAAATGATTTGAATGCTACAGTGAAACGAATAACATCGAACAGAACAGATTTGATACAAAATTTAAATGAAGACTATGCATTAAACTTCCCAAATCATTTCATTATTAAATTATCCTTCTGGCCTTAAATTGTCTTATGCCCTATTTATGGAGAAGTAACACAGCAAGTCATTATCTCTACAAGAGCATAGAATTTTCAAAGCTTATTAGAACACAATAAATTATGCCCTTATTTTGATCCCAGGATGAACAGAGATGAGATTTTTCTTGAGATCTGTTTCCTTTTCTAACAAATCACCTTGACAAATGATGTCCTAACTGTAAGCACTGGCTTTATCTGCACTACACAGACTCTTCTTTCACTTATAGGAAGTGATATAAACTCCAATAGTTGACTGTGTAGCAAACACACACATAGGTACATGGTGATGTCTGTACACAAAATAGTAGTGACTGTGACATATGGAAAGTTACTCAATATGAACACAAGTTTGCCTTTCAGAATAACCTCTTCAACCAGGACCAATAGCACCTATTCAAAAAAGAGAGTAATTAGCAAGATATATTAAGACAGATGTAATATCTTATAAAATAAAATATCTTTAACTGCTTTTTATTTTTAATCTATAATCTTGTTAAAGAATTCATAAGATACATGAGGAGTTCTTCACTTAATCAATTTAGTGATTCTTTATGACTTGCTATGAGAGTAATCCCAACACTTACAATACTGAAACCAGACATACCATGTTTTTTAAAAATAAAAATATAGCTTAATGAACTATATTTAAATCTGCCAGATAATAAAAAAAATATTTTTGGAGTTTGCTTTTATGTTACGCCATGATATGTCTTCAGGGAAAAATTCTGAAAGGACAATTTTCAAGCTTTTTATTTTTTTACTGTCATTGGCTGGAAATGGTTTAGAATGTGAAGTGCCTCTACCGTAAATAATGTTGACTAAGTACTTTGTGGCAGATGACAAAAGGCTAGTCCATAGTGAGGTTCACAGTGCCTGTGAATTTAAAGTAGGAGAAAATTGATAAATAAGTAATCATTAGAGCTACCTATCTTCAGTGTTAGAACATTACATTTTCAGTCTCTAAAACAAAATCGTGCTTATTCCTTGTCTTTTGCAGTAAGTCTATATGTATTTTTGGATAAAGTGCCAGCTTGATACTAAGTGTTCCATATGCAAAATTTCAAAGCACATATCTAGACTTCTTTATGTACAGAGGAAGTTGTTCTGAAATAAGGTTATATTCTAAGTCGAAGGAAAATCCTACTTAATTCATAGAAACTTATTTTTTTCCATATACATTTTGAAGTACTTGTCCTTAATTTTTTCTAAATGTTTATGACACCTTAATTTTTCTAAAAGAAAATCTGGTTTGTATTTATACTCTTGAAGAAGTAACTGTCACAGATAACATTAGTATATATGAAAATATGATACACACACACACACACATATATATACATATATATATATATATATGAAGAATGCTAACATTGAGTTTCCTTAAATTAAAATAAATTAAAACTTGCTAGTGTGGTCCAATGAAATGTCTCTATAAAGAGATAACCTATGAAGCCAATACAGTGGTTAGTTCATTTATTTCCTTAGCTTGATATTTGAAGTTTCTATCAATGGGTCTTCCATTAGCATATGAAGGAAAATGTGGGACTCTTGTGACTTTTTATTCAATTTTTTTCATCCTATTACTGGATCTGAGATAAATTCAATTCACACCTATGTTGAGACACTGGGATGTGTCAGACTAGGGTCTAGCTTCTTGGGTCAGAAAATAAAGGAGTTAAGCTTGGCCTTAGTGGCCTAGAATTAACAAGAATGAGAGATGCAGAAAGTTATATTTCAAGACATCAGAAAATAATGCCTCAGATACCACATAGTGGGAACAAGATTGAATTGCCTTTAAGTTTATTCATTTATTTACTTTGACTTATTTATATGCTTTATGATGAAATTGCTGTGTGTGTTTAGCTTGTCTCTAAATATTTCAAGACAGTTTTTTTTATTTTTTAATAGTATAAAAACAGTTAATGACTCAGATTAGTTGCACATAGTTATAATACCTTAAATCTCAGCACTGGAAAGACTCAGGCAGGAATATCAGTCCGGGCTACATAGCAACCACACCAAAACAACAAAAATAATAATAATAATCTCCTATATAAATAGCAAGCTTTTGATTGCAAATTTTTCCCAGGTAAACTTTTTATAAAGCTTATTTTAGAGCACTTTACTATCAACTAGCTATTTCTCATACTTCTATATTGGGGGAGTGGTAGTTGAAGTGAAAAAAGAAATGGTTCTATTGATTCCTCCCAAAGTTCAGGATAATTGCCATAGATGGGGTAAAACCAAACAGAGAAAGTAAATGACTACAGTGAAACAGTGTTTTCCAGAATCATCAAGACAATTTCACATATGAACTTATGGATGTCATAATGTCTAAAGTCCTATGAAAGCTCAAGTTAGATGCTTTGGTCCTCCCTAGAAAGGGGAACAAATTTCTCATGGGAGCAAATATGGAGACAAAAGGTAGAGCAGAGACTGAAGGAAAGGCCATCCAGAGACCATCCTGCCTCGGGATCCATCCCGCATATTCACTAAATCCAGACACTATTGTGGATGCCAAGAAGTGCTGGCTGGCTGGAGTCTGATAGCTCTCTATCTCCTGAGAGGTTCTACCAGAGCCTGACAAATACAGAGGCAGATGCTCATAGCCATCTATTGGACGGAGCACAGGGTCTCCAGTGGAGGAGTTAGAGAAAGGACTAAAGGAGCTGAAGAGGTGTGCAACCCCATAGGAAGAACAACAATATGAACCAACCAGTACCCCCAGAGCTTCCAGGGACTAAGCCACCAACAAGGAAGTACACATGGCTCCAGCTGCCTATGTAGCAGAGGATGACCTTGTCAGGAATCAATGGGAGGAGAGGTCCTTGGTCCTATGATGGCTCAACAGATGCCCCAGTGTACAGGAATTGAGGGCGGGAGTCCGGAGTGAATGGGTGAGTGTTGGAACACCCTCATAGAAGCAGGGGGAGGAGGAATGGGATAGGAGGGTTCTGGGGTGGGGGAGGACTGGGAAAGGAGATAACATTTGAAATGTAAGTAAAGAAAATATCCAATAAAAAAAAGAAGAAAAAAGACATGGAAAACTGAAAAAAAAAAATAAAAGGAGGAGGAGGTGGGGTTAGAAGTATTTACAAAATTCCATCCCATACCTAGGAGACAACTGGCAACTGGTAACTACCAAGACAAGGAAACAGTTTATTTTTTTATTATTATTATTTTATTTTCTATATTCTTTATTTACATTCCAAATGATTTCCCCTTTCCCAGTTCCCCCCTCCCCGAAAGTCCCATAAGCCCTCTTCCCTCCCCCTGTTCCCCATTTGCCTAAGAATTTCATGAATTCATTGTTTTTAATTGCTGAGTAGTATTCCATTGTGTAAATATACATGGAAAGTATCTCTGATAAAATTAAAGAAATATATAGGAAAACACGCAAAGATTGACTATTTCATGGAAAAATTATACAGATAAAATGGTAGGCATAAAAATATTCCTAAATTGATTGAAAGTGGAATTATAAATATTTTCTGATAAAATTGAAAATCTACAAGGACAATATTTCTGATAAAACATATATTAAAAGTAGTTAGGGTACTGGTCAGAAACCCTGAAAGCCTTTTACCATCATTAGACATAAGTTATACTTGTAGCTATTGTTTAATATAGATAACTATTTATACTAGTGATTTTAAAAGTTGATGACATTACTTTAATACTTGCAGATATTAATTGCAGTTATTATAATCTTAAAATTATGAAATTATTGTACATTTTAAGCATCCTAATAATTTACCAAACTCTTTCATATATTTCGAAAACAAAGGAACACTAGATTTAGAACATTCCTTACTATTTTTCACTATTAATGCACTCCAAAAGTGGTAATCATTTTCCAACATGATGCAGATTCCTCATTTTTAACCTACATGTACATCTATAGAGAATACAATTTTGTTTGTCATGTCCCTCCTTAATGCAGTTCACAAAAATATAGTATTTCTTGTTTTCCTCCGGTGTGTTATTTTTGAGATTTACTCTTTTATGTCACATTTAACTATTTCTTTATTTTAAGAAATTCAAATGAGCATCAATATGAAATTATACCTATTTATATAGTTATTATTTCTTGGATAAGCCCTCATTGAAATGTTCTTATTTTACTGTTTCTTATGTTCCTTATTTCTGTGGGTCACATGCAGTCACAATCATTTCATTACAGAACCTTATCTCATCCATAAAGAACAGTCTATACCTCCAGTGTATCCCTGAAACTTCAGAGTACTGAGCCCTATACAAACTTTTGTGTTTTCCCCTGGGAATATATACCCAGTTTTAGTTTAAATTATGAATTTATAACAATAGCAATTAATAATGGAATAAACAGTAATGGCAATATGTTCTAGTAAAATTGATTAAAATTTCATCTAATTCTGGAATTTGTATTTAATTCTTTGGGAGTATAACTTATCGCAGATATCAGAAACATCAGAAACAACAACTTTAGATAAATGAAAACGGTCTACTATATATCTCTTGTTCCCACAATGCAGCTCAGAAAAGTCTGGGGCAATTTCAGAAACTCAAGTTTCATGATAACATTTACAAGTAGGGAAATGTATTAATTGAAACTCTTGGAATTATTTTTTTAACATAAATCCAATCAAGCTGATCATTTATCAATATGTTTTCTTTTCTTTCTTTTTATAAATTAACTTTACATCCTGCTTCCTGCTCTCCTCCCAGTCACCTCCTCCCACAATTCTTCCCCTCCACCCAAAGACTTGGAATTACTCTTAGAATAGAAGTATTGTACACTATGACTAAAATCATTTCATCTAGCAGCTAAAGTTAAAATTGGGTTCCAATACTGTCTTTGTTAGTCTGCTAATCCATATAACCCGCGCCGGCCCCAGATTTTAGCACCATATCGATTGCTCTGACTGCATGTATCTCTCTTTTTGTCCCAACAGAGGATTATAGGAATATTTTGACATGCATAGCCATTGTTTCTGTTGATGTTGACTATCAATATGTACACTTCCAAAGCTGGATCCTTAGCTTATCTGTCGTGATGTTTCATATATAATTAGACATTTATCTTTTGTATGATCTCAAAAACTAATTTCATTTTAGGAAGTTTTGTGTTGCAAAATAATATCCCACTATCTTTTATTGCCATGTCAAATTTTGGAAGGCCAAATGCCTCATGTGGCACTTCCTACATCTTGGTAATTTTCTCTAAGCTTCTCTCTTTCAGTTAGCACACCCTATATGCTACCTCAAACACCTACGGCTGCAGCCTGAAACATCATATTGGCTTTACTTCTATAGTTATTGTAATTGATTATTTTTTGACAATTTCATACAGGCAATAACATATTCTCCCCCTGCCTATTCCTATCTTCCTCATATCCTTATAAATACCTATCCATCTCTACCAATACATTCGAAAGGTTCACGACTTTTGGGTTTGTTTTTAAACCCATTAAATTTAACCCTGGCCACCTGTGTAAGCATTAGCATGGAAGTATAAATCTGAACCCAGTAGGTAGGTACAGCATTGAGTAAATAATTGAAAGTGAAAGTAAGGATTGCTCTTCCCAGAGTCTTATCAGTAGCAAGTTATTCATCAGTGATGCTAGGAATGTCCTTTTTTTTTTTTAAAGATTTATTTATTTTATGTAAGTACACTGTAGCTGTCTTCAGACACTCCAGAATAGGGTGTCAGATCTTGTTAAGGATGGTTGTAAGCCCCCCTGTGGTTGCTGGGATTTGAACTCAGGACCTTTGGAAGAGCAGTCAGTGCTCTTAACCACTGAGCCATCTCTCCAGCCCCTGCTAGGGATCTCCTAACAGGTTGCTTCTCCTGGGATTGAGTGTTGATGGGCCCATTCTTGTTAAGAACTAGAATAGCATCCATGAGTCCCCAGTGTTGGAGACTGCAGCTGCTGTACCTAGCCAATAGATGGCATTCTTCAGACTTTCTCCCTGTTTTCTGACTCTTTTTTTCTTTCTGAAAATTTGTATTTTTATTCACTTTACATCCCAGTAACAACCACCCACCTCTTCTCCTCCCAGGCCCACCCTTACAAATCCCTCCCACCATTGTGCCCCCCACTTCTTCTCAGAGAAGCCCCACCACCACCACCCCTGATGCCATCAAACCCTAGTTCCAGCAAGTTTAGGACATTCTCTCCTACTGAGAACCAACCAGCCAGTCCAAGTAGGAGGAAGGGGTTATACTGGCAAAGAACAGAGAACAAGACAGCCCCCAGTCCACCAATTAGTGGACCCACATGATAACCAAGATGCACAATTGCTCAAATGTGTAGAGGGCCTAAATTCAGTCCCTACATGTTCCCTGGCTGGTGGCCTAGTCTCTGTGAGTCCCCATGGGCCCAGGTTAGTTAACTCTGTAAGTCTTCTTGTGGTTTCCTTGTTTCCTCCAGCTTGCACCATTCTGTCCCCCACTCTTCTAAAAACTCTCTGAGATTTGCCTGATGTTTGCCTGTGAGTCTCTGAATCCGCTGCTGGAAAAGCCTCTCAGGAGACAGTGATGCTAGGTTCCTGTCTGAAAGCATAACAGAGTGTCATTAATAGTGTTAGGGGTTGGTTCTCTCGCATGGGATGGGTTTCAAGTTGAGGCAATCATTGGTTGGTTGTTCCCTCAATCTCTGTTCCATCTTTATATCTCCATATCTTGTAACCAAGACAAATTTGAGGTTTGAGGATTTGTGGGTGGATTGATGCCCCATCCTCCTCTAGAAGTATTTACTGCCAGGTTACATGAGATAGTCACTTCAGTGGCCTTCTCATAGGAACCTCAGCTAGGGTCAAGTCACTTGCTCTCCTGGTGGGACCAAGAGCCTTTCACTGCATCATTTCCCTGGAAAGGTTTCTCTATGACTGAGAATGGTGCTTGTAGAAATAATTAGAAGCAGTTTAATTTTATGCCGATTTTGTTTACCAGCCCAACACCTTCAGGGCCTGTGGTTTCCCATTCATAGGGTTTTGAACAAAATTACAAAACCAAGGTTTACAATAGCAAGCATTGACTGACTCCTTTGGTGTGTGCCTCAAATTCAACCTTTCAATGTTAAGAACAGATCTATTTGCATTACAATACTGTGTTCCATTGCTGAATTCTCATTTCTGATCATTCCAATATATTTACTGCAACAATTCTATCATAGGACAATTCACTAACAGAACAATAATCACCAATTTACACCCCCATGGCATTTTCATTCTTTATTATTATAATGATCTGATTTTACATTTTGTCCATTATCCATCAAGATAACTACTTGCATGACCACTCAAGTCTTTTAATTCCCTGATGTATTATTATTCTTACAAAATCCTCACTAAACTTTTTGAGATCTATTTGAAATATCAAGGTCCACACAATAGGGCTACAAATTTTTCTGCAACTGTACACTCCTGTTCTGTATTTCTCATAAACCCAAGCAAACAAAAATTAAGGGAGAGACCGGTATTACAATTTTATTAAATTTATTCTTGTAAGTGCCAATATTATAAATACTCTTTTTTCCTCCCAACACCTGTTGTAGCTAATTGTATTCTTTTTTTTATTGGATATTTTCTTTATTTACATTTAAATGTTATCCCCTTTCCCGGTTTCCTACCCTGAATGCTAATGGAGTACCTAAAATTAGTTTACACAAGAGGGTCTGCATATAGGTCCTCGAGCTGAGCGGGCCCCCAGTTAATTCTGATTGGTAAATAAATATGCCAGCAGCCAATAGCTGAGGAGGAGAGAGGTGGTGAGGATTAGGGTTTGGGATTGATGATGATGATGATGAGGACAAGGAGGAGGAGGAGGAGAGGGAAGAGGGGGAGGAGGAAGGGGAAGAGGAGGAGGAAGAGGAGGAGGAGGAGGAAGAGGAGGAGGAGGAGGAGGAAGAAGGAGAGTGTGGAGAGAGGAGAAACACAGAGGCCATCATGGGTTAGAGAAGCAAGGAGAGTCCCCAGGGCTCTAGGCCTAGAGAGTTCAGCCCAGAGGACTGCTCAACTGAGTCCAGAGTGGCCAAGATGGAACATAGAAATTCATAAGTAGTAACTCGAAATTGTCTGCGGGTGATAGATTCTAGCAACATAGAGGCTAGGCAGTCACCTAGCTATTGTGCTGCTTAAGATGTATTCAAATATAAATGCAGTGTGTTTGTTTTTCCATTTGGAAACAAACTATTGAGACGGGTAGCAACCCCGCACTGGGAATTATTGATAAATAAACTACTGCCTGGATCTCATAGTTACATGGCAACATTTTACCCATCAAAAGACAGTAAACAAACACCCTATAGTCCTTGCTTCCTTCATCCACTATTTGTATTTATCTTTATTGTTTGCCGTCCCTTTTGTGTGAATAACATTTGTTCTTATTTAAATCCAATTACCAAACTTGAGAACTCTTTTCCAATAAATGTGCCTGATGCAAGAAAATAACCCCAGAAAGCCATTCTGTGTGTTTGTCTATCTGTTTGTTTCCCTTCTAATTTTTCTGAGTCTTCAGTTTTTTGATTGTTCTTTTTATTTTTGTAATTTTTTGATAATTCCAATTTGTTTATATTAATAGGCCAGTGTATCACTTATTTAAAACCAAATTTATTTTTAAGCCTGTGGTAATTACCCTTATGTTTGACACACTGCTATTCTTTTTCCAACTTGCTCTTCAGTAGTTTATCTTATGCTCTAACGCTACCTCTTTCCTTCAGTTGCTCCTGGCAACAACCTTGAGATAATATCTGGCTCATAGCGTTTAATTCTTTCAGGTGCACAGACTGAGCCGAGGGCTTCTCCAAGGCTATGGAAGTTGTTGTGCCGGAGCTGCTGCCAAACCTGCTACTCATGCCACCTTGCCTTCTAAATAACCAATTTACTAATCTTCAAAATTAATCTTCAGTGTAGATATAGGAGAGAACCATTCCTCAAACTTCCTACTACCTATTCCAACCTTTCCAGATGCCCTGTTTGAAGATTTGTAATGTTTTCCTATTTGGAGAGCTGTTGCATGCCTGTTCTTCCTCAGTTACTTTCTCTATTCAGCTAAGTAAACAGAGTGCTCTCTTTAAGGCATAGGTCAGGTATACCTGTTCCACAGTATTTGTGTGGATGTTATTCAAATTGCAGTAGTCACTTCTCTCTCTCCATCTTGTGAGTCCAGAAAATTGGACTCAGGCCACCAAGGTTGATGGAAATAACTTTGCCCCCTGAGTCTTCTCACCTACCCTTAGATATTCTAAAGTGATAAATCTATCAAAATTTATTCTTTTATCTTCTCAGTCATATATTTATGTTAGAATAGCTTTTGACTTATAGAAAAACTTCAAGTGATGTATGTTCAAGTAAAGAATGGATAAAGGTAGTGTGGTGCATTCACACAATGGAGTATTACTTGACTGTTAAAAAGAATAACATCATGAAATTTGCTGGCAAATAGGTGGAACCAAAGGAAAGCATCCTCAGTGAGGTAACCAGATTCAGAAAGGCAAACATGATACGTACTCATGTATAAGTGGATATTAGCCCTAAAGGAAATGATAATTGTACTGTAATCCTAAAGAGCTAAAGAATACACCTTCTTCTCAGCTCCTCATGGTACCTTCTCCAAAATTGACCATATAATTGGTCACAAATCAGACCTCAACAGATATAAGAAGATAGAAATAATCCCATGCCTCCTATCCGATCACTATGGAATAAGGGTGGTCTTCAATGGCAACAAAAACAAAAGAAAACCCACGTACACATGGAGGCTGAACAATGCTCTACTCAATGATAACTTGGTCAAGGTGGAAATAAAGAAAGAAATCAAAGACTTTTTGAAAGTTAATGAAAATGAAGGCACAACATACCCTAATTTATGGGACACAATGAAAGCAGTGCTAAGAGGAAAATTCATAGCCCTGAGTGCCGCCAAAAAGAAACGGGAGACAGCATACACTAACAGCTTAATGGCACACCTGAAAGCCCTGGAACAAAAAGAAGCAAATACACCAAAGAGGAGTAGAAGGCAGGAAATCATCAAACTCAGGGCTGAAATCAATCAAGTAGAAACAAATAAAACCATACAAAGAATCAACAAAATGAGGAGTTGGTTCTTTGAGAAAATCAACAAGATAGATAACCCCTAGCCAGACTAACCAGAGGGCACAGAGATAGTATCCAAATTAATAAAATCAGAAACGAAAAGGGAGAGATAACAACAGAAACTGAGGAAATTCAGAAAATCATCAGATCCTACTAAAAAGGCCTGTATTCAACACAACTAGAAAATCTTGAGGAAATGGACAATTTCCTTGACAGATACCAAGTACCAAAATTAAATCAGGATCAAATAGACCATCTAAACCGTCCTATAACCCCTGAAGAAATAGAAGTTGTCATTGGAAGTCTTCCAACCAAAAAAAGCACAGGTCCAGATGGTTTTAGTGCAGAATTCTATCAGACCTTCAAAGAAGACCTAACACCAATACTCTTCAAACTGTTCCACAAAATAGAAACAGAAGGAACACTACCCAACTCGTTCTATGAAGCCACAATTACACTAATATCAAAAGCACACAAAGATCCGACAAAGAAAGAGAATCTCAGGCCAATCTCTCTTATGAATATCGATGCAAAAATACTCAATAAAATTCTTGCCAACCGAATCCATGAACACATCAAAACGATCATCCACCACAATCAAGTAGGCTTCATCCCAGGGATGCAGGGATGGTTCAATATAAGGAAATCCATCAATGTAATCCACTACATAAACAATCTCAAAGAAAAAAACCACATGGTCATCTCATTAGATGCTGAGAAAGCATTTGACAAAATTCAGCATCCTTTCATGCTAAAGGTCTTGGAAAGATCAGGAATTCAAGGCCCATATCTAAACATAGTAAAAGCAATTTACAGCAAACCGGTAGCCAGCATCAATCTAAATGGAGAGAAACTTGAAGCAATCCCACTAAAATCAGGGACTAGACAAGGCTGCCCTCTCTCTCCATATCTTTTCAATATAGTACTTGAAGTTCTAGCTAGTTTGGTTTTCTTATGGAATTCCTAACAGTGGGCGCAGAGCTATTCCTGACTCTTGTAGCTTTTGTGAACAATTTCCTTCTGCTGGGTTGATTAGTTCAGCCTTAATACTAGGGTAAATGGCTAATCTTACTGTAATTTAATATGCTTTGTTTGGTGATATCCCTAGGAGGCCTGCTCTTTTCTAAAGAGAAAGAAGGAGTGGAGGGAACAGTGAAGTGTAGGATACAAACTGGGAGGGGAGAAGAAAAAACAAACTGCAGTCAGGTTGTAATTTATGAGAGAATAAATTAATAATAGCAATAATAACAACAACAACAACAATAATAATAACGTGTCACAGGTAAGGAGGAGACACTAGGTCCCTCTCTTCATGGGCTAGTAGCTACTTCTGCTTGTCTCAGAAATCTGAAAACTGGAAAGGTACATAAATCTGCCAGCTGTCTGTGCCCATGATCAGAGAAGCGTACAGTCTCAAGCCTTAAATGCTTCATTAGGTAAGACTTTGTATCTTAAACCGATCGGATGGAAAATTTGGGAAGTCCCTGCCTGTGTTGGGGGTAAAGGCAACACTGGGATTGGACAACAAAAAAAAACAATTACATCGATGACACTGACAATGACTACAATGAGAACAAGGAATGAGGAGGAGGAGGAGGAGGAGGAGGAGGAGGAGGAGGAGGAAAACAAGTATTGCTCAGAATAGGAGGACTGTAACAGTCTTGCTCCAAATCTGTAATCAACCATTTTTGCCTTTTTTTTCCTATGCTGTTGTTCCTTTCTACAGAGTTGTATATTAAAAATCACTTTCTGTTAAAAACAATAAACAAACAAAGAATTCTACATTTTAATAAGTCTATTCCACAATAGTAATATATTCATTGAAAAATATAACCAATCCTTCTTAGACCACTTTAAGAATTCTTTGGTCATCTTGTATCAAAAGATTTACTAGAAACGCACCATGTAAGTTTGAGGTCCCTGGGGTTTTTCCCTCTCATGAAAACCTGGCCTGTGGAAATTTACCAGAACCACTGGAGTTTTGGGAGCTCCAGCGGTTTCTGCTACAGAAGACAAATCCAGGAAATAAAGGCTGCACTTCATTTCCATCTTTAGGTCTCTGGTCCTCCTCATTGTTCTGACAGGCCAAAGAAAAGCAGATCATGTGTTCACCTCTTCCTTTTGTATCTGATAATATAGAACTCCTTCCTAAGCTGTTGAAACTTCAGAGAAAGCAATATATATCTGATATTTGTAACCATGAATAAAATAGCATGCTTTGACATACTCCCACCTTTCTCAATATACATCCAAATCCCTATTTCTCCATCTGAACTAAGTAAAAATCAGACTACAAAATGTTCTCCCTTAATCACAGGTGAGATCATAATATTTCCAGGAACCAGTTATAAAAAATAGATTAGTTATTAATTACATTTTTTACTTATTACAAAGAAGCCTCAATTTTCTAAGCTCGTATACGATAAGACTGGGCATGCTTGTATGGTTGTATGTTGATTGGCATTATCTCATTTAGTTGCTATAAAAATTCACATTAATGCAAAAACTGGAAAATATGTTTTCCTCCCATTTTTCTTCAATATTATCAATAATTTAATCTTTGACTTGCTTTTGAAATCTGGAAGAATTCAGCTGAATATTTATACTAATTTCTAAGTCTTTCCATCTTATTACAAAGTTCTAAGAGCTGGATATTCTGATCCAATGATTTTTTTCCTGTAGCTATCAGCTGACAATTATTTATGGCTGTTCTTTTAGTCAGGCTGCATGTTCTGAAATTGATGCTGCGCCCTTACTGTTTCTTAATTTAATTCCAGATTTGCTTCAAGAATTGCTTTACTTATTTGCCAGCTAAGGATAGGAGTTTTGTGCTAAATTTCCAGTCATTTCAATGGAAGTTTTAATCTAAATCCATTTGAGTTGTCAATCACTGTAACAGGGGAAGCAGCACAGTGGAGTCTGAAATATGGCCAACATCTGACTTTTCCCCCCTTCTTTGATTACTAGCAATTGAACCATCAATCATACACTATATTTAAACTGACATACAAAAAAAATGGTCATTTTGACAGAAAGCTTTCTGATTATTCAAAAACTGGTAAGAAAATAAACAAATTTTAAGTGCAAAAGTCCTACAAACATAAGGATTATGAAAATATCTTCCAGCAAGTCATTTTTAAACTCTTCTCCCCACCTAATTTCTTTTGCTCCGTGTGTAGAAAGTTGGGTCTTTAATGTCAAAGTCTGAAGGGGAATCTGGGTGATGGAAACTATACCATCTCCCTTGACCACTTGAATGTAAATGTATTTCACCTTGACTGAAGCTACTTCACTTTAGTTTCATGCAAGTTGTTTTAGTTAAATATAATAAATGGCTTGATTTTTCAGTAGAAAACATTGAAAAAGTTATTGTTTTTTACCCAGACTCAAAAAAGTAAAAGAAATAAAATACTACGTGGGATTGGAATTAAATCTTTATCAGGTAGGGAAAACAGACAGAAAAAGTTTTCATTAGATAAATAATCTGTGTGTATGTGTATGAGTGTGTTTGTATGTGTGTGAGTGTGTGTGTGTGTGTGCTATTTGCATATCTGTATGGAGAACTACATGCAGAGGCCACAGGAGGATATTAGTGTCCTGATATGCCACTCTCTGCCTTTACAGTTGATGCTAAGTCTCTCAATGAACCTTTAGCTAGGCTAATGTTATGATACCTTGCCAGGTACAAACCCAGGATTTTACATGGGAGCTGGGTATTTGGGTTCAAGTCCTTGTATAGCAAATAGTTTTAATTCTAATGTCAGAAACTATTCAGCAATTAATAAGAATGGCAAGACTGTTGCATATTTAGAAATACATTCTTTAAAATTACCCAACAATGGCAACATCTTTCTATAAGCTTCAGGGTAAATATCATATACAATCCATCTATTATTACCTTTTATTTATTTTAAATAAATTATCTTAGACCTCTTTTGTCTACTGTCTTAGGTTAATTTCTATCACTGTGATAAAGGCTATGACCAAAACCACCTCAGGAAGGAGAGAGTAATTTTCAGCTTACAATTTATAGTCCATTTTGAATTCAGGGCAAGCATTCAAGAAAAGAACTAGAAGGAAGGAATTGAAGAGGAAGGCATGGAGTAATTCTGCTTACTGACTATCTCCCCATGACCTAATCAGCCCCCTTCTTTATACAATCCAGGACTACCTACGTGTCGAGGCGTAGCAGTACTCATACTGGGATGTGACTTTTCACATCAAGTATAAATCAAGAAAATGCCCCACACACTTGCCAATAAGCCAATCTGATGGATGTACTTGGTTATTTGAGACTCCCCTTTTCTAGATGTTCTTAGACTATGGCAAATTGAAAATAAGCTGACCAGTATTTAATATCTTACATAATATTGTGAAGTGACATTGATAGAAACCCGTCATAGATACAGTAACTGCTGTCTTATCATACCACAACATCCGGACGCATGGGAAGTACAGTAGTTTGAGCATGTCCTAAATGGATACATTAGTTAAGGAAGCTTCCATACAGCATCACATTTCACTCAATCATGGGCAAAATAATATGAGGGAAATATAGAATGGTTTCAAATGGAGCAATCAATATCTTCAAAAATTACTCAATAATATTACCTGACAAACTGCTCTGTTGAAATATCAGATTAAAAAAAACCCTAAATTTTTAAGATCTGATGATATATAAGATGGGATATACATACTTAGATGGAAGAAAATTATAAAATTCCTGAAAAAAAATAGTTTTAGTTAGTGAAAAGCGTGAGGATATTAATAATCTGTTGTTGAGATAGTCCATTAGCTATATGCAGCCTTGAAAGATATGAGGGGAAGAGAAATGTGCTTTAGAAAAGGACAGTGACTGGATTGCCAGATTCAAGGGTATGAAAAGCTGTGTTATGACTATGCAGAAGTTGCCAAGGCTACATTTGTAATGACAGGGTGGTTTTCTTCCTTGAAATAGGTGAGAGTAGACAAAAATAATGGCAAGATGTATAGGAGAAAAAACAAAACTAAAAAGCATGAACTTCTAGGATGTACACCTTGTGTTTTGATACTTTCGAGATAAGTAGCTCACTGAAAGATGTTCAAGTAGCAGGTGGTATCATTAAAATGTTTTTACATTGAAGTGTTAGTCATATATACTAAAGTAATAAATTAAAGAAGGATAGTCATAGTAGTCATTTATACTGTCCAGTAGAAATTAATAGTCTTGGGAGAATGCCTACAAATTCTGAGTCATTCAAATTGAATTCATATATATATATATGTATATATATATATATATATATTCATTCATATTGCATATATATACACATATATGTGTGTATGTTATTTATGTTTTATATAAGTATATATAAAGTACATATAATATGTATATACAATGTTATATGTCTAAAAATATATTTGAAACTATGTTTCCATTTTTAATAGTATCTATGTGTATGTAGGCCATTTGGCACTGGAGAATCCTTTTCAATGTCTTTCTTATGTATAATTTATTGTTTGATTGCAAATTTTGCTGTAGATACCTGACAGTTGACATGAAATTCCAAAACTAGAATCAGCAAGCTACTTACTGTTCAAAGTAATTGTCAGCCTGAGGGTCATTTTTTAAAGTTCAGTGGAGACTTTCTATATGGATTGAGCGGGATCCAGTGGGAGCCTCTAGATAGCTACAATGAAGGATGTTAACAGGGAGACTCAGAATCACCCCCAACACCTCTAGAATATGAAATTAGGAGGAATATGTGTATGTATGTATATATGTATGTATGCATGCATATATGTAGGTATGTTTTATATATAAAATTATGAATAAATATGTAACACTAATAAAAATAAGGACATAAATAAAAAATAAAAAAAATGAAGCCATAAATTTGAAAAACAGAGAGAAGGTGTATACAGGAGAGTTTAAATGGAGAAAAGGATTCTTTCCTTTTTGATTGTTTTGATTATTTGAAATATGACTTCTTATAGTTTTGGAAAAATAAGTAAAAGAAGCGAGGTGATAAAGAAAGGGATAAAGAAAGAAAATTTGAACTCTGCACTAATTCCAGCTTGTACTCTAAAATCAGCAAGACAGAAAAGGACTTTCTTTTTACTTAATGAAAATTTTAAGATATATATGCTGTGGTAGCATATTTTTATACCATGCAAGTTTTCTTGCTTCTCTGCCACCACAGCAAAGGAAGCAGACACTATGAATTTTTTTTCAAAGGAAATTGGAAAATGTATCCCAGTGAGTATTTTGAATTGACAAATGGGAGAAAAGTAAATTGTACTGTAATTACATTTGAATTAAAACACCCAAACACTTGTTAAACATAATAGATGCATTTACTTGTAAGTTTCTCAAAAACTCTTTTCCTATAAGAATGTATTACTTGCAATTAAAAGGTACATAAAATGTAGTGAAATATTAGTTGTGTGTGCATTCTATATTAAAGATTATAAATGTATGCAAATTATAGTTTTAACTTTATTGTTGTGGCTAATTTCATTTCATTACCTTTTATTATTGAGATTACACTAGAATTACATCATTTCCCCTTTTCTTTCCTACTTCTAAACTGTCCTGTGTCCCCTTTATATATATATATTCATTCCTAATTATTCCTAATATATATGTATACACATATATTCCTAAACACATTAAAACAACCTGAAAATAGATGTGTGTATATAGCAATAACAATCAAGAGAAAAAACAATCAATTTAAGAGTTGTAGATGTGGCATAGACAGCATTTAAGGAAGGGTTATCTGGGAAGTGATAAATTCAAGGGAAGAAAAAGAATGAAATAATTCTATTTCAATTAAAAGCTCTAAAAATCTATAGTGTCTTGGTGTCTATATTAAATATATGTATATATAATAAGCTTCTTGTAAATCAAGAATAAAAATAAAATATTAGAAATGTGGGATTTAAATCTTTGAAGGCAGAACGCATCACAGATTCATATGAGTGGGATATTGTAAATATATATTGTCCTTAAGCAGTTAACACATTAGTGCATTCTAAAGTATGTCATGAAACATACCAAGAGCCTCATAGAATGTCCTAGAAACATATAAATATAATTTGCAGATAAAATTATATTAGTTCATTTTCTTTTTGTGTAATTCAACATTATCAGCAGCAGCAACTTAAGAAGAAATGGTTTACTTTTCTATGGTTCTAGTAGGTTAAGAGTAGATTATGAGGACAGAGGAGACACAGGAGTAAACGGCAGGCATGATATTAGGATGGCAGTCATAGTGGTAGAGCCAGGAAGACTAGGTCATAACATCAACCAAAAATGTGAAGCATAGATAATAAACTGGAAATGGAGCAAGGTTCCATTGAAAGTCCACCATGGTGATGTGCTTCCTTCAGTAATGTTCCACCACCTCCCCAAAGAACTCCATCAAATTGCGACCATGTGTTCAAAGTCTAAGCCTCAGTGTAACACTTCTTGTTCAAACCACCACAGAGAGATTAAGCAGGGTAACTAACTGGATTGACACTGACTTCCTCGATTGAGAGATGATTACAGAGTCATTGATGATACTATTGTGTGACTAATGAGTAAGTTATAAACCACTTACCTGGGATCTGTAAAATCAATTTAATGTAAATTCCCTTTCCTTCCTTGGTACAATTATTGTAAATTTTAATCATACTTAACTTCATAATCATACCACTTAAAAAATTATCTACTAATTCTCTAATCATTCTTTCTCTTAGTGAATCAAGACATTTTTACTATCAGAGAATATCTTCACTTCCACAAAACAACAGGTTTTGGAAGATGGAGGAAAAAAATTAACCTAGGGTTCAAACATTATTTTTTCAAGAAAATATGGACAGCAAATAAATGAACCAAGCATGAAACTCTTTTTTTTAATTAGCCAATCAGATTTATTTATAAATAATATCACAATTTACAAGATATCAATTCAATAATTTTAGAGCCTATTGATAATTATAAATGATAAAAGCTTTTCTTCTTCTCGCCTCTAGGACACTCCCTCTCTCTACAACTCTCAGCTCCACTCCCTTTTCCCTGACCAATCACAGACCTTCTCTGTACTAATGTAATTGGACAGGGAAAATCCTGCAACATATTACTCTTTTTTTTAATTAGATATATTCTTTATTTACATTTCAAATGATTTCCCTTTTCCTGGATTCTCCCCCTCCCTGAAAGACCCATAACTCTTGTGTTTAGTTTTAACAAGTAAAAATTGTTGAGTTTTTTGCTGGATTTTTTTCATTTAATATTTTATTTCTTTTTCAAATGTTATCTGCTTTCCTGGTTTCTCCTGAGGAAACTCCCTATCCCATCCCCCTTTCCTCCTGCTTCTATGATGGTATTTCCCCACCCAACCACCCACTCCTACCTCACTGCCCTAGCAATCCCCTACACTGAGGCATCAAGCCTTCACAGGACTAAGGGTCTCTCCTCCCATTGATGCCAAACAAGGCCATTCTCTGCTACATATGCAGATGGAGCCATAGGTCCCTCCATGTATACTCTTTGGTTGGTGGTTTAGTCCCTGGGAGCTTTGGGGAATCTGGTTGGTTCATATTGTTATTCTTCCTCTAAGGCTGCAAACCCCTTCTGCTCCTTCAGTCCTTTCTCTAACTCCTCCATTGGGGACCCTGTACTTAGCCCAATGGTTGGCTGTGAACATCTGCCTCTGTATGTGTCAGGTTCTGGCAGAGCCTCTCAGAGGCTCCTGTCAGCAAGCACTTGTTGGCATCCACAATAGAGTCTGGGTTTGGTGACTGTATAAGGTATAGATCCTCTGGTGGGGCACTCTCTGGATGGCCTTTTCTTTAGTCTCTGCTGCACACTTTGTCTCTGTATTTCCTCCTGTGAGTGTTTTGTTCCCCCTTCTGAAAAGGACCAAAGCTTCATGTGGTCTGTAAATTGTATCTTGGGTATTCCTAGATTTTTGGCCAATATCCACTTATCAGTGAGTGCACACTCTGTGTGTTCTTTTGTGACTTGATTTCCTCACTCAGGATGACATTTTCTAAGAACCTAATCATAGGAATTTTGTTAATTTTATATATTCTGTTTCTTACCATCTGATTGCATTAAGAAGATGGAAGGAAATCTTTCAATTAGATCAAGTGTATAGGGAATTTTTAAAGTTCACTTAATCCATATTTAAGCAACATAAATTTAAAACTCAAGGCTGTTAGCTAAAACTTTCTGTATAGTTCGAAGCACCTGACACACCCATGTACAGTTTAACCTATTGAAGAATGAAGTTCTGGTTTGATCTTTGGATCATCCTGAAGGAAATATGAACAGCACCACCACTGAGGGAAAAACAGTGGACTTTAAATTTGAAAATTAAAGACAGAATTCAAAGACAGAAAATGTCAATCAACAAAATATCTTCAGATGAAAAGTCTTAGCATGGAAACAAACCATGAAAAACTAAGACAAGAGGTCTCCTCCATAGATCATTGATCCCATAATACTGGTAACTAGCAAAAGGGATATAAAAGACTGATAGATAAATCCAAAGGATGATTATCATTATGATCACAGAACACAATGAAGAGGTAAATATACTCCATGAAAAACCAAAATGAAGAGACAAGGAAATAATTCCATCCAATACAGGAAAATATATATTAGCAAAAGATAAAATTGGTGGAAAAAAACCTGAAATGATGCTTGAAATAAAAAATTCAATAAGCCAAATAAAAGTCTCAGTCAAAAGACTTACTAAAAGTTGAATAGATGGGAAAACAGAGAATAAAGAATGGGATAGTAAATGGAAGAAGGCCAATGAAGTCACATATGAGCTCGCAAAGACCCACAGCATGCACAGAGTCTGCACAGGTCTGGGCCTGGTATGGTCCCAGTACTGAGGGAGAATGGACACAAACCCACAATCCTAAGACAGAAATTACATCCCATGGATAACCACTCACAAAAAAATTTGTTTCTGCAATAGATCCTTGCTGGCTATACAAACTACTCTTAAGGCCAGGCCCCATATCAACGAACTGAATTGAAAAGCATTATTCACCGCAATCAAGTAGGTTTCATCTGAGGGATGCAGGGATGCATTAGTATAGTAATATCCATCAACATAATCCACCCTATAAAAGACTTGAAAGAAAAAATTCACATGATCATCTTATTAGATGCTGAAAAGGTCTTAGATGAAAATCTAAACCCAAGTCTAAGAGAGATCAGGGATATGAGGCCCATTCCTTTTTTTTTTTATTTTTTATTTTTATTTTTTTTATTATTATTATTTTTTTTTGGCTTTTTTCGAGACAGGGTTTCTCTGTATAGCCCTGGCTGTCCTGGAACTCGCTCTGTAGACCAGGCTGGCCTTGAACTCAGAAATCTGCCTGCCTCTGCCTCCCAAGTGCTAGGATTAAAGGCCTGCACCACCACCGCCTGGCGTGAGGCCCATTCCTAAACGTTATAAAAGCAATGCACAAAAAGCTAATAGTCAACCTCAAATTAAATTCAGTATTTTGATTATTTTGTGGTGGGAAGATTTTCTTTTTTGGTCAACTCTACTGGGTGTTCTGTAATATTGTTATATTCATAGGCATCAGTATTTTTAGGATAGGGAAGTTTTCTTCTATGGTTTTGTTGAAGATATTTTCTGACCCTGGAAATCCTGGGAATCTCCTCCCTCTTCTTTCCTATTATTTTTAGGTTTGGTCTTTTCATAGTATCCCAGATTTTCTGCATTTTAGGTGTCAGAAACTTTTTAGATTTAACAATTTCCTTGACTCAGATATCCATGTCTTCTATTGTATCTTCTATGCCTAAGATTCTCACATCCATCTCTTGTATTCTGTTGGTGATGTTTCTGTCTGTAGTTCCTGTTCTCTTTACTAAGTATTCTATCTCCAAGATCGCCTCAGTTTGTGTTTTCTTTATTGCTTCTATTTCCATTTTTAGGTCTTGAACACTTTTATTTGTTTCTTTCACCCCTTCGATTGTACTTTCCTGTATTTCTTTAAGCGATTTATTAATTTCCTCTTTGAAGACATTCATCATCTTCATATGATTAGATTTAAGGTCATTTTCTTGTAATTCAGGTATGTTAGGGTATTCCAGGCTTTCTGTATTAGGATGGAGGGGTTCTGGTGGTGCCACATTGCCCCGGATTTTGTTGATTTTGTTCTTATGTTGACCTTTAGTCATCTGGTTACCCTAGTGTTGGCAGGTCTGGTAGTCCCTGCTGGGAACAGGCCTCCTGGGTTGCAGGAAGAGTTGGTAGCCCCTGATGCCACTAGGCCTTTGGGATTACAGGGAGAGCTGGTTGTCCCTGATAACTTCAGGCTGTTGCTTTTCCTATGTATGGGCAGTCCTCCATGGATTCAGGTAGAGCTGGTAGTCCCCAATGATTGTAGGCCCGTTTGTCTTGGACAGTAGCAGGCCTCCAGGGATGCAGGTCGAGTTGTGACTTAGGAAATGGAATGCAGTGTGCACATGACCGTGCTCACTGCTGCTGGGTTTGCCCAGAGGAACTAGCAAGCAGGGAATTGGGGAACTACCAAGTCTCACCTGGTAGTCACTGATGTCTGCACTTATCTGGGATTGTGATTAGAGGTGTGGACTGGAAGATGGATTATATTTCTTTACTAGTTTGCTTTGGTAGTTTGAATGAGAAGGGTCCCTATAGATTCATATGTTACAATACTTTTTCCACAGTTGGTAGAACTGTTTGGGAAGGACTATGAGATATAGTTTCACTGTAGTATCTGTGTCACTGGAAGCAGATTTAAAATATTCTGGACTCTCAGTAGTATCTCTCTGATTCTTGTGGATCAAGATGGGAGCTTTCAGCTGTACCCTTTTTCCAAAATAATGAACACTAACCTTGTAGTCAGAAACTTTAGATGCTTCTTTTATATTTCCTTTTCAGTGGTAGTATATTAGCAATTAAAAAAGTAACTGAGACACTACAGAAGGTGCTATTTCAGAAAACATGAAAAGTAGCATTGTACTATGTGCCTTCGCTCACTACACTCTACCACTTGTAGAATGTGCATCTTTCAAAAGGGTTTCAATCAATGCTAGCCTAAGTAGTACTTAAAATAAGAAGTTTTACACATGAACATAATGTTTCTAGAAATATTTTCCCAGGTATGACTAAAAAAATCTATTATTCAGTACCAAATCGTGAGCCCTGAATATGTATGTTTGTATATATATGTATACATATATCACTATATAGAGTGATCAGATTGTAATTTAGGCTTCTAAATATATATGTGTATGTTAACAACAATGAATGAAAATGTGTTCATAAGTTTGAAAGAGATCAAAGAAGAGTATATGGGAGGACTTAGAGGGAGAAAATGAAAGGGGAAAATGATGTGATTATATCATAATCTCAAAGACAATTAATACTCTCCTTAGATAATTGTCCAGTGGACATAGCATTTATCTATGTGGTCTCTCTGGCCACCCTCTTTCCAGTATGTTCACTAAGCCCCAGGGAGAATTATAAGCTATCCAGAGAAGTCTTACCATTCAGATGGTCTCAGAATTTTAAATAATACAGCCTCATTGTCTTTCTGTAGTCACTACTACTCACTGCAATAGAAAGCTTTTCTAACCAAGGCTGAGAGCAGCACAAATATATAGGCAAAAATATTTAAAAGGCTAATTTCCAACATGACTATTTAGAAACACATCAAAGATTATTCCCCCTAGAACATACCAACAACACTAATAATGACTCTTAAGGAGGACACCACCCTTAATCAAGGATTTTTTTTTTTTTACCGTATTTACAGTACCAGAGTGACTGATTAATATAACAGTCTTTTTACTGTTGTAACACTGGACAAGTCAGTGTGATAGCATGTAGGAAACAGTGCTGAATAAGACTATTGATGTTTTTCTCTACAGCATCCTATATCTACAAATCAAGCCTCGCTCTAGTTCTCACTTATCACAGCCACCACTTTCAGAACACAAACCTTCTCTCCTTTATCAATGTGTATACAGCTCTATTGATTTCAATCATGCTTTTTCTTATTTTATGCTAGTTCTATCATTAGGAGAAATTAATATCTTACTCCAAAAGTACGGTCAATTCATACTTATCCATGTTCTGTTTGATACAAGCTGTGGTATCAATATACATACATATATACATAGATACTTATGTACCCTACCCTATTGACATATAAATTAAATGTTAGACTTGGTGATGTGTATCTAGTGAGGTTTCATATATATATATATATATATATATTTACCTGCAGCCCATAAAACTGCTGCATTTTAAAAAAATCCCAATATTAAAGTTTATTTGGGCAACACTGTTATTCTTTTCTTTAGATAAAACTCATGGGATATTTTCTGTGTTTCTTCAGATATCATATGGTCAGTTACTCCAAGTTCCTCATATTGATATGGAAAACCTGTGGGGATAAACTCACTAATAATTATTCATGTGCTATTAAGGGACTGAACTATAAATGCATTTCTGAATAGTTGTTATCTAAATAGCTTTCATAGATGTAGACAACTTGAATATAACTTATTACTCTTGTACTGTGTGGTTTGGTGAACTCAATCCATATTAATAAGAAGAATTTCATTTGCTTACCTATTTTATCATATTTTCTATAGTATTAAGTAAATATGTGTGTAAAATTATCATAGTGGTGCTTTACTATAATCATAACTCATGGCAAAATGATTATGAATTTGAGAACAGTATGGGCCTATAGCAACTCAAGCCAGCTTATACTGTTTAGTAAATTCTTTCACAAAACAACAAGAACTGGATGTGTAACTATCATTTGGAGATCACTTGCCAGAATATTCAGGGTATTGACTTTTATTCCCAACATGTGAAAAAATAAATTAATTAAATAAATTAAAAGCATATTAATACAGTTTTAAATGTTAGTTATCACATAAAAATTTTCATTGTATACGTGGATAGAATGTCTGGTAGAGTTTGCTTTTGTTTTTGTTCTTGGAAAAAAAACTTGCTACTCACACTGCTGACAGGAGCCTGTTATAGCTGTCTCCTGAGCGGCTATGCCAGAGCCTGACAAATACAGAGGCAGATGCTCACAGCTAACCATTGAACTGAGTACTGGGATACCAGTGGAGGAGTTGGAGAAAGGACTGAAGGAGCTGAAGGGGTTTGCAATCCCAGAGGAAGAACAACAGTATCAACCACCCAGACCACCCCCCCCACACACACCAGAGCTCCCAAGGACTAATCCACTAACCATAGAGTACACATGGAGGGATATATGGCTCCAACCACATATGTAGCAGAGGATGGCCTTGTCTGGCATCAATGGGAGGAGAGACCCCTGGTCCTGTGAAGGCTTGATGCCCAAATGTAGGGGAATCCTAGGGCGGGGAGGCGGGAGTGGGAGGGTGAGTAGGTGGGAAACCATCCTCATCGAAGCAGGGGAGGGGGAACGGAATAGCAGGTTTTCAGAGGGGAAACTAAAAAAGGGGATAACATTTGATATTTAAATAAATAAAATATCATAAAAAATAAATAAAATAAATAAAAGGATGTTTTATTCAACAGAAACAGCTTTTCTGATTGCTTCCACAAGAAAGCTAGGAACTCTGAATGATACTTTTCAATATTATAGCATCGAGTGGTTTCATTTTCGTTACTAACACATTTGAAATATATCATTTCATTCCTCATAATCCCTCTCCACTTACCAGTTCTACTTATTAGTTTTGGAATATATTCAAGATTCTAGCTAGACTGTTTAAGTTAGAAGGAAATCTTATGAACCAAATGTACTATAAATGTTTTACTTTAATAAAATTTCTCTTGCAGATTACACTGCCACTGGATTTAACAATACTTATTTCTTTTCAGACAGTTTCCATGCAAATGCAAAAATGCTATGCCTCTGAGGAAATCAATATAAGTCTTCAGAAATACCTATAAGTTTATATTATCAATTAATCATCTCTATGTCAACATCAGAAACACAATATTAAATATTTAAACCAACATTAAGTATGAAATGAACACTCATTAGGAAAGTTGCTGTTCTATTAGTAAGTGCTGATAAAAGTTGCTTTAAAATTAGGAATGTTTCCAACACAAAAAAAAATGCATATTTGAGATGAAATTTTCTAATTTGACCATTGATTACTGTATAAAAGAATAATCCAATCATAAAATACTATGTAGCAGATTATAAGTACCAATTAAATATTAAGAGTAATTTCTCCAATTTCAATATTGCTATTAAGTATTACTAATAAATTATATTTTTAGAAATCAATATTATAAAAAGTTAAATTTTTTAAATCACATGATTTTATTGCCTCTGTATATTAAAGAATACCTTGCACTGAGAAAGTAATGCTTTTGTTTTTGCTTTTTTTTTCATTTTTCAAAACAGGGTTTCTCTGTGTAGCTCTGGCTATCCTGGAACTTACTCTGTGGACCAGGCTGGCCTCTAACTCAGAAATCCACCTGCCTCTGCCTCCCAAGTGCTGGGATTAAAGGAATGCGCCACCACTGCCTGGCTAAGAAAGTACTGTTTTAATAAAGTAGTTAAAATTTAACTATCATTTACTGGTTTTGAACATATAACATAAATTATCTTTAAAATTTAATCCTGTTTAAAAAAACAGTAATTGAAATGGTTCCTGTACATGTGACTTTTATTCCCCAGATGTAATTGCCTCCTTACTGCTGAATATACTCACCCTTTCTAGTTCTTTCTAAACTCTGGCTAGTTGGTTCAATTTAGCTGTTCTGACTCAAATTCCTCTCCAAAATGACTGACTCAAACATGTCTTTCTTAACTTCAGACTGAATTATTCTGCTTGGCCTTTAACTACTCTCTCTCTCTCTCTCTCTCTCTCTCTCTCTCTCTCTCTGTGTGTGTGTGTGTGTGTGTGTGTGTGTGTGTGTGCGTGTGTGTGTGTGTGTATGTGTGTGTTTGCTACTGTTGCTGCTTTCTCAAGTTCTCTTTTCCCTGCTTTCTTTAGTAGCCTCCCTTTCCTATGCTGTTCTCATGAGAGTTGGGTGTATCCTATCTCTGACTCATTCTGTCAAATCTCTCTCTGCTCCTTAATTAAACAATGTTTTCAAGCATGGCTGCTTTCATCTATAAACTAACTTACCTACATTGTGTTGGGTTAAAGGAGTGTAGTAAAGACATGTCTCTATTCTAGACAAATCATACTATAACCCAGGGTGTATCTGTCTTCCAGCTGTATCACATAGTCCTAAAAGGTTTTTGAATGTAATCTGTTGACAGAGCAGCCATGTTGCTACTCTACAAGTTTCCAATTTAAAATATTTTAAAGAGATCTGAATTATTTGTTCAAAGGTACATATAGTTATACAGTAAAGTTTAGACATAGAAACAGAATTTAGTCCCTTCCATTTGCTCATTCTGATAGTTCACAGATTCCTGCCTAGTTGGATAATCTCCTCATTTACATTTTATAGCTGAAATAATTTACTACATAAAATAAACTTTGCAGGCAAAACCTGAGATAAATTAATGTTTAGTAAAAATAAAGGTATATAAATGGCATGAATATAGGTAGAGGTATAGCTTATAATTTATAATAAAAATGCCTTAGGTTCCAGTGAATTTTTTATACCCATCCTAGTTGATCACTGTTAGTTTGGAAACCAGAGGAGTTTGAAAATACACTTAGAAATTTAAATGAAACACTTGTAACTTTTGATAAAAATATTTTCAGAACTTAAGAATAATGTAGATTAATTGTGGCTTTTACAATTCTTGTTTTCTTGCTTCTCATTCTGTATATTCATATTTGCAAATAATCTTCTCTTTGAATGACTACTGCTGTGAGTAACTCAATGAGCTGAGAATATATCTAATTTAGATATCTTCCCCTTTATAAAACATGAACCCGAAGTTCCTAGCCATTCCTCTGGACATCATGCTCTTGGCAGAGTTTCAAGTACCTTTAATTAAAAGGTTAAAATGCTTGGGTTAGTTAATTTCTTTCACTTCAGGTTGTTCATTCCCCACCCCCTTTTTTTTTCCAGTAGAATTTCTTGTGACATTAGCTGTTGAAGAAAACTATGTAGTCCTTTAAAATTTAGTGATTAAAAAATGCATTAATTAGTCAAAATTAGTGTTTCATAACAGACTTTTCGGTTTTTGTTGGTTTTCTTTTTCATTTTTTTGCTAACTTTTTATTACATTTGATAAATAAAATACTAAGGAATTTGTATATACATTTACATATGCTTACTTATATATGTACATTTATTACTTAACAGTCTCAAATTTATATGAAAGTTGCATGGTCAGAATTTTGTTTCCCTAATTATTTGGAGTGTGATTTATTAGCATGATATCTCTTTGCACCCATATACCTTTCTTAGAAGCAAGGACATTGTCCCATATAATCATAACCCTACTTCCAGTTGATCACGTAGCACTGAAACATTGCAGCTATTGAGCAGTACATATCACCAGTGTTTACTGATGGTTGGGCTAGTGGATGTAGAGTACAGAAAAGAATTAGACTTTTTTTTTTTAATGGAAAAGGAAGTAAAACATTTTATGATAAAATTAAAGATTTACGTGGAAAATGTTTCTGACAAAATTGAACAAGCATATAGAAAAAACACATAATCACGTTTTTATTTAAATCTCACTGTTCCTTAGATTTCATCAGATCCAGATCACTGTTACTTTAGCTCTCTTGGTGTTACAATTTTTAAAGACCATAGGCCAGAAAAGCATACCAGACTTTTGAAAATTGACTATTGCAAAACAGGACTGTTGAAAATAAGATGAGACGATAGATAAGAAAGAGAAAGAAAGAAAAGAAAACAAAAGAAACCCTATGGATTAGAGTATTCTTTGATAAGAAGTTTATTTAGATGATTTTTACAATAACAATTCCTTAGAGTAATTGGATAGATATATGCAGTAGAATGTCTGTGAAGAAATTTTTTTTTTATTTTCTAAGTTTTTTTTTTATTTACATTCAAAATCATTTCCCATTTCCCGTTCGCCCCGTCCCATAAGCCCCCTTCCCTTCCTCTATTCCCCATTCAACCCCCTCTCCTTTCTCTGTCCTGGCTTTCCCCGACATCCAGTCTTTCCAGGACCAGGGGTCGCTCCTTCCATTTTCTTAGAAATCTATTGATATGCGAATTGTGTCTACGGTATTCCAAGATTCTGGGTTAATATCCCCTTATCAGTGACGGCATACTATGTGTGTTCTTTTGTGATTGGGTTACCTCACTAAGGATGATATTTTCAAGTTCTGACCATTTGCCTAGGAATTTCGTGAATTCATTGTTTTTAATTGCAGAGTAGTATTCCATTGTGTAAATATACCACATCTTCTGAAGCCATTCCACCGTTGACAGACATCTGGGTATTTCCAGCTTCTGGCTATTATAAATAAGGCTGCTATGAACATAGTGGAGCATGTGTTCTTATTGCATGCAGGTAAAGCCTCTGGGTATATGCCCAGGAGTGGTATAGCCGGATCCTCCAGGAGTGTCATGCCCAGTTTTCTGAGGAACTGCCAGACTGCTTTCCAGAGTGGTTGTACCAGCTTGCAATCCCACCAGCAGTGGAAGAGTGTTCCTCTTTCTCCACATCCTCGCCAACAACTGCTGTCTCCTGTGTTTTTGATCTTAGCCATTCTGACTGGTGTGAGATGGTATCTCAGGGTTGTTTTGATTTACATTTCCCTAATGACTAAGGATGATGAACATCTCTTTAGGTGCTTCTCAGCCATTAGATATTCTTCAGGTGAGAACTCTTTGTTTAGCTCTGTACCCCATTTTTTAATAGGGTTACTTGCCTCTCTGGAGTTTAACTTCTTGAGTTCTTTGTATATCTTGGATATTAGCCCTCTGTCGGATGTAGGGTTGGTAAAGATCATTTCCCAGTTAGTTGGTTGCCGCTTTGTCTTTTTGACAGTGTCTTTTGCCTTGCAAAAACTTTGTAATTTAATGAGGTCCCACTTGTCAATTCTTTTTTTTTTTAAGACTTATTTATTATATTTATATGAGTACATTGTAGTAGTCTTCAGACACACCAGCAGAGGGCATCAGATCCCATTACAGATGGTCGTGAGCCACCATGTGGTTGCTGGGAATTGAACTCAGGACCTCTGGAAGAGCAGTTGGTGCTCTTAACCGCTGAGCCATCTCTCCAGCCCAGCATAAGCTATTGGAGTTCTATTCAGGAAATTCTCCCCTGTGCCCATATGTTCAAGGTTCTTCCCTAGTTTCCTTTCTATTAGTTTCAGTGTGTCTGGTTTTATGTGGAGGTCCTTGATCTACTTGGAATTGAGCTTAGTGCAAGGAGATAAGAATGGGTCAATTTGCATTCTTCTGCATGTTGAACTCCAGTTGAACTAGCACCATTTGTTGAAAAGGCTATCTTTTTTCCACTGGATGGTTTTAGTTCCTTTGTCAAAGATCAAGTGACCATAGGAGTGTGGATTCATTTCTGGGTCTTCAATTCTGTTCCATTGATCTACATGCCTGTCACTGTACCAATACCATGAGGTTTTTAACACTATTGCTTTGTAGTACAGCTTGATGTCCGGGATATTGATTGCCCAGAAGTTCTTTTACTCTTGAGAATAGTTTTAGCTAACCTGGGTTTTCTGTTATTCCAGATGAATTTTTGAATTGCTCTTTCTAACTCTATGAAGAACTGAGTTGGGATTTTGATGGGGATTGCATTGAATCTGTATATTGCTTTTGGCAAGATGGTCAATTTTACTATATTAATCCTGCCAATCAATGAGCATGGCAGATTTTTCCATCTTCTGAGGTCTTATCATGGAATGTCTTGGTCTCTCCATCTATGGTGATTGAGAGTTTTGCTGGGTATAGTAGTCTAGGCTGGCATTTGTGTTCTCTTAGAGTCTGTATGAGATCTGCCTAGGATCTTCTGGCTTTCATAGTCTCTGGTGAAAAGTCTGAAGTTATTCGGATAGGTCTTCCTTTATATGTTACTTGGCCTTTTTCTCTTACTGCTTTTAATTTTCTTTCTTTGTTTAGTACATTTAGTGTTTTAATTATTATGTGACGGGAGGTATTTCTGTTCTGGTCCAGTCTGTTTGGAGTTCTGTAGGCTTCTTGTATGTTCATCGGCATCTCTCTCTTTATTTTAGGGAAGTTTTCCTCCATAATTTTATTGAAGATATTTACTGGCCCTTTAAGTTGCAAATCTTCACTCTCATCTATACCTATAATCCTTAGGTTTGGTCTTCTCATTGTGTCTTGGATTTCCTGGATGTTTTGGGTTACACGTTTTTTGCATTTTGCATTTTCTTTGACTGTTGTGTCGATGCTTTCTATGGTATCTTTAGCACCTGAGATTCTTTCTTCCATCTCTTGTATTCTCTTGTTAATGTTTGTATCTATGACTCCTGATTTCTTCCCAAGGTTTTCTCTCTCCAAAGTTGTCTCCCTTTGTGATTTCTTAGTTGTTTCTACTTCCTTTTTTAGATCCTGGATGCATTTCCCCAGATCCTTCACTTGTTTGGTTGTTTGTTTTCCTCTATTTCTTTAAGATATTTTCGCATTTCCTCCTTCAGAATTTCTGCCTGTTGACCCAAGTTCTCCTGTATTTCTTTAAGCGATTTTTGTGTTTTCTCCTTATGGCCTTCCATCTGTTGATCCTTATTCTCCTGCATTTCTTTAAGCGATTCTTGTGTTTCCTTTGTAAGGGCATCTACCCGTTGATCCATTTCTTCAAGCGATTTTTGTGTTGCTTCCTTATGGGCCTCCATCAGTTGACCCATATTCTCCTGCATTTCTCTAAGTGATTTTTGTGTTTCCTTTGTAAGGGCTTCTACCTGGTGATTCATGTTCTCCTGTATTTCTTTATGAGATATATTTGCGTCCTTCTTGAAATCCTCTAATAGCATCATGAGAAGTAATTTTAAATCCAAGTCTTGTCTTTTGGGTGTGATGGGGTAACCAGGACTTGCTGCTGTCAGAGAGTTGGGTTCAGATGATTCCATATTGCCTTTATTTCTGTTAGTAACGTTCCTACGTTTGCTTTTACCATCTGGTTACCTCTGGTGTTAGTTGGTCCTGCTGTCACTGGCTGTTGGTTTGACCTCCTGTGAGCCTGCAAGGCTAATTTTGCCCCCCCTCCATGACTGGGATTCCCCTGGCACCGATTGCTGAGGGGCTGCCCTGCTCCTGAGTGACTTTGGAGCCCTGGTGTGCCTTGCCCCAAGTGATGTTATGTTGGGGAATCCCTGCACATCCAAAGGCTCAGCATAGTCAATCCCCAGAGCAGAGGTCACCAAGGGGCAGCAGGTGCGCTCCCTCTCTGTGTAGGTATGCTCTCTCCCAGTGCCGGTCCCACTGCAGGACAGATATCCCACAGCAGAGCTGGTGCATAGGTGACCACAGAACTGCCCATCTCTTGGAGCAGGGAGCACACAAGCCAGCTGTTTCCCAAGTGATAATATGCTTGATTATCCCTGTACCTGGAGGTACCAATTGCTCTGTTGCAGGAGCAAAGATGGTGTAGTGCACTGTGCACCCTCTCGGGGCAGATCACTCTGCAGGGCAGATGACCCACAGCAGAGCTGGTGCTCAGACGACCAAAGAGTTGCGCCACTCTTGGGCGCAGATGGAAGCCCAACAGGCAGTGTCCCAAGCGATGTTATATTGGGGAATCCCTGCGTACCTGGAGGCTCAGCGCAGTCAATCCCTGGAGCAGAGATCATCAAGGGGATGCTGGTGTGCTGATCTTTAATTTCATTATCTAACATAAGTCACACAATTAGGCACTTTGATGTGATCTCTTGCCATGTTGCTGGATTAAAATTCCTCTGCAGTTGTCTAATCGCTGAGATGAGGTAATATATAAATATATATATATATATATATATATATATATATATATATATTATTAGTGAGGAGTCTGGCATTAGTGAAAGGACTAATTATGCATGAGTTGTGTTGAGTACTCTCTCAGAAATTTTTGTGTTCAGATGGTCCTCAAGATTGTCACAGTACTGGAAGCTCTTAGTCTTATTTAATAATGTATATTACTATACTATTTGAAAAAACATCCAGAAGTCATTTTCCTGATTTCTTAAAGTTATGTACTGCAATGTCAAACGTCATTTTTCAATGACTTCATGGCTGTATCTGTTTACTGAATATCAGATTATGCTCTTCTTTAAAAAAATGTTGTTGAAGGCTGGAGAGATGCCTCCGTGGTTATGAGCATTTACATCAGATCTGGATTCAGGTCTAGGCGCTCACTTAACAGTTCATAACTGCCTGAACCTTCCGTTACAGGGTGTTGCTGTCTTCTGGACTCCATGGCCACTGCATTCACGTTATGTGCATGCATGCATGCAGACAACACACTCATACTTGCATTAAAAAGAAATAAAAATTTTTAACAACGATCATATTGTTTAAATTGTATATAAATAAACCTTTCAATCTACAAATAAACATAAGAAGCATTAAGATACTATCTCATTTTAAACAGTGAATCGTAACTGAAAAAAGGGGAGGGGGGAAAGAAAATACCATGATCAGGATATGTTCTAACTACAATCTCTCAGAAGTTTACTCAAACCCAATTTTGTAACAGAAGCTGTGGGTAATTTCTCTGCAGGTAAATTTAAGGAAGTAGAGACTCTGAAGCAAAGCCTGTTTCCTACACATCCCGACTGTCATCTCCCTATGTTCATCTAGACCCTTCCTGTGTGTTCCTCCTCCTTGCTATCTAAAACTCCCCTTCCAGTGACTGCGCTCATTCTTCCCCCTGTTGTGACATTTTCACTTTCCTTTCTGCCTGCCACACACAAGTCAGCACGTTCTCAATTCAAGTGATTCTCACTTTGTAAAATGGTCCAGATGTCCCTCCATGCAAAATTAATTACTGTATCCATTTCATTATGATTTCACTTTGCTAAGTGTCTCCTAGTATGACTTTAATATCCCTGTATCATAGCTACCAGGACCCTTGTTCAGTAATTCTGATACAACTCCTTAAATTAGAGATAATATTTAATGTTGGTCTCTCATTATTTGTTGTTTGTTGGTTGGTTATTTCTTTGTTTTCCACAATAATTGGACCTTTGCATATATTCAACACATTGATGTTTTTAAAAAGTTAAATTTGACTACTAAAAATCAAAAAAAAAAAAGAAAAAATGTATTTTAGAAATTATTACTTTCATTATCTAGAAGAGTACCTGAAATATTTGTTCCCATTCAATGGTTATATGTATTGTATTATATTATACCATATTATATTCTATAATGTATTATATTACCTTTATCTTAACATCCTATTAAAATATTATTCTATTCTATAATATCTTTTGCCCTTAACCTCTACTAAGCAAATTTATTGTGCACCCCAATTCTTCTATTTTGGCATTCATCATAGTACCTTCCCTCCTGTGTACAAATAGATAGCCCTCTATTTTACCCGCAAGGCATATTCAAACTTATAAAAGGCTGCAGTAATCCAAAAAGAGAAGTGTACACTGTTCATTCCAGCAAACCATGACTATCAAAGAGAATGCCAAAGGGTGTTATTCATTAAAAAATGAATTAACAAGGCTTTCTACAATTTTTGCTGCAGATTTTTCTTCTACAAAAGACTAAAAGAATGCATGATGCAGTGGATTCAAAAGTAAAAAAAAAATACATTCTGGCATTTATTCAAATGCAAATTTGGCTATGCTCAGTGTTCAGGTGACAGCCAGGGTGTTTATATATTGTCTATCATTGTAACAGTGAAGCACTCAGACAATCTAATTAGGTTATTAAAATAACGTGTTTGAGAGACCAGACTCCCCTGAAAAGCTTCTATATACAGCTGCTTTTGAAAGGCAGAGAATGATGCACCAGTATCTTTCATGTAAATGGAAAGCTCATGAAAATAAACAAAAATCAAACCAAAACAAATTGAAACAGAAAAACAAAGCAAGATAAAAGTCAAATTTGCAGGGGCTCTATTAACACAAAAAATATTAATAATTTCTATATAGCTGTTTCATATAGATTAAAGGTATTTCACTCAGCCTATGGGCAGCATTGTGTTTCAAATGTATGACTCTTCACTACAGTATGAGGCTTAGGAACAATTCTTGCATTGCCAGTAGGCTAGATCTGCCGTGGATCTCTCCTCTATACCTATACTTTCATCTCTGAGTAATTAATGGACTGTCAGTACCTGTAATTCTCTCAATTACAAAGATCTCTAGACCTGTGAATGGGGTCAATAGGAAGAACCTGTGCCATCTTTCCATCAGTGGGCACCATCTACTACCTGGATATCCGTGTGTGAATTACAATGAAGTCTTAGCAAACTGCAAGTGATTTTATCTCTCAGTTAAGGGAACTTCAAATGTCATTTGTTTCTGGTAAAACTGTTTCAAACCATTCTTGGAGAATTTATGTCCTGTCATGGGTCACATTCATTCCCCAGCTCTTCCCCTATCTACCCTCACACCCCTACCCATCCAGTTATTAGTTATTTTTTCTTCTCATCTGGTCTTGTTTGAATTGCAAAATTACTCCTGAGAATGAAGTCTGTTCTACAGTGTGGTAGACCTTTCAGGGTTCAAGACATTAATGAAAGTTGACTCGTCCTCTACCAGAAGTTATCAAATGCTAATTGGTCTTTAGCTAGTCCTGGGATTTCATGTCCACCCCCTCTGATCCATGTTGGGGTGTTTTTTCTTGCTTGAGCTTATGCAGGTCTTGTTTATGTTGTCAAAATCACTGTGAATTTATTTGTATATGGCCTGTGGTTACACAGTGTTTTCTTGAAGTCATCCTGTGGCTGTTAAGAGTGAGTGTTTCTGCCTCCTCTTCCATGATGTTTGATAAGCTTTGTGGGGAAGATGATGAAATGTGAATATAGGATATTTACATCTCTTATTCTTTTCAGGACAACCAATCGAATTGGTGTTAGTTGCCTTCTGTTGTAAGAAACTTCTTGATGAGAGCTGAGAAATATATTGTTCTATTGCCCCACTAAGTATATCATGTCAGGACAACCACTTCTATATCTTGATGGATTCCCAGTTGGGCGAGAGTAGTTATTACTCTTTTTCTATTTATAGGATGCAAAGCATCTATCTGCAAAACCTACCTAGAAAATATGAAACTTCCAGCTGAATACCAGATTAATTTTTCTACATTCTGTGGGTCCAGGATATGATATCTTCAGAAATACGGTTTTATCATCATATTTTTTTTGCAGCAATGTTGCCAATAGTTCACTATGATAGGCTCCCATTAGTCAATAACTCAAAAAGAGTGAGCATGTGATTGGTACTGGTGTTTTTATTTGCTCCATGTGGTATTTTATTCCATTATAGGATAGCTCCATCAAATTTCTTTTCATATATGTATATATAAAATGAAGCTTCTACAGTAGTAAATTTCCATGTGGCCTCTTGAAAAGGCTTTCAATGACATTATCCCTCTTTACTTTCCATCCTCCATCTTGTTCTCTCCTGTTCCCGCTCATTCTTTCCTGTGAAATTCTTATCCTTTACTCTTATTTATACCTTTTCTTTGTCTCCTCTCTCCTTAGAGCAACCACTCAGGGTACCTAGGTAATCACATAATCTCTATCTTTATTCCAAATGTTAATACATATACCTGAATATAAAATGTTAACATCCATAGATAAGAGAAAAATGATATGTTAGTTCTGAGTCTGGACCATTTTTTTTTTCAAAATGATTATTTCTAGTCTCATCACTTCTCTGAAATTTTCATAAGTTCATATTTCTTAAGAAATAAACAATATTCTATATGTGCAATGCAAAGTGTATGTTGTTTAAATGTACCACATTTTGGTTATCTATTTATCAGGTAATGGACAGCTAAGCAGTTTATGTTGCCTTCCTATTGTGAATAGAGCAACGATGAAAATAAAAAGACAGATAGCTCTCAGGAAATACAGTGTCTTTTAGGATGTGTTCAAGACTGCTATAGGTGGATCATATAGTATATCAATTTCTAGCTTCTGAAGCAATTTGACACTGAGTTCCATAGTAGTTTATATTTCTCCAACAGTGAATAATTGCTTTGTGTTCCCAGCTATACTAGAATAGATTGTCATTTTCTAGTCTCCTTTCTTCTCTTCTCTTCTCTTCTCTTCTCTTCTCTTCTCTTCTCTTCTCTTCTCTTCTCTTCTCTTCTCTTCTCTTCTCTTCTCTTCCTTCCCTTCCCTTCCCTTCTCTTCATTTTTTCCTCTCCTCTCTTTCTCCTTCTTCTTGCACATTTGCATTTTCCTGGTTGGTAAATAAGTTGAACATATTTTAAAATGTGCTTTGGAGTAAGAGAGATGATTCCGTTTTTAAGAGCACTGGCTGCTCTTCCAGAGAGCCCGAGTTCAATTCCCAGCACCCAAATGACAACTAAGAATCTTCTATATCTTCAGTCCCAGGATATTTGACCTCTCTTCCAAATTTCATGAACATTAGGCATACACATGTAGAACAGACATATCTTCTGGAAAATTCACGTAAAACAAATTAAAAGGATGTTTCTCAACCACTTATATTTTATCTTTTGACAACTCATATCCCATTTTCGACTTTGAGTGTTTTCTAAAAATTGATTTTTTTTAGTTCTTGTATACTGTCTAAGCCTCTGCCAAATGCAAATATGATAAAGACATTTTATTTTCCATTCTCAGGCTACCTCTTTTCTCAGATAATAATGATGTCTTTTGTTATACTGGAACACTTTAGTGTCATGTGTTTTCACATATCAATAGTTGTCATAATGCCTATGTTATGGTGAGCTCCTGTTCTGAATGTCCTTACTTGTGCCTATAATAATCAAGTGCAGCCACTTCTTTTTCCTTTTTCAGATTTGTCCCATTAGGTTTTATTTTGAGGGACTTTATTTATATGGAGTTGATTTGTGCAGAGCAAGAGGTAAAGATCAAATTCCATTCCTCTACATGTAGATAGCTATCCAGTTTGACTGTCATCATTTGTTGTTTCAATCATTCTTAACTAATGTCCCCATACTCAAAGTGTTTTTAGTGTGTGGAAAACAATGATCCATTAATACCCTTTATTCATTTTTTTTAGTAGTCCTGACTTAATTTATGACTAACTGAAGCTATGCATAAATGTGTACTGGTCCAATTAACTAGAATTAAAAAGACAGAAAAAGGTTGAAAATAGCTTATGTTGGGCATGATGAAAGTAAAAATTGCAAGAGTTAATTATGTTAATCTGTTTCTTTTACTTGCTTTAGTCTTTAGGGAAGATAATGTAAGGATATTGAATGAAAAACATGTATTATCAATGTTTTCTTTTTCTACATGAACTTGATGTAGTATGTTAATTTAATTATATGTAGACTATTAAACATTAAGGTTGTAATAATGATGAATTTCAGTGGAATAAATCTTTGTGAGATTAATGCCTACTTTAGAATGTGCTAGCTTATAACATTATTCTTTTGTTAGAATAGATTTCTAATTTAATAATATGAAAAGCTTAAGACTGACTTTGCCTCTGCACTATTTGTATAGATATAATTTCTATCTACTTGTTCATTAAAAGGTTGAAACAGCATTAACTAATAGGAGTGGTTGATTTACTTTAAAACAGAAGTGATCTGAACGAACAGGATAAGTGTGGACTGGTTATTAAATCCCATGGGGACTCTGTTATGATGCCTATAAGACACAAACGTCTCACTGTAAAAAACCTACAAATATTTCTAATGTCTCAGTGAAATAAAAATACATGGATTTCAACATACTATATGCATATACTAGTGAGCTATTTTGTTCTTACTATTATAATTTTATATATACTGTCATCTTCATATTGACCATTACTAGATTTTACTCTAAAATTGAGTGTTATTAATATAAACATTTTAGATTAAAAATTGTATCAAAGTGTAAAACCCTTGTTATATTGTTATAGTGATACTGTAAGGAAAATATATAAGGAATTGCATGGCATAGAATCTCCACATGTAATTCTAGGTTTTATTCCAAGGGTACAGGGATCTTTGCATTGTTGACTGACATACCAATGTCTGTAACATCTTAAAATTCATAGGTTAGAAATCTACCCCGGTGTAATGATATCAGGTTGTATAGCTGTAGGTCATAAGAATGAAATATTATTGCACAGAATTAGACCTTTCACATATATTATAGTACACAAAATTCCAGCAGTATGTGCATCCTTAGAAAGAGTCCCTGTGTGTTCTTATACTTTTATATTACAGAATAATAATTAAAATGCATTATTTATAAATTGTCCAAACTATATTCAATGATGGTATCAGTGCAATCTGACTAAGACATATACCAAATTTCTAGAACAGCACCTAATTCATTATAACATTTCAAATACTTGGAAAACAAAGGAATTTAAACAATTAATATGTATTTGTGCACACCCATGTTTCACTAATATTACATAGAAGTTTCTTGTTTTTCTTCCCTTGTTTTTAGTATTTATTTATTTATTTTTCTTTCCTTTTTCTTTTCTTTTCTTTTTTTTTTGTTTTGTTTTTAAGATAGGGTCTTCCATATTCCAGGCTGACCTTTCACTCACTATATATATATATATATATATATATATATATATATATATATATATATATATATATACACTTTCAATTCCTGATCCTCATGTCTTAACCTCTTGAATATTAGGGTTTATAGGTCTGTACATGTGTTGTTTGTTATGTTTGATGGCATTTAGGTAAGCATCTGTTTTTTTCTGACCTAAATCATTTTCATACATACCATATATAACATAACATAGCTTATGAAGACATATGTAAAGATTAAAGTTATTAATAAGAACAAATTCTGTATGTTTATTTATAAAGGAAAAACTATATTTCTCCAGAACAGAAAATGATAAAATATTATTTATTCAAAATAGTGTTTTGTATATATGGGATTGAATTCAGCAAACAAGACTATAAGAACTACTGTGAATGAAACTCAAAATAATAATGTTAAAATTATAGCTATAGTTCTATATATATCATGTAATATACTACAATTAAATTAATAAAAATCCATACAAAACATTAAACTATTAAAAATTAGGTGTATAAATATGTAATGCTAATGATAAACCACAATTCATCATCATAGATACTCAAAGAATGACGATTGTAGACTTAATTCTTGGATTTGTCTATAAAGAGACTAAAGTAAACAATGATCAGAAAATGAATATATATAATCACCTATGTGATAAATTTTTAGATACTTATTTAATTTTTTACTACTCAGATTTGCTAGCTCAATCTAACAGATGGAGTTAATGATGCTAGTTCTTAAAAGGAGTAAAGAGATTCGAGTTTTCATCTTCTTATATTAAGAGAGAATGTTTGTGATTTTCTGAAGTAATGAATAGTTTAGATATTCAGAAATTGAATACAGATAAAAATAAACCCTATCCCCAGATAAAAACTTTGGGAAAGATTTGTCTCAATAATCTAATACTTTAATCATCTAACTTCAAGATTCTTATTATAATAAATTTAAGGGATTCAACAGAGATCATAAATTCAAACAATATTCTGTCAAATTATGAATACAAATAAGTAATGTTCTCTCATTGAAGAGTGATTTTCATCTGTAAATTCTGAAAATATTTGCTGTCAGAAATCACTGAAAGATATGTATTTTCAACTCTCTGTATGACATGTTTATGATGCTTAACCCATTTTCTTTTTTACTTCATTATATAAGAGGATTTGTAATAGTACCTATCTTGAACATTTTTAATGAACAACAACACACACAAATATATGTACATACAAGTTTGTATGTCCATGTGTGTTAATAGATAGCAGAAAGAAAGAAAGAAAGAAAGAAAGAAAGAAAGAAAGAAAGAAAGAAAGAAAGAAAGAAAGAAAGACAAAAAGACAAACAGAAAGACAGATAGACAGATGTGATGTTCTGGAAATTTTTCTAGCATACAGTCATATGTAATATATTGTTTTTTAATTTAAATAAGAGATAATGATTAATATTAACTGTATTGGCAAGTAATGTTGGCCTTCTGAGCTTATTAGATAATATGTCAGAAAATTGAACCATACTAACATTTGAAAGGCTGTAAATCATTTATTTTAGATGGTGATAATTGTCTTACTCTGATTTCTACTGATAAGCCATATTAGTACAGACTGGGAAATTTATAAAGAAAATAAATTGGTGGTTCTACACTATGGTGAGCCTGAGTGATCTATGATTGAAGGTTCGTATTAACTGAGTCCCTTCTTGACCTTACAGTGCACAAATGGTAGAATTCATGAAGAAGGAATACAATAAAATGGTAGGAGGGCACTGAAGACTAACAAGTTCATTCCATACTATATCATTTAGTGAACCCTCAAATTCTAGTCATCTTTTGTGCATTTTATCTCTCCACACTTGTACTTTGGAGAGTAAATTTGCAGTTCATGAACTTGGGAGACGTACATAAATCAGAAAATTACAGTTCAGAATTATTGAAATACCAAAATCACAACACTCAGAATCATAATTATCATAATGAATAATAATTTTGATGTGTTTCTTGATTCAGTTTGTGAATATTTTATTTAGTATTCTTGCATCAATATTCATAAGAGAAATTGGTCTGAAGTTCTTTATTTGTTGAGACTTTGTGGTTTAGGTATCAAGGTAACTGTGGCTTCACAGAATGAATTTGAAAGTGCTCCTTCTGTTTTTATTTTGTGGATTAGTTTGAGGAGTATTGGTATTACCTCTTTGAAACACTACTTGAATTCTGTACTAAAACTATCTGGCTCCGGACTTTTTTGGATGGGGTAACTTGTAATGACTGATTCTATTTTTTTAGGGGTTAAAGGGCTGTTAAAATAGTTTATCTGATCTTGATCTAACTTTAGTAAGTGGTAACTGTTCAAAAAATCATCCATTTCATTTAGATTTTTCAATTTTATTGAATACACATTTTTGAAGTAAGACCTAATGATATTTTGAATTTTTATTGTTATGTCTCCCGTTTCATTTCTGATTTTGTTTATAAGGATATGGTCTTTCTGTCTCTTGGTTAGTTTGGCTAAGGATTTGCCTACCTTGTTGATTTTCTCAAAGATCAATTTCTTGGTTTCATTAATTCTTTGTGTTCTTTTCTTTGTTTCTAACTCATTGATTTCAGTCCTGATTTTGATTATTTACTGCCTTGTACTCCTCTTCGGTGTACATGCTTCTTTGTTTGTTTGTTTGTTTTCTAAAACTTTCATATGTACTTTTAAGTTGCTGGTATGAGAACTTTCTAACGTCTTTGTGGTGCCACTTAGTGCTATGAACTTTCCTCTTAGCAGAGCTTTCACTGTTTCCCATAAATTTGTGTATGTACTGGCTTCATTTTCATTGAATTCTAGAAAGTCTTTATTTTTTTTTCTTTCCTGACCCAGAGAAGTCTAGCTTTAATTCATGGTAGTTTGATAAGTTACAAAGTGTTATTTCAATTTTCTTGTATCTGCTGAGACTTGCTTTGTGATCAATTATATGATCAGTTTTGCAGAAACGTATTTGTGGTGCTGAGAAGGTATATTCTTTAGTGTTTGAGTGAAGTATTCTATAGATGTCAGGTTCATTTGATTCATAATGTCTGTTATTTTCATGATTTCTCTGTTTAGCTTTTGTCTGGATGACCTGCCAATTGGTGCGAGTGATGTAGTGAAGTCCTTCACTATTAATGATATATTATTTAAGCTTTAGAATCTCTTTTACAACTGTGAGTGCCCTTGTATTTCAGGTATAGATGTTTACACTTGAGATATCATTTTCATAGATTTTTCCTTTGATGAATATGAAGTATTCTTGTCTCTTTTGATTACTTTTGTAGAAAGTCTATTTCATTAGATATTAGAATGGCTATTGCAGCTTGCTTCTTGGAATCATTTCCTCAGAAAACTTATTTTTAGCCCTTACTCTGAGGTAATAGCTATCTTTATTGCTGAGGTGTTTTTTGTATTCAGCAAAATGATGGATACTATTTTCTCTTGCACTCTGTTATCTGTGTCTTTTTACTGGGGCAATTGTGTCCATTGATGGAGCATAGAGACATTTATGGAAGAACAGGAAGAAATATTTCAGCCCTTAAGGAGATAGGAATTCCAAAGGAAGACCAACAGAGTCAAATAACCTGTATCCTTGTGGCTCTCAGAGACTGAACCACCAACCAAAGAACATACACAGACTGAACCTAGCCATCTCTGAACGTATGCAGCATAAGTGCAGCTTGGTTTTCATAAGATTCCTGAACAAGTGGATCAGGTGTTATCTCAAAAACTGTTGGTTATACATGAGCTGTGTCCTTCGTGTTGGGTTGCCTTGTGTGGTCTCAGTGGGAGAGGCTGCCCCTAGTAGGGTGGGACCATACCAAGGGCAACCCTACCTCCTTATAGGTGAAGAGGATGGGGATAGGGGAAGAATTGTGGGAAGAGTGATTTGGAGGGGCCAGAAATTGGGATGAAAAGTGACAAGTAAAATAATAAGTTAAAAAGATTATTATCCAGAGAGTTTAATAAAGAGCCCCTTTTCTAATAGCTTAAGTTTTGCCATAAAATGAGGACATCAAATTTGACTTTTCATAATATATCCATCATAGTATGTCATATTTATAAACATCACATGTGTATCAATATGTCAATATCAAAATAGATAAAAATATATACAAATATAAATATCATAAGATCGTTGCCATGAATCATTAGCTTTTAATGTGCAGATGTTATTTGTATTGTTATTATCGTTTCTAAAATATAAGTACCATCATATTTAAGACCTGGATAAAACAGAAAATATAGATTTTTTTTTGACTAGGGAAGCTTGACATTGAAATAAAATGACTTATTTAGATTTTTCAGGTTTTTTTCTTTAAAAACCCATATGGATAGATGAATTCACAAGAGAGAAAGTATACTTCCAGGTGTCTGTTTTATTGCTCAGCTTTCCTGAGAGACATCTCAATGAAATACTTAAAGAGTGATAAAGTCAGTATAAAAACCAGTGCCAACTCAGTCGAATGTCCATCTGAGACCAAGTAAAGCCTCTGGGAGCAATGATATGCATAACCAAGTCCTTCTTAAACTCCAGTTTTTTAACAAAGTAAAATCTGTAATGTTTTCCTTATTGAGCAAAATCAAACAAAATGAAATTGTGCTGAGAAAGAATATTAAGAGAGTTGATATATTATCTTTCATAAAGAAATAGAAACTGAATTGCAACAATTAAAGATAGATGTGTGCTTTAAAAGTAAATAGAATTTGTGTATATTTGACTGCCTGGCACAGGATGCAATAACACTAGAATAAAATCTCAGTGTCTGTAGGAGTTTTGAAATTCCTTCATTCTCTAAGTCATTGCCTTGTTCTCCTTCACAACAATGTTGAACGTGGCTGTAGAATGTAAAGGGTCAAGCCTTCCTTTCAAGAATTAGAGGTCACTACCATTGACATCACTGGAAATTGCCTGTGTCCTTTAAGCCTGCATTGTTCAGAGTTCATGTCTTCTGAATAATTCCAAGAACAGAAGAAAAGTTGATGTGAACAAGAGGGTAAATGCTTGTGCCATAATTCTCAGTTGCTGTCACAGAAATTGGCGATGGAACTCATTGCAATCAGGGGTGATTTTTGTGAAGGAATAATAAAGAGAAAAGCTGTCACTGAAAGTGGTTCGAAATAAAGGAGGAATCCAAAAGAAAAGAAGAATTATTATTTTGAAATCTGACATCTTTCTTTTTCCTCTTGAAATTTCAGTTTATACAGACTGACTTTGTGGTTTGCTTTGTTGCATGTAGGCTGCATAATGAAACTGTAATGTCAAGAACTGAGGGGAGGAACACATGGAAAAGTCATATCATCATTGCCATCAATTATCCTACTGAAAACTACAGTGTTTGACAATGCACTATGAATAACGAATTCTCTTATCTGAGCTTACTTGAAATATGTTTTTTTTTTTTTTTTACTATCTCAGAAGGGGAGAAAATTTCACTTCACTGAGGAATTCTATCTTGTTGGGCAATAGCATGTATCAGAAAATTAGAAACATGTTGTCCTTCTCCTGGGTGACTATTATTTGATATATGTTATTCAGTTTGATTATTTAATTTGCCTATATGCTAAATAGCTTTACTCCCTTATAGATATTTATTCTAGAGATTGAATTAATATGAAGAAAATAACTGTTACATAATTATAATTAAGTAATGATCAAAAGGACATATATTAATTTACATTCCTGGTAAATTATAAGAAATATGTTCTTATATTCTGAATTTAATAACAAGTAGGATAAATAATTTTACTTTGTTATATAACAATTGATATTTATACATAAATTATGTTAAGACTTAAAAATAAAATGTAGATTGCTAACAAGTAAAAATATTTAGATACATATGTATATACACATGTGTACACATACATAACAACAAATAAAGTAAAAGAAACCATGAATTATTTTTTGAATTTTTTAAATTCTCTCATATATTACATCTTGATTACAGTTTTCTCTCCATTCCCTACCTCTATTCTCTCCCCTACTGCCTCCCTTTCACCTCTCGAGCTTCCACAACCTCTGACTCCCCAACCCTACCTCAACCCACTCATGCATCTGCTCAGAAAAGAGTAGGCCTCTCACAAGCATCCACTGAACATGGCTTAACATTATATAATAAGACCAGACTCAGAACATCACAACGAGACTGGACAAGGCAACCCAGATGTGGGAAAGTGTCCCACAAGAAGAAATAAGGGTCAGGGACAGCTCCTGTCCCACTGTTTAGATTGCTACAAGAACAACAAGCTATTCAGTCACAATATATATGTACAGTACCTAGGTCAGATCCCTAAAGGCTCCCTGATCTCGGGCAGTTCCCATGAGTCTCAGTTAGTTTGTCTTTGGACAGTCTTCTCATGGGAAACCTGGAACTTTTAACAGAGCAAAGAAGTATATGTAAAAGGGACTTGAGGGTGAAAGGGGGAGGAGAAAATGACATATTATAGTCTCACAAAATTAAAAATACTTTAAAAATAGTGAAAAAAACCATTCAACTCCTTCATTCAACTAAAATAAAAATCAGTAAAATCATATTTGAGCTATTAGAAAAAAAATACCTATAAGCCTTCAGTTGTATATTACTAAATTGGATTTCAAAATAATAGTTAATGAAACAAATATCAAACAGTGACAATTTGAATTGACTATATATAAATTAATGAAAACTAACAGTCTATACAAGCTCCTAATAAAAGTAAAAATGTTGTTTTATATTCAACAAAATGTAGGAAACATGTGGCAAAGTGGCATTAAGGAAATAAATTAATCAACATGTATGAAAATACTTAACTATAGACATAAGAAAACAGGTGCGACAAACTGGCAGTTTGGACACAAGGTGGTACACTTCTACATTGGTAAAAGTGTGCACAAGCTATGGAGGGAAATAGTGAAGTATCCAGAACTCACTGGGAATTCTTTGTAATGCTCATAAGGAATGTAAAGAATATACTGACTCAGAGATTCATTCTGCTAGCATATAGCACAGCAGAAATAATGTAACTCCAAATATAAAAAGAAGGAACCACTGATGTAATCTGAGAGCTGCTGTGACAGACAACAGTGTAATTTGCAACTTAAAATCCTTTGAGAAAAGACAAGCTGTGCCCTGGTTGACTTACAGCAATCAGAGGAAAAATCAGAGCAGAAACAACAGAATACCAATGGAGACATCTTCTCTTTTACATTTTGGTAAAATTGTTAGACAGTAAGTAAGACTAGATAATCTTGGAGAGTATACACACACACACACACACACACACACACACACACACACACACACACGGAATTTACATCTATTTAGAAGGCCTTCATTTCAGATTCACACCTCAGTCTGAGTGATAGCATAGAGCCTAAGGCTAGAGATGGCTCATTTTGATGATACCAGTTAGCACAATAGACAGCCAGTGAATTCAACAAAGAAATTGGTGTCAAGTCAATTTTATAACCTTAACTAAAAACAAAAAAAGAAAAGAAGAAAAGTCTTGTGTTGGAGAGTGACAAAAACTTCATCGTTCCCAAAGGTAAGAAGAGAAATGATAACAGGTAACACCTTTAAAATAGAAAAAAAGAGTAACTCTCAGAAAAAAACAATCTTTCAAACATGAAAATAGGGCTGTTATGAACATAGTGGAGCATGTGTCCTTATTACATGCTGGAGAATCCTCTGGGTATATGGCCAGAAGTGGTATAGCAGAGTCTTCCGGTAGAATTATGCCCAGTTTTCTGAGGAACCACAAAACTGATTTCCAGCGTGGTTATACCAGCTTGCAATCCCACCAGCAATGGAAGAGTGTTCGTTTTCCTGCACAATCTCAATGTCTCCAGCACCTGCTGTCTCCTTAGTTTTTGATCTTAGCCATTCAGACCTGTGTGAGGTGAAATTTCAGGGTTATTTTGATTTGCATTTCCCTGATTACTAAGTATGTAGAACATTTCTTTAGGTGTTTCTAAGCCATTCAGTATTCCTCAAGTGAAAATTCATTGTTTAACCCTCTGTAACCCATTTTTTTAATAGGGTTATTTGGTTCTCTGGAATCTAACTTCTTGAGTTCTTTGTATATATTGGATATTAGCCCTCTGTTGGATGAAAGGTAGGTAAAGATCTTTTCCCAATTTGTTGGTTGCCATTTTGTCATATTGACAGTATCCTTTGCCTTACAGAAATTTGTAATTTTATAAGGTCCCATTTGTCAATTCTTGATCTTAGGGCATAGGCTATTGGTGTTCTATTCAGGAAATCTTCCCCTGTGCCCATATGTTGAAGGATTTTCCCAGTTTCTCTTCTATTAGTTATGTGGAGGTCCTTGATCCACTTGGACTTGAGCTTAGTACAAGGAGGTAAGAATGGGTCGATTTGCATTCTTCTGCATGCTAGCCTCCAGTTGAGCCAGCGCCGTTTGTTGAAAAGGCTATCTTTTTCCCACTGGATTGATTTAGTTTCTTTGTCAAAGATCAAGTGACCATAGGAGTGTGGATTCATTTCTGGGTCTTCAATTCTATTCCATTGATCTATCTGCCTGTCACTGTACCAATACCATGCAGTTTTTAATACAATTGTTCTGTGGTACTGCTTGAGGTCTGGAATACTGATTCCCCCTGTTCTTTTACTGTTGAGAATACTTTTCGCTATCCTGGGTTTTTTTGTTATTCCAGATAAATTTATGAATTGCTCTTTCTAACTCTAAGAAGAATTGAGTTGGGATTTTGATGGGGAGTGCGTTGAATTTGTATATTGATTTTGGCAAGACGGTAATTTTTACCTTATCATTTTTATATTTTTACTTTATTTACTTTATTAATCCTGTCAATCCATGATCTTGGGAGATCTTTGCATTTTCTGAAGTCTTCTTTGATTTCTTTCTTCAGAGACTTGAAGTTCTTATCATGCAGATCTTTCACTTGTTTGGGTAGAGTCACCCAAGATATTTTATGTTGTTTGTGACTATTTTAAAGAAGTCGTTTCCCCAATTTCTTGACCGTAGTTGTGTGGATTCATATCTGGGTCTTCAGTTCTATTCCATTGATCTTCCTGCCTGTCTCTGTACCATTACCATACAGTTTTTATCACTATTGCTCTGTGATGATTATTCCTCCAGTAGATTTTTTGTTTTGGAGAATAGTTTTTACTATCCTGGGTTTTTTGTTATTCCAAATGAATTTGCAGATTGCTCTTTCTAGCTCTATGAATAACTGATTTGGAATTTTGTTGGGGATTGCATTGAATCTGTAGATTGCTTTTGGCAAGATGGTCATTTTTACTATATTAATCCTTCCAATCCATGAGCATGGGAGATCCTTCCATCTTCTGAGATCTACAATTTCTTTCTTCAGAGACTTGAAGATCTTGTCATATAGATCTTTCACTTGCTTGGTTAGAGTCACACCAAGGTATGTAATATTATTTGTGACTATTGTGAAGGGTGTCATTTCCCTAATTTCTTTCTCAGCTTGTTTACCCTTTGAGTAGAGGAAGGCTACTGATTTGTTTGAGGTAATTTTGTATCCAGTCACTTTGCTGAAGTTGTTTATCGCTTTAGGAGTTCTCTGGTGAAATTTTTGGGGTCGCTTAAGTATATGATCATATCATCTTGAAATAGTGATATCTTGACTTCTTCCCTTCCATTTTGTATACATTTGACCTCCTTTTATTGTCTAATTGCTCTGGCTAGGACTCCGAGTACTATATTGAATAGATAGGTAGAGAGTGGGCAACCTTGTCTGGTCCCTGAATTTAATGGGATTGCTTCAAGTTTCTCTTCATTTAGTTTGATGTTAGTTACCAGTTTAAAATATATTGCTTTCACTATGGTTAGGTATGGACCCTGAATTCCTGATGTCTCCAAGACTTTTATCATGAAAGGATGCTGAATTTTGTCAATAGCTTTTTCAGAATGTAATGAAATGATCATGTGTTTTTTTCCCTTTGAGTTTGTTAATGCAGTGAATTATATTGATGAATTTCCATATATTGAACCATCCCTGCAACACTGGGATGAAGCCTACTTGATCGTGGGGAATTATTGTTTTGATGCATTCTTGGATTCGGTTGACCAGAATTTTGTTGAGAATTTTTGCATCAATGTTTATAAGGGAAATTGGCCTGAAGTTCTCTTTCCTTGTTTGGTCCTTGTTTGGTTTAGGTATAAGCATTATTGTGGCTTCATAGAATGAACTGGGTAGTGTTCCTTGAGTTTCTATTTTGTGGATTAGTTTGACGAGTATTGGTATTAATTCTTCTTGAAGATCTGATAGAATTCCCCACGAAACCCATCTGGTCCTGGGCTTTTTGTTGTTGTTGTTGGGAGACTATTAAGCACTGCTTCTATTTCCACAGGACTTATGGGACTATTTAGATGGTTTATTTGATCCTGTTTTAACGTTGACGCCTGATCTGTCTCTAGAAAATTGTCCATTTTGTCCAGATTTTCCAATTTTGTTGAATATAAGCTCTTGTGTAGGATCTATTTTTTGAATTTACACAGTTTCTGTTGTTATGTGTCCCTTTTCAGTTTTGAGTTTATTAATTTGGGTAGTGCCTCAGTGCCCTCTGTTTAGTTTGGCTAAGGGTTTATCTATCTTGTTGATTTTCTCAAAGAACCAACTCCTGGTTTTGTTGATTCTTTGTATGATTCTTTTTGCTTCTATTTGGTTGATTTCTGCCCTGAATTTGATTATTTAATGACATCTACTCTTCTTGACTGCATTTGCTTCTTTTTGTTCTAGAGATTTCATGTGTGTTGTCAAACTTCTAGTGTAAGATCTCTCCAATTTCTTTTTGGAGGCAATTAGAGCTAAGGGTTTTCCTCTTAGCACTGCTTTCATTGTGTCCCATAAGGTTTGGCATGATGTGTGCTCATTTTCATTAAATCCTAAAAAGTCTTTAATTTCTTTCTTTATTTCTTCCTTGACCAAGCTATCATTGAGTAGAGCATTGTTCAACTTCCATGTGTATGTGTATTTTTCTGTTGTTTTTGCTTGAATTCAAGACCAGACTTTTGTCATGGTGATCTGATAGAGTGCACGGAATTATTTTAATATTCCTGTATCTTTTGAGGCCTGTTTTGTGACAAATTATATTATCAATTTTGGAGAAGGTACCATGAGGTGCTGAGAAGAACATGTATTCTTTCGCTTGAGGATAGAATGTTCTATAAATATCTGTTAGATCCATTTGTTCCATACCTTTAGTTAAACTGTGTCTCTGCACCTTTCTGTTTCCATGATTTATCCATTGTTGTGAGTGGGGTGTTGAAGTCTCCCACTATAATTGTGTGGGGTGCAATATGTGCTTTCAGCTTTAGTAAAGTTTCTTTTATGAATGTGGGTGCCCTTGCATTTGGAGCATAGATGTTCAGAATTGAGAGTTCATCTTGGTAGATTTTTCCTTTGTTAAGTATGAAGTTTCCCACCTTATCTTTTTGACAACTTTTGGTTGAAAGTCAATTTTATCTGATATAAGTATAGCCACTCCAGCTTGTTACTTGGGACCATTTGCTTGGAAAATTGTTTTCCAATCTTTGACTCTGAGGTAATGAGTGTCTTTGTCACTGAGGTAGGTTTCTTGTATGCAGCAAAATGTTGGGTCCTGTTTACATATCCAGTCTGTTAGTCTGTCTTTTTGTTGGAGAATTGAGACCATTGCTATTAAGTGATATTAAGAAATAGTGATTGCTGCTTCCTGTTATTTTCATTGTTACAGGTGGAATTCTGTTTGTGTGGCTATCTTCTTTTGTGTTTGTTGAAAGAAGATTATTTTATTGCTTTTTCTAGGGTGTAGTTTCCTGCCTTATGTTGGTATTTTCCACCCATTATCCTTTGAAGTGCTGGGTTTTTGGAAAGATATTGTATAAATTTCGTTCTGTCATGGAATCTTGTTTTCTCTACCTATGGCAATTGAGAGTTTTGCTGGAGATAATACCTGGACTGACATTTATGTTCTCTTGTAGTCTGTATGACATCTGCCCAGGATCTTCTAGCCTTCATAGTTTCCAGTGAGAAGTATGGTATAATTCTGATAGGTCTGCATTTATATGTTGCTTGACCTTGTTCCCTTACTGCTTTTAATATTCTTTCTTTGTTTAGTGCATTTGGTGTTTTAATTATTATGTGTCTGGAGGAGTTTCTGTTCCGGTCCAGTCTGTTTGGAGTTCTGTAGACTTCTTGTATGTTCATGGGTATCTCTTTTTTTAGGTTTGGGAAGTTTTCTTCTATAATTTTGTTGAAGATATTTACTGGCCCTTTAAGTTGGAAATCTTCGCTCTCTTCTATACCTATGATCCTAGGTTTGGTCTTCTCATTGTGTCCCGGATTTCCTGGATGTTTTGAGTTACAAGTTTTTTGCATTTCGCATTTTCTTTGACTGTTGAGTCAATGTTTTCTATGGTACCTTCAGCACCTGAGATTCTTTCTTCTCTCTCTTGTATTCTGTTGTTTATGCTTGCATCTATGACTCCTAAATTCTTTTTCAAGGTATTCTATCTCCTGAGATGTATCATTTTGTAATTTCTTTATTGTTTCTACTTCCAGTTTTAGATCCTGTTTTGTTCAGTTCCTTCACTTGTTTGTTTGTGTTTTCCTGAAATCCTTTAAGGGATTTTTTGTGTTTCCTCTTTAAGGGCTTCTACTTGTTGACCCATTTTCTCCTGTGTTTCTTTAAGTGATTTTTGTGTTTTCTCTTTAAGGTATTCTGCCTGTTGAACCATGTTCTCCTGTGTTTCTTTAAGGTATTTTTGTGTTTCCTCTTTTAGGGTTTCTACCTGTTGACCAATGCTCTCCCATAATTTCCTAAGGGATTTTTGTGTTTTCTCTTTAAGAGCTTATACCTGTTGACCCATGTTGTCTTGTATTTCTTTAAGGGATTTTTGTGATTCCTCTTTAAGGGCTTCTACTTTTGATCCATATTCTCTTGTATTTCTTTAAGGGAGTTATTTATGTCCCTCTTGAAGTCCTCTATCAACATCATGAGATGGGATTTCAAATCCAGCTCTTGCTTTTCAGGGGTGTTAGGGTATCCAGGATTTGCTCTTATGGGAGAACTGGGTTCTGATAGTGCTATGTTGTGTTGGTTTCTCTAGGTAATGATCTTGCATTTGCCTTTTGCCATCTAGTTTTCTCTGGTGTTAGCTGGTCTTGTGTTCTCTGATTTTGACTTATCTATCCTGTAAACCTGTGTATATGTACTCCTGGGATTCCTGTTCTCTCTGTGCACAAAGGTATGTAGGCTCTCCTGGGAGACCAGCTCTCCTGTGTTCCCAGGCCTCTCTGCACTCCAAATGACCTAATTGTGGCTAGCTCTCTAGGAAGTATCAGGAGATGGCGTCTTCCTTGTGGCAGACCTGGAAAGATTCTGCCACAGCAAAAAGAGCAAATGCCCTGAGTGACTGGTTCTCTAGGAAGTACCAGAAGATGGAATCTTCATTGTAGTAGAGCTGGCAAGGTTCAACTGCCCTGAGTGGCTGGTTCTCAACTGTCCAGAGTGGTTGGTTATCTTGGAAGTATCAGGAGATGGAATCTTCACTGCAACAGAGCTTGCAAGTTTCTGCCCCAGCAGGTAGGGCAGACCACAGTGGGAGGGAGAGAAGGCTCTGAAGGGGTTGTTCTTTGGAAGGGCAGGGCTTTTGGGGGTTGCTTGGTAGTGAGTCCTGCCAGACCACAGGCAGCAGCTCTGAGTCTCCAGAGGTGGGATGGGGGTTCTTACCAACTGCCCCGAGTGGCTGGTTCTCTAGGAAGTATCAGAAGATGGAATCTTCACTGTAGCAGAGCTAGCAAGGTTCTGCCCCAGCAGGAAGGGCAGGCAATGGTTTTATGTGGGCTTTTCTGTTGTTTTTGTTGCTATTGAAGACCACCATTACTCCATAGTGATCTGATAGGAGGCATCTAATTATTTCAATCTTCTTAAATCTGTTGAGGTCTGTTTTGTGACCAATTATATGGTCGATTTTGGAGAAGGTACCATGAGGTGCTGAGAAGAAGGTATATTCTTTTGATTTAGGATAAAATGTTTCATATATATATATATATATATATATATATATATATATATATATATATATATTCCATTTGATCCAAAACTTCAATTAGTTTCATTGTGTCTCAGTTTAGTTTCTGCTTCCCTGATTGGTCCATTGAGGAGAGTGCAGTGTTAAAGTAACCCACAATTACTGTGTGAGGTGCAATGTGTGCTTTGAGTTTTAGTAGAGTTTCTTTTATGAATGAGGGTGCCCTTGCATTTGGAACATAAATGTTCAGAATTGAGAGTTCTTCTTGGTGGACTTTTCCGTTGAAGAGTATGAAATGTCCATCCTTATCATTTTTTTTGATAACTTTAGGTTGAAAGTCAATTTTATCCGATATTAGAATGGTTACTCCAGCTTGTTTCCTGGGATCATTTGCTTGGAAAATTGTTTTCTAGCCTTTTACTCTGAGGTAGTGTTTGTCTTTGACACTGAGGTGCATTTCCTGTATGCAGCAAAATGCTGGGTCCTGTTTAAGTATCCAGTCTGTTAGTTTGTGTCTTTTTATTGGGGAATTGAGTCCATTGATGTTAAGTGATATTAAGGAATAGTGATTGCTGCTTCCTGTCATTTTTGATGTTATTTTTATGCTTGAGTGATTATCTACTTTTGGGTTGTTGAAAGAAGATTACTATCTTCCTATTTCTAAGGTTAGCTGCCCTCTATTATCCTTTGTAGGGCTGGATTTGTGGAAAGATAATCTGTAAATTTTGTTTTATCATGAAATATCTTGGTTTCTCCATCTATGGTAATTGAGAGTTTTGTTGGTTATAGTACTCTGGGCTGGCATTTGTGTTCTCTTAGAGTCTGTATAAGATCTGCCCAGGATCTTCTAGCTTTCATGGTCTCTCATGAGAAGTCTGGTGTAATTCTGATAGGTCTTTCTTTTTATGTTACTTGGCCTTTTTCTCTTACTGCTTTTAATATTCATTCTTTGTTTAGTACATTTGATGTTTTGATTATTATGTGATGGGAGGTATTTCTGTTCTGTTCCAGTCTGTTTGGAGTTCTGTAGGCTTCTTTTATGTTCATGGGCATCTCTCTTTTTAGGTTAGTGAAGTTTCCAATAACAAAATACAGTAGTGCTTTTTTTTAAACAAAAAAAAATCCTATTGTTTCATTTATTAACATTCCAAATCTTGCTCCCCCTTGCAGGTCCCCCCTTCAAATCATCCCCATTCTCTTCACCTCTGAGAGTGTGCTCCCCACCACCACTACCCACTTCACTCACCCACCTATCCCTCTTACCCACCTGCCCCCTTCACCTTTCTTCATGCATCCCCCTTGCCTGTGATATCAAGTCTCTACAAGATTAACCAAATCTACTCCCTCTGAGGCCAGGCAAAGCAGTTCTCTGTTACATATGTGCCAGTGGCCACAGACCAGAGATCTATCCTCTTTGGCTGGTGGTTTATACTCTGGGGGCTTCCAGATGTCTGGATTAGTTGATACTGTTGGTCTTCCTATGGGTTTGCAGTCCAAAATCAAATCCCACTTGTCCTATTTTGCCAATTGAATACTGAGGAGCCAGAAGCTGGGATGGAAGACTACTAGCTCAGAATGGCAGAGAAAGCATCCAACCTACCTTCCTCTTCAAATGACATCCCAGAAGGAAAAAAACCAGTTCATCTACTCTACATAGTTGTAAACCCTGTAAACATTATTTTTATATAAATATATGTTGTAAATTAATACAATGTCTGTTTTTCTTTATACTAGTCAACTCTCCAATAACCAGAGAAACCAAGATTTATTTAAGGCTATATTGCAATACTTGGGCAGTCAATTGACCTCTTTTAATCCTTGAAGCTTATCTGGCTACCTTTCAATGTATGTGTAAAACTTCTCTGCAGACTTGTTAATTGTAATAGGTAGCCTGTACAGTTTTGCATAATTAGTCAACTATTCACAAAAAAATTATTTGTTTTCAAATGTTATTAATTTAAATTTTATTTTACCATGTGTTACCTAGAGATTATGAAGAAATGTTGGAACATAAGCGTTAAAAAACATATACTTAGAAAATGCTGATTTTAGAGGAGTATCATTTCCTTATTTATTTTTGTCATTGTTGTATTTTTTTGTTTTGGTTTTGCTTATGTTTTTGTGGCAATTTTAATGTTTGATGGAAATAAGCAAATTGCATTCCTAGTTTTATGAGTTTTATTGTGAAGAGATACATGTTATTCAACAACATTTATGAACCACTTAACATAATTATAAGACTATTCTGTTATATTTTTATAAAAAGTTATAATTCATTGTCAAAATCTTAAAAAGATCATTTCATTACAATGAACTAGACATATTAATTTTAAGGTTTTGTGAAAATGTTAATATATATTTTTAGCTTATAGATTTGTTGTAATTTGGTAGTCTGAAAGAACAAAAACTATGGTTTTGAATACTTGAGCTCAGAATTATTCACCTAACAAGGAATATAGTGAGAATAGGCAGAAAAATTGAAACAAAAGAATGGTCTTCATAAATTATTTAAACTTTAAAACCTCATTCATTCTCTAAAATGTGGGGTGATCTTTGTATCTTCACATCTAAGCTATTGAAAACAAATCTTGCATGTGTGATACTAGAATACTATTCTATAGAATAACATATGTATTGTAACATGATAAATGGAAATACTAATAACTAAGGACATGAATTGGATAATACTAAATGCTTACCAAATATTTATTGTAATTTGGAGACATACTTAATTTTAGAAATGACTTAATGTTTTAGGGCCACCTCAGAATGCCATTCATATACATTCTTAATACACAGAGCTGCATATCCTATAATTCTGTATTGCTTAGAAAGAGTGCCTAAACTACAAATGTAATATTTTGAGCTAGGAGTCTAATATTTCTGATGATGCTTACCTTTACACAAAAAATAATGTTTTTATCATAGTAGAGGTACTGAATTGTGGCAGTAGACATATACAAAATAATTTTTATGAAATATTTCATTCTAAAGGAGAATAATTTTACCCTTTTCTGTCTCCACAGACCAATAAAAAATTCACCATTTCATCAAGAACTAAAGATTGATATTCATAACAAGGCCAAGAATTTTCATTCAATAGGAATATATTTCCAGCTTAATTTTGATATGACATTAGAAGGAGATTATATGTTTTAACTGTTTTGTGTTTTTTTTCTTCAGCTAAGCTATGCAATAAAACAGCCTGCTGTGCCTTTGTTCCATTATCAATCAATACTAATTGATGAAGTGGAACATGAGTTACAAAAAAATCAAGAGATGTTAATTATGTTTTGTTTTTGTGCAATCTTATTCAAAAGGATTAGAATATTTCTCATGTTTACTCATAACTCATCAAAGTGTACCTGAAAATAGAACTACTAAGAGATTGGGACTACACTAGATCACAAGAAGTAACAATCAATTTAACTGAAAATTTTCCATTTTAAAGATCCATATGAAAAAAAGAATTGTTGACAGCATCTTAGATTTCTAAGTCATAAGTACTCAAATGCTTTTCTGTCAAACATAAACATACTAATTTATGTTTAATTATAAAGTGTTATAGTATATTAATTGTCAAAAAAAGTTGCTTGTAAAATGATTCAATATGTTCAAGAGAGAAGAAAAGATAATAAGCTGCAAACATAAGTACACTTGAAACAATATATTTGTTAAGGCTGAGTTGACTTTAGAACACATTCAGCACAAGTTCTGTACAAGGGAGGTCTAGTATATGTAAAACTTTGTAGAAGATGATGTTTCTATGTCATGAATATATTCCAGGTCTCTCATTTATACTTACCTAAGTACTTTCTCTATTCACCATTTAAATTTGTTTCAAAGTATAATATTTTTTCAAAAATAGCATTATATTTATTGTATATACATTATATATATATATATGTATATATATATATCATAATATGTACCTATTTGCAAGAAGTAGGTACTCATTAAAAGTTCTGGATTAGGCATTGATTTAAAGAAAACACAAAAAATAAGTAACACAAAAAGTTACACATTGTGAAAATAATATCGTTTTTAAGTTTTATTAAATTACTAGGTATAATTTTACATTTTTGTTCATTTGTAATATTTCTTCTCTTTAATAGACTATTGAATATTTGTTTCAGAGTTCACCATGAATGTTCATTAGTAAAACTATAAATAAAATAAAATAATTCACTGACCTGTGTTCTTGCTCCAAAAGGCAAATTAATGCCTCATGCAATAATTGTATTATAATATACTTCACAATCATAGAATATACCTCCAGAATATTTTATTACTTTAGCCTACTTAACAACAAAATTCAAATGGTCTCTAAATATTACAGTTAAATCTGTTCTTCTCATAGATGTTGTGGATGGATTGATTCCGCAAAATGACACTTCTACTATGTGTCTATTTATAGAACTCATTCTTATCTATTCACAACACCAAGAATGAAAAAGTTTCAACAGTGATTGGTAAGTCAATACAAAAATGACTTTTAGACCCCAGAACTGTGCATTATGGTTTACATCTATAATCTCAACACATGTAAGTTTGAACCTGAAAATCCATGTGTTCTAAGTCAGTTTGGGCTACACAGCAAAATGTAAGCCAGCCTGGGCTGCAGGTCAAGAGCATGATTGGAAGAAAGAAAGGAAGAAAGAAAGGAAGAAAGAAAGAAAGAAAGAAAGAAAGAAAGAAAGAAAGAAAGAAAGAAAGAAAGATGATAGATAGATAATAGGTGACAGACAAACAGACAAGCCAACAGGCAGATTAAGTCATAGAAAGACTACAAAATCTGAGATGTACTTGCCCAAATTACTCTCTGCAAATTGACCAGCTGAGGGACTATGAGTTAAATACTGTCCATTTCGAGAAGATGTGACTTGTGTAATGCATTAATCTAGAGCAGGCCAGTGCTCCCAAGTAGCTGACTGACAGAAAATGATCTTCAAGTTTTGAGTATACCTTTTGTTTTGTTTGTTGCATCAATTATTGTTGACGTTGTTGATAAATTTTTGTGGATTTGGGGACAGAAAAAGGCATGGAGAGAACAAACCTAAAATTAATGTATTGCGAGGTATAAAGGGGTCCAGTAGGATTAAAAGGAGAAAAAAAATTAACATCAAAATATATTATACAAAAACATTTTTAAAGAAGAAAAAGAAAAAAAATTGTCCCAATAGCAAACTTTTTTGCATTTCTTTTGCAAAGAAACCCATTTTCTATCATCATATTTTTGCTACTATCATTTGAGTAGTTAACAGAAAATATTTTTGCATTTTCCCATCCTTTAGATTTGTAATTTAACATTCTACATCAGAAACTGGGTATATTAAAGCCTTTGTCATGAATAAAATTTATTCAAAACTGAACTATATAGCTACTTCCGGGATAGCCAGGACTACAAAGAGAAACCCTGATTTCCAAAATACAAACAAAAACAAATAAAATAAAAATATTTCAATGAATGTCTTCCAGATTAGAAAATGTAATAGTATTCTAAGGATTAAAACACGACAAGTAAAACATCAACAACAAACAAACCGATGAAGTGTGTTATGGGAAAGAATATTTGGTTACGTTCTTGATATGGTGATTTCAAATAAATTGCTTTGAATGTGACAAGATATTTGAAAAAATCTTTTCTTTTCTTTTCTTTTCTTTTCTGTAAAGATATTTATTTAGAAATGTCCAACTCAAAACGACAACTCCTAACACAAGAAGATTATAGTTAGGATAGTTATAGAAGAAGATGTATAATTGCATCATAGGAGGTTAAAGTCAGAACGTGAGAGAACCTATTACCAAAAGAAGGATGAAAGGTAAAATGAATAATGCCAAAAAAGAAGATGAAGGGAAAAATATTTAAAAAAAACAATTAACACAATGATTTTAAGAAACTTTAAAATTTGTACGTTGGTGTAGCAAGTCTCTGGGACAGAAAGTAAAGAAAATTCTTTTTATCAAAGAATTTGATAAACAGCCAAGAAATTAAGCAACACTACAATGACTTATGGTTTCAGATTTTATAGTTAGACAGTGGAAGATCAAAATCAATATGGCCATCATGATTCAAGGTATAGTGTAGACAATGATTGTCTAGATGGACCTGAAGTATAATCACTGAGGACAGTGTGTGAAATACAAAGGTGAGAAAAATCCAGAGTTACTTCAGGGACTCACTAATAGCTCAGAGTATGTGTAACTTAGATTCCTAGCAAACGAGTTGGGAAAGAGCTATTGAAATGGCAGGTGAAGCTACATTGTGCCTAGGTTGTGAGAAAATGTAGGTTTAATATAACTTATGCAGTCAGACCACAACCACTGCAGAAACTTTAGGCCACTTGAACATATTGTAGGTAAATAATTGCTTCTTTCAAGATTTGAAATTCCAAATTTCAGAACAAAATATTATCTGCAGGTAGAAGGAGTGTGAGGCCATAAAATTGAAGTGGAGAAGAAAATTGAAAGATTTTAGGGGATTTTGTCTAGCACCTCTGATGAGTCTTAGTGTGTCAGAGTTCTGGGGTTTTGAGCAAAGCTGAGAATCCTAGGCAAATAAGTATTCCACTTCTGAGAAGCAGCTTCTGGCTTGCTTTGGGCCCTGGCAGGATATTCACATTCTTCAAAAAGGACTGCCCTTAAAGAACTCTATGTTATCTGCTGCAGAAAGCAATGGCCACACTATTACAGGCAGAACACCATCCTCCAGTGGATGCAACAGGAAATAGGACATGTAATAGGAAAGAAGATGTGACCTAAAATATTATCTACAATTCCTTTCAACTATCGAACTCAACTTTCCTTTACCATATCGCTCTTCCTATTCTCTATTGCATATAGAATAAGGTATTTTATTTTCATTTAAAATTATGCAGCTATATCTTATATGAAACATGATTTCCCATTTCAAAAAGTTGACACAAAAACTCAAAGCTTTCTTAGTTACATGAATACTTATGCTACTTCTTCTCTGTAAAATGATAAATCTTATCATCAATGTTTTAATCACACAATTGCAAAGATAATTGAAATTGATATGGCCTGTAGAAAATTGAAAACAAGAGTGAAGTACACAGAAGTAATTGGTAAACATCCACATATGTTTTGCTTACGAGCTGACTATAATAGCACCATTGCTGATTTAGGCTGTGCTGCTCCATGGTGCATTCTGTATTGTCTCTGCCGACAGCTTGATAATGCAATTGTTTGAGTTAATAGAACTGACACAGCAACAAAATATTTACCCTGAAGATGTTGAGTTTTTGCTAAATTCTTTATGGCAGTTCAGGAAAGTAAAAATTGCAAAAATTTGCCCAAGTCAGATTAAAAGGTTATGATTATTCAGCATTCTTTAAATTTGTATCCAAATAAGAAAAGCTGACTACTAATTTCAAAAATGAAACAAAATGAAGAAATTAAAAATAATGTACTATTACTTTTATCTCTCTCATTAAAAAAGAACAGGCTTAGCTGGGTGTGGTGATGGGTGCCTTTAATCCAAGCACTTGGGAGGCAGAGGCAGGCAGATTTCTGAGTTCGAGGCCAGCCTGGTCTTATAGAGTGAGTATCATATTTTGCCACATATCTTTACAGACACATGTAAGCTTTGACCTTGCTGTTTCAGTTTTTGTGAGTTCATATGAGCATTGCTTAGTTGATTCTGAAGAGTATGGAAGTATAAAAGGTAAATATTAAAAATTACCCTGAAGCAAAATTATTAAATTCATCAATAGAGTTCTGACTTAATGGAAAAGCTAGAACTTGATCATCCTCTTCCTTTCTGAAAAAAAAAATTAGAGTGATAGCACCCTGGTAATCTAAGCAAATGTAGGCACCTACCTATTTCTGAGTCAAGAAAATTATGTATCCTTACTTCTTTCCAAGTAATATTACAAGAGCCATTTTGGGATGATATTACTCACTTTCTTTAGTGGTGAGTTCAATTTATTAATTCATTATTATTTACTTACTAATATTAAGTATTGTTTTACATTTTTATAACACAAGATGAGAAACAAACAGAAGACTGCATTTTTTTCTTTCTTAACTACAAAGACTATGTAAATTAGGATTAAAAAGTTCATAATCATCAATGACCAGGATTGCATCCAGAGCCAAGTCAGCCATCATTGTACTACGCCATATCCAATGCCTATCAATTGCATTGCGAAACCAGATATTCCTACTACTATCCACTTATAAACATGGATCTTGTCTTAATTAGGGTTACTAGTACTGTGATGAAACATCATGATATAAAGCAACTTTACGAAGAAATGATTTTTTTTTCGCTAATGTAAGAGGAGTTACAGTGCATTAAGAAAAGGCAAAGCAAGAACTGAAACCAGACAGGAAATGGAAGACAGGAAGTTAAGCCTAGTCCATGGAGTTCTTCTCATAGGCTTTCTCCTATGATTTTTCACAGTCAGGTTCCTTACAGAACTGAAAACCAATACTCAAGAGGTGGAATCAACCACAATGGGATGGGCCCTACCCCATCAAACACTAACACATTAAAAAGATCTATATACTTTTGTTTATAGTCCATTATTATGAAGGAAATTTCTCAATTAAGGTTCTTCCTTCTTATATGACTCTAGCTTGCTTCAAAAAGGCATAAGATCAGAGAGCACAAATCCTAGCTACTTTTCTGAAAGCTGATGTCATTAGAAGTATTCACATGCACACAGTCCTGTGGTCATTTCCTCAACAGACAACTGTGTAACAATAATGTTATCAGTATTAAAGTTGGCCATCTATTAAGGTAATTTTTTTCAATGTAATTCTAAATTTTCGTAGATTTTATGCTTATAACAAGGGAAACTCCAAGGAACACTTAGCACAAGTCTCCATTGAATTTCCAACTGGGATAACAAGATTAAGCCAAATGTTTGAGATTTGCTCCAGGGAGCCAGGCAGCTCCACAGCCTTCTGTGCACAGCCTGCCAGGAGACAGTGATCTCCCAGCAGTGCTTTCACTTCTGAACACAGAGGTGAGATCTCCAATATCTCTCCATTTCTGTCTGGAAGGGAACAGCTAGGAGCACACAGGACATACGATCAGTGGAGCAGCAGGGACAGGAGCTTTCTGATCACCATCTGTACCCTGTAGCTGAGTGGCTCCACAGCCATCTGCACACAGACCTCTCAGAAGAGAGCTGGTCTCCCAGGAATAATGACACAGGCTTATAGGCCCACAGGAGGAACAAGCTCCAGCCAGAGACAGCAAGACCAACTAACATCAGAGATAACCAGTTAGTTAAAGGCAAGTGCAAGAACCCTACCAATAGAAACCAAGGCTACTTGGTAACTATCAGAACACAGTTTTCCCACCACACCAAGTCCTGGATACTCCAACACATTGGAAAAGCAAGAGTTGGATTGAAAATCTTATCTCATGATGATGATAGAAGACTTTAAGAAGAACATAAATAACTCCCTTAAAGAAATACAGGAGAACACAGGTAAACAGGTAGAAGCCCTTAAAAAGATACAGGAAAATACAACCAAACAGGTGAAGGAGCTGAACAAAACTATTCAGGATTTGAAAATGGAAGTTGAAACAGTAAAGAAATAAGAAAAGGTGACAACATTGGAGATATAAAACCTAGGAAAGAAATCAGGATTCATAGATGCAAGTATCAACAACAGAATACAAGAGAGAGAAGAGAGAATCTCGGGTGCAGAAGATACCACAGAAAACATTGAAACAACAGTGAAAGAAAATACAGAATGAAAAAAGCTCCTGACTCAAAACATCCAGGAAATCCAGGGCACAATGAGAACACCAAATAGGGATAGAAAAGAGCAAATACTCCAAAATTAAAGGGCCAGTAAATATCTTCTACAAAATTATAGAAGAAAACTTTCCTAACCTAAAGAAAGAGATACCCATGGACATACAAGAAGCCTACAGAACTCCAAATAGATTGGACCAGAAAAGAAATTCCCTCATCACATAATAATTAAAACACCAAATGCACAAAAGAAAGAAAGAATACTAAAAGCAGTAAGGGAAAAATGTCAAATAACATATAAAGGAAGACCTATCAGAATTATAACAGACTTCTCACCAGAGAATATGAAAGCTAGAACATCCTGGGCAGATATCATACAGAACCTAAGAGAACACAAATTCCAGCTCAGGCTACTATACCCAGCAAAACTCTCAATTACCATAAATGGAGAAACCAAGAATTCCATGACAAAACCATATTTACACAATATCTTTCCACAAATCCCACCCTTCAAATGATAATAAATAGAAATCCTCAACATAAGGAGGGAAAACACACCCTAGTAAAAGCAAGAAAGTATCTTCTACTAACAAACAAATAAGAAGACAGACATGTAAACATAACTCCACTTTTAACAACAATAATACCAGGAAGCAACAATCATTTTTCCTTAATGGACTCAATTCCCCAAGTAAAAAGATGTAAACTAAAAAAAAAAAAGACATAGACTAACAGACTGGATATGTAAACAATACTCAACATTTTGCTGCATTCAAGAAACCAACCTCAGTGAAAAAGACAGATACTACCTTAAATTAAAAGACTGGAAAACAATTTTCCAAGCAAATGTGTAGAGAGTCATATTGAAGTGCTTTATCTCCTGGCAGCTGCCTGCATTTTTCCCCTACTCCAAGTTCTGAGAGAGGATCTCCAGACCCCAGTGAGCTACACCTTCCCCCACACCTGGTGGAGCTGGCAGAGCTGGGAGGGGGGAGCAAGCCTTTTGTCACACCTCAGCCTCCCGCAGAGTAACAAACCTTATGGAATCAACATCCTCCAGAAACAGTGGAGCCAAGGCCCTGCTGAGAAGCACTGAGAAGACTGTGCAACCCTGGGATGGAGGGTCATGCCCACAGAGCATATATTGCCGCTCATTATCTCCAAGTAAAGAGAGATTTTGTACAGTCATGCAGTAACGTCTCTGTATGTTTTCTTTCTCTCGACCCCCATCATTTTACTTCCCAGCTCTCTGTTCACAGAAAACTTGCTCCTGTGCAACTCCCAGGAGGTTTCACAAATGGTCCCAGGAAAGAAGCTGGAGCAGCCATTCTAATATCAAATAAAATCAACTTTTAAACTAAAGTTATCAAAAAAAAGATAAGGAAGGACACTTCATACTCATCAAAGGAAAATATACAAAGAAGAACTCTCAATTCTGAATATCTATGCTTCAAATGCAAGGGCACACATATTCATAAAAGAAACATTACTGAAGCTCAAAGCACGCATTGCACCTCATGCAATAATAGTTGGAGACTTCAACACCCCACTTTCATCAATGGACAGATCATGGAAACAGAAACTAAAGAGAGAAAGAGTGAAACTACCAGAAACTATGAACCAAAAGAATTTATCAAATATCTATAGAACTTTTATCCAAAAAAAAAAAAAAGTATACCTTCTTCTCAGCACCTCATAGTACCTTCTCCGAAATTGACCATATAATCGGACTCAAAACATGCCTCAACAGATATAAGAAGATTAAAATAATCCCATGCATCCTAAGAGATCACCATGAATTAAGACTGACTTCAATAACATCAAAAACAATAGAAAGCTCAAATATATGTGGAAGCTGAACAGCACTCTACTCAAAGATAACTTGGTCAAGGAAGAAATAAAGAAAGAAGTTAAAGACTTTTTAGAATTTAATGAAAATGAAGCCACAACATCCCCAATCCTATGGAACACAATGAAAGCAGTCCTAAGAGGAAAATTCATAGCTCTGAGTGCCTGCAAATAGAAACTGGAGAGAGCATACATTAGCAGCTTGACAACACAACTGAAATCTCTAGAACAAAAAGAAGGAAATACATCCAAGAGGAGTAGACGGAGGACATACTGAAACTCAGGGCTGAAATCAACCAAATATGAACAAAAATAACTATACATACAATGAACCAAACCAGGAGCTAGTTCTTTGATAAAATCAACAACATAGATATACCCTTAACCAGAATAACCAGGGGCACAGAGGCAGTATCCAAATTAACAAAATCAGAAATGAAAAGGGAAATATAACAACAGAAACAGAGGAAACCCAAAAAAATCATTAGAGCCTACTACAAAAGTCTTTATTCAACAAAACTGGAAAATCTGGATGAAATGGACAATTTCCTAGAGAGATACCAAGTACCAAAGTTAAATCAGGATCAGATAAATTATCTAAACAGCCCTATAACCCCTAATGAAATAGAAACAGACATCAATAGTCTCCCAACTAAGAAAAGCCCAGAACCAGATGGGTTTAGTGCAGAGTTCTAAAAGACCTTCAAAGAAGACCTAATAAAAATACTTTCCAAAGTACTCCACAAAATAGAAACAGAAGTAACACTACCCAATTCATTCTATGAAGCCACAACTACTCTAATACCTAAACCACATAAAGACCCTACAAACAAGGAGAACTTCAGACCAGTTTCCCTTATGAATATCAATGCAAAAGTATTCAATAAAATTCTTGCATTCTGAATTGAAGAACACATCAAAACGATCATCCATCATGATCAAGTAAGTTTCATCTCAGGGATGAAGGTATGGTTAAATGTAAGGAAATCCATGAATGTAATACACTACATAAAATAATGCAAAGAAAAAACCACATGTTCATCTTATTAGATGCTGAAAAACCATTTGAGAAAATTCAGCATCCCTTCATGGTAAAAGTCTTGGAAAGATCAAGAATTCAAGGCCCATACCTAAACATAGTAAAAACAGTATATGGCAAACCAGTAGCCAACATCAAACTAAATGGAGAGAAACTTGAAGCAATCCCACTGAAATCAGGGACTAGACAAGACTGTCCACTCTCTCCATACCTATTCAATATAGTACTCAAAAGTCCTATCCAGAGCAATTAGACAACAAAAAGAGGTCAAAGGGATACAAATTGGAAAGGAAGAAGTCAAAATATCATTATTTGCAGATGATATGATTGTATACTTAATTGTCCACCAAAATTCCACCAGAGAACTTCTAAACCTGATAAACAACTTCAGCAAAGTGACTGGATATAACATTAACTCAAACAAATCAGTAGCCTTCTTCTACTCAAAGGATAATCAGGCAGAGAAAGAAATTAGAGAAAAAACTCCCTTTATAATAGTCGCAAATAATATTAAATACCTTGGTGTGATCCTAACTAGACAAGTGAAAGATCAGTATAACAAGAACTTCTAGTCTCTGAAGAAAGAAATCAAAGATTTCAGACGATGGAAAAATCTACCATGCTCATGGATTGGCAGGATGAATATAGTAAAAATGGCCATTTGGCAATAGCAATCTACAGATTTAATGCAATCCCCATCAAAATTCCAACTCAATTCTTCAAAGAGCTAGAAAGAACAATTTGCAAACTCATATGGAATAACAAAAATCCCATGATAATGAAAACTATCCTCAACAATAAAAGAACTTCTGGCAGAATCACCATCCCTTACCTCAAGCTGTACTACAGAACAATCCTGATAAAAACTTCATGGTATTAGTACAGTGATAGGCAAGTAGCTCCATGGAATAGAAGTGAAGAACCAGAAATGAACACACACACCTATGGTCACTTAATCTTTGACAAAGAAGTTGAAAACATTCAATGAAAAAAGACTGCATTTTCAACAAATGATGCTGGTTCAACTGGCGGTTAGCATGTAAAAGAATGCAAATTGATCCATTCTTATCCCCTTGTACAAAGCTCAAATCCAAGTGGATCAAGGACCTCCACATAAAACCAGATACACTGAAACTAATAGAAAAGAAAGTGGGAAAGATCCTCGAGCACATGGGCACAGGGGGAAAGTTCCTGGACAGAACACCAATAGCTTATGCTCTACGATCAAGAATTGACAAATGGGACCTCATATAATCACAAAGTTCTATAAGGCAAAGGACACTATCAATAGGACAAAAAGGCAATCAACAAACTTGAAAAAGATCTTTACCAGTCCTCCCTCCGATAGAAGACTAATATTCAACAGATACAAGGAACTCAAGAAGGAGATACAGAGACAAAATATAGAGCAGAGACTGAAGGAAAGACCATCCAGAGACTGCCTGACCTGGTGATCCATTCCATATACAGTCATCAAACCCAGACACTATTGTAGATGCCAACAAGCACTTGATGACAGAAACCTGATATAGCTGTCTCCTGAGAGGCTCTGCCAGTACCTGACAAATTCAGAAAGGGTGCTCTCAGTCAACCATTGGACTGAGCACAAAGTCCCCAGTAGAGGAGATAAAGGACCCAAGGAGCTGAAGGAGCTTGCAACCCCACAGAAGGAGCAGCAATGTGAACAAATCAGTACCCCTAGAGCTCCCAGGGACTAAACTACCAACAAAGAGTACATATAGAGGGACCCATGGCTCCATGAAGCAGAGGATGGCCTTATTGCACATCAAAGGGGGGAGAGGCCCTTGGTTCTGAGAAGACTTAATGTCCTAGTATGGAAGAATTCCAGGACAGGGAAGCAGGAGTGGTAGTGTTTGTTGGTGAGCAGTGGTGTGGGGGGATGAGATAGGGGGTTTTCAGAGGGGAAACCAGGAAAGGGGATAACATATGAACTGTAAATAAAGAAAATATCCAATTAAAAAAAATGCCAAATGTTTGAGCAAATAGACTGCCTACTTTTTTAGTATCCAGACAACTGTTTCATGAATAGAGACAAGAAAATCCACATCAATAAGGTCACACTCATAGAAACTGTGGCTCCTTATAAAATTGTAGCTAGATACACTACAGAGTTTCATATTTTGACTTAATTTTTAATTATGGTACCTAATGTTAATGATTCTACTTCTGTATTAAAATGTATCTAACCTTCACAGTTTTAAAATCCAAAATAATTCAGCGCCTAAGCAAATGTTCTATCATAGGTCTCTGTACCATCGAAGACACTGCCACCAGATTCCCTCAAAACACTCAAGCCAGCTTGATGCTTTCATTTCTAGGATTCTGGTAAAGAAGGAAGATGCTCGATAATATTTTCAAATAAATGTTCTTATTCTGAAAGAGGTTTTTCTATCTACTGAAGAAATTTATTCCTTTTAATCTTTCCCAGTGTGCAATGGTGCCTCTATACCCCAAGGGCAGAAGTAGAACCAAGCAAACACACTGCTTGTCACTTCTCTGCCCTGCTTACCTAAAATATTAAAGCCATAGTATTTATGACTGTAGTTTTGTGATATTACTCTTATAAGTGTGATAGCATAGTCATCATTAACATGCTTATATTCACTCTTAAAATATTTGTCCTTACATATTGATGAATTCTGTTCTTAGATTTGCATCAGCTGTCAGTTCTTACATTTTTTATGATCTACAATAGAATGCCTATGAAAGTTCCTGTAATCTTTATCTAGGAATATTATCTTATGATTTTTCTCTTTGTTTAATCACATCACATTTGTTTCTCTTCTCTAATCACAGGCCTTTTCAATGGTGTCGACACCAACATTCAACTGTCTCTTTTTTATTTTATTTTTGAGATATAATTACAGCATTCCTCCCATCCTTTTCTTCCCTCCTAAAACATTAGTATACCTGCCCACATTATCATTCAAATTCATGACCTCTTTTTTCACTATTGCTATTGCATTCATGTATGCATGAGTATATATTCTTGATTATAACCTTTAAAAACTATATAATTCTATCTATATGTAGGTTTTTCAGAACTGACCTTTTGGCACATACACCAAGGTTTTTTCTTCTACTATAAGAAGCTACAACCTTAAAACCTCACCAATATATCTGCTCAAATATGAACTGCACAAAGATGATATTGATGTCTATGCAAAGTTGATGGGGAAAGGCCTATAAGTCCTTAACCTTAAACAAAGACTGATAAGCAACTGAGAAAATCTCAGAGCAGGAAAGGTGATCAACTGCCTTTCAAAGATATTTTTATGTGAATTTTATTTCTATGGATATCTCTTTTCATCCATTTACTACATTTTTCCTTTGCTCAATAATTACTCTTTTATTTTCAATTATTATCAGTTGTTTATCAGTGCAAAAGGTCATAATCTACTTTTATTTTTCATTGCTGCTGCATGAATGGAATACCTGATTCTTAGTGACAGATCATCAATAGTCTCTAAAAAGAGGATTAATTTATTGCTGATCATGATACATTGATAGATTGTATAAGAAAGAATATATTTTATAAAATTACTATTGGTCAATGTATATTGGTACTTTGGACTTCCTGTAAGGGAGCAGATATTTAGAGCATAGGGAGTGACATTTCTACCTTGAGGGATCATGCTAAGTAAGAATAACTTTAAGGATTCTGAATTTGTACAACCAGGATGAGACAAAAGTAAAACAAAGTAAAAATGTAAAAGAGAAATTGCTTTTATTTTCTTCTTCTGGGTTTTAGAAGAGAACTCATTAGCATTATGGCCTTTTGCCATTCTATGAAGACAGGTAAGTCTTACAAGGCATAAGCAGAACTAACCTGGTAAACAAAAAAGGCGTACTTGCTCTGGATTCTCCAGTTCTATGAGACTTTCCTCTGCACTCTGGCATTATTAACCTAAATGGTACTGCTTGCCTTTCTCTAACACCAACTATTTTTAATTCACTATTTAAAATTTCTTACCTTGAAAAACGGTGCAAAAGTTTATACTTCCTAATCTAATAAAATTGGAACTTTCTTGAATATTTGGATTTTAGAATACAAAGTAACCAAATGACTATTCTTAGCTTAGCAATTGTCTAGATGTTGAAGATCAGGTCTATAAATGGTGCTGCTGTGTAATCAATACTGCCAAGTGTTACTAAAGTTTCAAGCAATGTAAAGATTGTAAAGGAAGTATAGATTTTGTAGCCAGGTGCCCAGTTTCCCAGATTTTACTTAAATCGCTCTTGCTGTTATATCAAGCTGTCATTACTGTAAGTGCAAACTTAATGCTGAATTAGGAATAATTTTGTTTCAAAAAGACAACTGTGAAAAGTGAAAAAAATGAGGCAAAAACCTTGGGAAATAAGAGTCGATGGTTTCTACTAAGGCTACAAAACAAGAAATGAAGACATAAAGGGAAGATTCAGCTAAGAAATTTGGGATATACAAAAAAATTATTACAAGAGTAATTTAATCCCCACACAACCAGTGTTCCACTAAAAGGGCACACCTTAGCCAAAATCTAAATTGAGAACTATTGAGTCAACTCATTTGAACAAAGCACCAAAGATAATAGAAATTAAAATAAAATATAGCAATGATGAGAACACAGAGATATCTGCATCCATTTCATCAATTACCCTTACAACCAGATACGTTAATAATCTGATTACTGTGTAGCCATTGTGAACCAGCAGTGTCCCAAAGGATATCTCTATGCGCATGGTCAGTTTGGCATTCCTTGTTAAACTGACAAGTAAGAAAACACACAGATGCAAACTTTGGTGAGGACATTGATAGGGGTGCGTTGGTAAAAGTGATCAGAATGCATTGTTTGAAATTGTTGAGGACTGATAAGTGGATATTAACCAGAATCTTGGAATACCCAAGACACAATTCACAGATCAAATGAAGCTCAAGAAGAAGGAAGAACAAAGTATGGATATTCTGGTCCTTTCTTAGAAGGGGGAACAAAATACCCACAGAAGGAGATACAGAGACAAAGTGTGGAGCAGAATCTGAGAGAAAGACCATCCAGGGACTGCCCCACCTAGAGATCTATCCCATATAGTTACAAAACCCAGACACTATTGGGGATGCCCACAAGTGCTTGCTGACAGGAGCCTGATATAGCTGTCACCTGGGAGGCTCTGCTAGTGCATAACAAATACAGAGGGGGACACTCTCAGCCCACCATAGAACTGAGCACAGGGTCCTCAATGGGGTAGCTAGAGAAAGGACCCAAGGAGCTGAAGGGCTTTGCAGCCCCATAGGAAGAACAATATGAGCCACCCAATACTCCCAGAGCTCCCAGGGACAAAACCATCAACCAAAGAGTACACATGGAAGGACCCATGGCTCCAGATGCATAGGCAGCAGAGGATGGCCTTGTTGGACATCAAAGGGAGGAGAGGCCCTTGTTCCTGGGGTACAGGGAAATACCAGGACAGGGAAGCAGGAAAGGATTGATTGGGAAATAGGAGGAGGGAATATGGGTTATGGGATTTTCGGGGGGGCAGGGACCAGGAAAGGGGCCAACATTTGAAATGTAAATAAAGAATATATCTAATAAAAAAGAAAATTTTAAGAAATAAATTTAATTAATAAGGAAACATGGATCATAGTAAGTGGGAGAAATATGATTCTGCACACAATGTTACATGTAATCCAAAATTATATTGAACTACTTTCTCATAGTTTCAATGTGTTTTCAAGAAGGTCTGAAATGATAAAGTATATGTTGTACATATAAAATTTTCTGAGAGGATTTTTAATGCATATATTTTTTGCCTATAAATACATTAATTATACAGTTCTACTAGACATGATATAGTTTAAAGGCAATTGTGTGCTTTTAAGCAAGAATAGCATATATGGTGGTTTGAATATGCTTGGCCCATGAGAAGAGGCACTATAGGAGGTATGGCCTTGTTGGAATAAGTGTGGCTTCAGTAGAAAAGTGTTTCTCTCTGTAGGCAGGCTTTGAGGGTCCCTAGTGCTCAAGTTCCACCCAGTACATAAGAGACAGTCTCCTCCTGGTTGCCTTTGGATTAAGATTCAGACTCTCAGCTTCTTCTACATCACTATGTCTGCCATGCTTCCTGCCATAATGATAATAGAATGAGCCTCTGGACCTGTAAGATTGCACCAATTAAGTATCATCCTTTATAAGAGTTTTCTTGGTCATGGTATCTCTTAACAGTAATTGAGACCTAACTAAGACACCATATCTCTGTTAAAGTGATTATCATGCTTATCATCTGTCTAAGTTAGGCTTATTGCTATAAAAAACACCTTAATCAAGGCAATTCTTTAAAGGACAACATTTAATCGGGGAAGACTTATACATTCAGATGTTCAGTCCACTATTATCGAGGCAGGAAATATGGCAGTGTACATGGCAGGCATGGCACTGGAGGAGCAGAGAGTTTTGCATCTTCGTCTGAAGGCCATTAGGAGAAGCCTGGTTTCCACATGCTTTGGAGGAGGGTCTCATTGCCCACTCCCACAAAGACACAGTTACTCCAACCAGGCTACATCTATTCAAAGAATGCCATACCACTTAATAGTGTTAGGGCCTGGGCCAACCATACAAACCACTACATCAACTGACCCTTTTAAAACATTAGAAAAATGAATTACTTTGTTAGAGTATTATCAATTCAATTCTCATAATATTTATTGCTGAAATTTCTTGAAAAGTGTAATCATAAAATATATGTGATATGTGATACGTATACTAAAGATACTGGGGTAGACCAATCTCCCTCAAATGAGGAGGTAGTCTGTTAGACTTCTCCATCTTTTCTAGCTTTTTCTATGCTTTGGCATCTTCAAAAACAGCAGTATCTAAAATAAACTTTTTAACCCACTCACTAGGAACTATTCTTTCATATGTAAATATCCGTTTGGTTGTATTATGCCCATCTTCATAATCAAGAATATTTTTATTTCAGAACTTTTGATTTAGTCATAGGTACAAGGCTCATTTTGACTTCTAAATGTAATTATCAGCACCTTTATTCTTCTCTCATGTTGTTATTCTCTGGGTCTTCTTCCTCAATAAAAAAAAATGTATACATATTTATGTAGGTAATATTTTACTTATTGACCAATCAAGTATCTTTTAAAAAATCTCTATTAGGTTTATTGTACATATTTTTTAACAAATGAATTGAGTTTGGTTGATATATTCACACATGGCCACTGTTAATTTTCGTCAGATATATGATTTCCAAACATTTTCTCTCAAACCTTAACCTATGCATTCATTGCATTGTTTTTTCCTCTGTAGATGCTTCTCATTTTGGAGTATTCAAACTATTTAATTTTCATTTTATTTTCTGTGATGTTTGATTGAAATAAAAAAACCCACCTAAATTCAATAAACATGAAAGATTATTCTCAGAGATATTGCTTTGAGTTTTATGTTTACAGAGACTCTGAATGAACTAATATTCAAATAGAAGTCCTGAAACTAGAAAGAACTAGATGTCTGGCTTCAGGAGATAAGGTTCAGGATTTTGAAAAAGAAAGAATCAACTAAAGATTGGTTATATTGAGAAAGCAAGCTTTTGTTCAGTGATATTCCAAATACCACAATCTGGAAAAGAGAAACAAGAATAAGACTAAATAAATTTCTCCATGGTGTTATTTGGCAGAACACAACTAGGGCTCCTGGATTCTCTTGTACAGATGCCAACAAGAAGACAGGGATTTCTCAAGGATAGAATATAATGATAGAGTAAGAAAAGAGTTCTTAAAAAAATTTCCTGAATCTTTGCTGAGATTAAAAAAGGAGAAAGGACAGACCTAAAACCTCCTCTTTAAAATGATTCAAGTGGTTAATATCAACTATCTTACTTATTGCTAATCAAATGCGTCATTAGTTTCCCTATAAGCCATACTCTCATTCATATACCAGAACTCCGATAATCAATATCTGACAGAATATTTTTGATGGGCAGTCTTGATTTCGAATAGAAAAAATTGACTTGTAATAAAGGAATATCATTGCTTTATCATTACTTTTTTTTCTAAATATGTAGTTGGATGTAACTAAAAATATTCAATTTTCACAAAGATGGGATGGCTACCTCAACACCTATTAAAGACTGATTTTTAAGCTTGAATTTATAACTGGTTATATGACTATGATAAAAAACTGGAAAAAATATCTTTGCTGTCTCAGAACCAAGCAAAAATCTCTCATGTGCCTTAATTTGTAATCATTGGCTAATCATAGAAAGCAATTCAAGATAAGAAAGGAATGCTTTACTATGCTAATTTAGTTAAAATTTCCTATATCTAAAAATTATGGAGTCATTAATATCTATTAATTTAAGAATTGATATAAATTATTTTTAATACTTTTATTTTTAATTCTCTTTTAAAAGATTTACTTTTTTGTTTAAATATATGTATATGTTTATGGAGGAAGAATGATGCTGATTCATTCAGAAACCGTAAGTAACGGATAACCAGACATTGAATTAAAGGCAATGTGCTCTGCCTGATGTAGATAATTGGATAGTTAAGGTATGACCGCTGCAGTACAGGCTCTTTATAGTTAAACAACCTCTCTAGGCCCTGTCTCTTATGGAAAGGGTTACAACTGATTTGCCTGCCACTGTGGTGACAATACTTTTTAAAAAAAATATGACTTTTTAAATTTTCGAATATGTATATAATGAATAATGGTTAATATTATTATTCTTCCTCTCACTACTACCTCTGACTAACTTCTCTACTGTATAAAATGAGGTATACGGTGTTGCAGGATTTTCCCTGTCCAATTACATTAGTGCAGTGGGAGGCCTGTAATTGGACAGGGATAAGGGAGGCAGAGCTAAGAGTTGCAGAGACAGGGAGTGTCTCAGGGTGGAGAAAAAAGGAAGATGGCGTCGAACATAAATCATCATGGTTATGATCAGCCACAGGTTGCTATAATATCATAAAGGTTAGAATATTGGGATACTTTGTCTAATCTAGGTGGGCAGTTTTTATCACTATCATTTGGTTTTGAAATTATTGTAGTGGCATCTTGTGTATTGAGAATTTATTGATATATAAATCTGATTGGTTAACTACAAGCATTGAGTCTTGTTTTTACCGGGACACCGAGTATTGAGATAAGCAACCACAAGGTTGGCAGTTCCATTTAGTTACTGAAATGTAGGATCGCTGACTATATGGACTTATGGCTGAGGAAGAACTAGCAGCTCTAGGGGCAAGTGAACTCGAACTGGGAACACAGCGATCAGGCGCATTGGGGGATGGGGACATGGCTAACTGGAGAGTGTAGCTTGGCATTTGATACTTGGGGCAATGTTTTGATTTTGATCTTATAGTTAAAAATATGCATAATACCAGCATTGAAAATCCATAATATGTAATGGCAAAAGTATATTTATAGCTATTTCAGGAATCTTGTCTTAAACCCAAGCTAAAATTCATTTACAATTTCCTTAATGAAACTCAAATTATTCCCTCAAACATGAAAATCAACCATTGTAATAGAATATATTTCTTTTTTTTTTTAATTTAATTTTATTTTATTTTTTTAATTTACATTCCAAATCACTTCCCCTTTCCCGTTTCCTCCCTCCCCGAAAGTCCCATAAGCCCCCTTCCCTCCCTCTTTTCTCCGTTCAACCCCCTCTCATTACTCTGTCCTGGCGTTCCCCTACATCCAGTCTTTCCAGGACCAGGGGTCTCTCCTTCCATCTTTTTAGAAATCTATTGATATGCTGATTGTGTCTAGGGTATTCTGAGATTCTGGGTCAATATCCCCTTATCAGTGACTTCATACCATGTGTGATCTTTTGTGATTGGGTTACCTCACTAAGGATGATATTTTCAAGTTCTGACCATTTGCCTAGGAATTTCGTGAATTCATTGTTTTTAATTGCAGAGTAGTATTCCATTGTGTAAATATACCACATCTTCTGAATCCATTCCTCCGTTGAGGGACATCTGGGTTCTTTCCAGCTTCTGGCTATTATAAATAAGGCTGCTATGAATATAGTGGAGCATGTGTCCTTATTGCATGCAGGTAAAGTCTCTGGGTATATGCCCAGGAGTGGTATAGCCGGATCCTCCGGAAGTGTCATGCCCAGTTTTCTGAGGAGCCGCCAGACTGCTTTCCAGAGTGGTTGTACCAGCCTGCAATTCCACCAGCAGTGGAGGAGTGTTCCTCTTTCTCCACATCCTCGCCAACAACTGCTGTCTCCTGTGTTTTTGATCTTAGCCATCGTGACTGGTGTGAGATGGAATCTCAGGGTTGTTTTGATTTGCATTTCCCTAATGACTAAGGATGATGAACATCTCTTTAGGTGCTTCTCAGCCATTAGATATTCTTCAGGTGAGAACTCTTTGTGGAGCTCTGTACCCCATTTTTTAATAGGGTTACTTGCCTCTCTGGAGTTTAACTTCTTGAGTTCTTTGTATATCTTGGATATTAGCCCTCTGTCGGATGTAAGGTTGGTAAAGATCATTTCCCAGTTAGTTGGTTGCCGCTTTGTCTTTTTGACAGTGTCTTTTGCCTTGCAAAAACTTTGTAATTTAATGAGGTCCCATTTGTCTATTCTTGATCTTAGAGTATAAGCTATTGGAGTTCTGTTCAGGAAATTCTCCCCTGTGCCCATATGTTCAAGGTTCTTCCCTAGTTTCCCTTCTATTAGTTTCAGTGTGTCTGGTTTTATGTGGAGATCTTTGATCCACTTAGAATTGAGCTTAGTGCAAGGAGATAAGGATTGGTCAATTTGCATTCTTCTGCATGTTGACCTCCAGCTGAGCCAGCACCATTTGTTGAAAAGGCTATCTTTTTTCCACTGGATGGTTTTAGCTCCTTTGTCAAAGATCAAGTGACCATAGGAGTGTGGATTCATTTCTGGGTCTTCAATTCTGTTCCATTGATCTACATGTCTGTTACTGTACCAATACCATGCAGTTTTTAACACTATTGCTCTGTAGTACAGCTTGAGGTCCAGGATACTGATTCCCCCAGAGGTTCTTTTACTCTTGAGAACTTAAAGGGCCAGTAAACATCTTCAACAAAATTATGGAGGAAAACTTCCCTAACTTAAAGAGAGAGATGCCGATGAACGTACAAGAAGCCTACAGAACTCCAAACAGACTGGACCAGAACAGAAATACCTCCCGTCACATAATAATCAAAACACCGAATGTTCTAAACAAAGAAAGAATACTAAAAGCAGTAAGAGAAAAGGGCCAAGTAACATACAAAGGAAGACCTATCCGAATCACATCAGACTTCTCACCAGAGACTATGAAAGCCAGAAGATCCTGGGCAGATCTCATGCAGACACTAAGAGAGCACAAATGCCAGCCTAGACTACTATACCCAGCAAAACTCTCAATCACCATAGATGGAGAGACCAAGATATTCCATGATAAAACCAAATTTTCACAATATCTTTCCACAAATCCAGCCCTGCAACGGATAATAGGTGGAAACCTCCAATACAGGGAGAGAAACAACACCCTGGAAAAAATGAGATAATAACCTTCTTGAATCAAACCCAAAAGTAGATAACCACTCAAACATAAAGATAGCGTCAAGAATGGCAGATGGCAATAATCACTATGCCTTAATCTCTCTTAATATCAATGGTCTCAATTCCCCAATTAAAAGACATAGACTAGCAGACTGGATACGTAAACAGGACCCAGCATTTTGCTGCATGCAGGAAATGCACCTCAGTGTCAAAGACAAACATTACCTCAGAGTAAAAGGCTGGAAAACAATTTTACAAGCAAATGACCCCAAGAAACGAGGTGGAGTAGCCATCCTAATATCGGATAAAATTGATTTTCAACCTAAAGTCATCAAAAAAGACACAGAAGGACACTACATACTGATCAAGGGAAAAATCCACTACCAAGAACTCTCAATTCTGAATATCTATGCTCCAAATGCAAGGGCACCCTCATTCGTAAAAGAAACTTTACTAAAACTCAAAGCACACATCGCACCGCACACAATAATAGTGGGTGACTTCAACACCCCGCTCTCTGAAATGGATCGTTCAGGAAAGCAGAAACTAAACAGGGACACAGTGAATCTAATTGAAGCCTTGGACCAAATGGAACTAACTGATATATATAGAACATTTCATCCTAGAGCTAAAGAATACACCTTCTTCTCAGCTCCTCATGGTACCTTCTCCAAAATTGACCATATAATTGGTCACAAATCAGACCTCAACAGATACAAGAAGATAGAAATAATCCCATGCCTCCTATCAGATCACTATGGAATAAGGGTGGTCTTCAATGGCAACAAAAACAAAAGAAAACCCACGTACACATGGAGGCTGAACAATGCTCTACTCAATGATAACTTGGTCAAGGTGGAAATAAAGAAAGAAATCAAAGACTTTTTGAAAGTTAATGAAAATGAAGGCACAACATACCCTAACTTATGGGACACAATGAAAGCAGTGCTAAGAGGAAAATTCATAGCCCTGAGTGCCGCCAAAAAGAAACGGGAGACAGCATACACTAACAGCTTAATGGCACACCTGAAAGCCCTGGAACAAAAAGAAGCAAATACACCAAAGAGGAGTAGAAGGCAGGAAATCATCAAACTCAGGGCTGAAATCAATCAAGTAGAAACAAATAAAACCATACAAAGAATCAACAAAACGAGGAGTTGGTTCTTTGAGAAAATCAACAAGATAGATAAGCCCTTAGCCAGACTAACCAGAGGGCACAGAGATAGTATCCAAATTAATAAAATCAGAAACGAAAAGGGAGAGATAACAACAGAAACTGAGGAAATTCAAAAAATCATCAGATCCTACTACAAAAACCTGTATTCAACACAACTAGAAAATCTTGAGGAAATGGACAATTTCCTTGACAGATACCAAGTACCAAAATTAAATCAGGATCAAATAGACCATCTAAACCGTCCTATAACCCCTGAAGAAATAGAAGTTGTCATTGGAAGTCTTCCAACCAAAAAAAGCACAGGTCCAGATGGTTTTAGTGCAGAATTCTATCAGACCTTCAAAGAAGACCTAACACCAATACTCTTCAAACTGTTCCACAAAATAGAAACAGAAGGAACACTACCCAACTCGTTCTATGAAGCCACAATTACACTAATACCAAAAGCACACAAAGATCCGACAAAGAAAGAGAATCTCAGGCCAATCTCTCTTATGAATATCGATGCAAAAATACTCAATAAAATTCTTGCCAACCGAATCCAAGAACACATCAAAACGATCATTCACCACGATCAAGTAGGCTTCATCCCAGGGATGCAGGGATGGTTCAATATAAGGAAATCCATCAATGTAATCCACTACATAAACAATCTCAAAGAAAAAAACCACATGGTCATCTCATTAGATGCTGAGAAAGCATTTGACAAAATTCAGCATCCTTTCATGCTAAAGGTCTTGGAAAGATCAGGAATTCAAGGCCCATATCTAAACATAGTAAAAGCAATTTACAGCAAACCAGTAGCCAGCATCAATCTAAACGGAGAGAAACTTGAAGCAATCCCACTAAAATCAGGGACTAGACAAGGCTGCCCTCTCTCTCCATATCTTTTCAATATAGTACTTGAAGTTCTAGCTAGAGCAATTAGACAAGAAAAAGAGGTCAAAGGGATACAAATTGGAAAGGAAGAAGTCAAACTATCACTATTTGCAGACGATATGATAGTATACATAAGCGACCCAAAGAACTCCACCAGAGAACTCCTACAGCTGATAAACGACTTCAGCAAAGTGGCCGGATATAAAATCAACTCAAGCAAGTCAGAAGCCTTCCTATACTCAAAGGATAAGCAGGCTGAGAAAGAAGTAAGAGAAATAATACCCTTTACGATAGCCACAAACCATATTAAGTATCTTGGCGTGACGCTAACCAAACAAGTGAAAGATCTGTATGACAAGAACTTCAAGTCTCTGAAGAAAGAAATTGAAGAAGACCTCGGAAGATAGAATACATTTCTAAGATATGCTTCTTATGTGCTAGAAAATGGTGTCATGAGAAATTCTTCTAAAAGTTTTTATTTTTCTTAACTAATCCAATGAATTTCTATAAAAGCAAAACAGTGATAATTAAAACAATAGTACAACAAAACCAAGTAATTTTAGATCTGAGCAGAATCATTTCAGATAGCATTTATCTGTTCAGTATAGCGTGAAGTCATGTCTTATGTTTTCAAACAAAGACTTCACTGAAGTTTCCTGATGCAACACAGATGAACACTGTCTGAAACGTGTCAAATTTATTACGTATCTGTATTTGAACTCACTTTCAAGTACTGTATATTCATTATTCTTTTTCTTTGTCAATTACAAAAGTTGACACTTTATGGAATACCAAACTGATTGAACAGATATAATCTATTCTGCTTTTGTACCATTCTACTGAGTTTTTCATTTTTTGTTCCTTAATTGTTTGATTTCTATTTTATCAAGTTGTAATTTTGTTTTCTATCTCTTTGTTGAAATTTTCATTGTTTTCCTGAATTGCTCTTCAGACCTCAGAGACTTCCTGTATTACTGTTCTTTTGACAACTTTGTAGGGAATCATCGTTTTATTTGAATCTGCTTCTGGAGATTTGTTTGGGCTGCTCTTTTGTTTAGAACATATTAATTTGTTTCTTTATTTCCCTTGATTCTCTTGTGTGAGCTTTGCATGTTATATGAGACAATTACCTTCATCAGTTTTGTCAGAGAAGCCCCATTTAGGAGATGGATTCCACCAGTAAGCTCTGATATAAATGATCACTTCTTCTCTAATATTTGTACTACTCTAAACAGCTGCCTTTGTTCTGTGCAGCCATCACAGATTTTATGTGATGTTAGCCAAGACCAACAGGGTAGAACGCAATCCCCAGAAATGTATCTAGAAAAGTTGGTGCATTAAATAGGTATACAGTTTTTTCTACCTTATGAAAAAGAAGTTGGAGAATAGATCTCATTTTCCTACCGTTATAAACTAAATAAGAAAACGATTTTCTGTTTTCTGCTTCTGACCATATACTCTGAGATCATGGAACTTTAGAGTAGATTGTTGAAGTATATGCATTTAAGGTACATATTTCTCTAGTCCATAGGGACTCGTGAAGAAAAAATTGCAGCATCTCTGGGGGTCATATGATATAGGAGAAAAAGCTGTATGTCAGGGCTCTAAGGTTGGAATACATAATGTATATCTAAACCCTTTCTAGGAAAAACATGAAAGACTGTATTTAATGCTAGAGACTGAGAAACTACAGGAAGAACCTACGCAAATATTCAGGATCACATTCATATCTAATATTTATCCATTCCTTCAGGTGACAGATGTAGACTTACTAGGAGTCCAATCCTTATGCAACAGCAACAAAAACATAAAAATAAATTATTTGTGGGGAAAAGTGAAAGTTATAAAGATAATTCATTCTCCCTGTATTGACTGTGAGAACAATTCATATTAGAAGTTCTGTTAGAGCCTTTAGATTCTACCTCTTTATTGTCTGAGGTTCAGAGAAACATCCAATTGTTAACTTTCTACTATCTCAATGACTAGGTGATTTAATAGTCACAGAAAAGAGGTTATTGAATTTGTAATACAAAGACTGTTGGCATTTTGTCTAGGCTCTGCCCTACAGCTACCTGAAAGCAGCCAGCTATGCCTGGATCACTCCTCTCTTGCTCTCATCCTCTTGCTCCCTTACCCTGCTTCCTCTCCCTCCACTTGCTCATGGCCGTTCTCTACTCTCTCTTTCTCCCATTCTACTACTATCTCAACTCCCCTCCCCATGCCCTGAATAAATTATTCTATATTATACCTTTCGGTGGCTAGTTCCTGGGGAATGGATTCCTCAGCATGGACCTGCAGAGGTTTCCCCTTCCCCCATACCTTACTGTACATCCACCAAGCACATTCCTTCTCCCTTTATTTTTATAAAACAAAACAAAGACAGCTATCCTCAAGAAGAATGTAGAAGCTACACTTTGTCTTTAGTGTCATGGGTGTTTAACTAAAAGTGCTCCCTCTAAGCTCATGTTTGAATGTTTGGTCCCCAGTTGGTGGAATAGTTTGGGGTGGAATAGTTTGGGAAGGAATAGGAGATGTGGGCTTGTTAAAAGAGACATATCACTGCAGGTTAACTTTGAGGTTTCAATTGGCCATTTTTCCCCCAGGTAGCTCTCTCTGCCTAATACTAGTGGACCAAGATGTAGTTCTCATCTACTAATCCAAGATCATATCTGACTATTTGCTTCCATGCTCCTTGTTATGACAGTCATGGACTCTAACCATCTGGAACTGTGAGCCCTAAATTGAATGGTTTCTTTTATTAGGTGCCTTGGCCATGGTGGTTTGTCATAGCTATTGAAAAGTAACTAAGACTGGTGAAGTTGTACACAAACATTTCTAAGCTTCTCCTACACATTTGATGTGATTGCTTTCTTGTTTTTCCTGTGCATACCATTTTATTATCTGGGTTCTAGATTTTCTCTGCAGAACACAGATTCATGTTTATATGTGCTGGTCATTGTTATTTTTTTTTTGTTCATTTGTTTTGTTAAAGTTTATTTGATACAAGGTAGAATCATCTACTAAGAGGAAAAGTTAATCAAGGAACTGCCTCATGATTGAAGGGCCATGTCCTTGCCTAACAATTATGTGATATGTCCAGTCCCCTAAGAGCAGTGGTGGACAGGTGGTCCTGAATTTCATAAGAAAGCAGGCTGAGCAAGCTATTGAGAGAAAGCCAGGAAGCAGCACGCCTCTATGCTGTAGCTTCAGTCCCTTCTATTAATTCTTTAATGGTGTGCTGTAAACTGTGAACAAAATAAACCCTTTCCTCTTCAAGTTGCTTTTGCTATGCCATAGTGTTCTATGACAGTAATAGAAAGCAAACTAAAAGTATATGCAAATAGGTCACAAGAAAGAAAGTTGGAGCATCTTAATTTGCAATCTTTCTGCTATTATATAAATCCCCATTATCACTCTTGTAAGATTACTATTAATATTCATGATTTTGAAATTTTTAGGATTCACTTTAATTTATGTGCATTTGTATGTCTTTTCCAGTGTGTACACTGTGTGTGCCTGTGTATGTCTGTAGAGGGTAGAAAAGAGTGTGTTATTGTGTTCTCCACTTGGGTATGCTAAAATTCATAGCAGTTCCTTGAACCTTTGTTTAACCATGTCACAAGCCCTTCTAATTCACATGTGAAAGATGTTAAAATTGTATTAACACTAGAGAAATTAGGAACTTTGCCTCTACTGGATGCTAGTAGATGATAGAGTCGTGACAGTGGCATATCCTGACTTAGTAGTATTGTCTTCAGGGTTCCACTATTAATAAGCTTTCAGTTGTTATCCAAATACCAGACTTAAAGCAGACTACAGAATATAAAATATTAACTGTGTCAGATGACTTTGGCGAAAGAATTCTCTTATTTTCTTTTTATAGTTCAACAAAGAGAGAGAAGAGCTTATGTATTGCTTTTTTTTTTTGAGCACAGTTAGCAGACCAAAGTATAGAATTTGGCTCTGAAATCTGTTGTCTTCCTCAATTGTCTAAGTTACCTGAGCTTAAAGAAAGAACATATTGACTCACTGAGAAAGATCAATAATGGCTGTACAGTGGAGATTACAACATTCAACAACTCATTTTACATCAATATCTGCAGAATGAGTTAGAGAATGCCAGCACACTATCTCCACCCTATTCTTTTGCAATTCGAGAACTCATCTTTAACCAAATTACCTGGGAAAACAGTCAGTAGAATTGATAAACAACAAACACAGTTTTTATCAGCACTGGAATTCATGCTGTGGGTTAATGTCAGTCTATTTACAAAGCAGAATACCAGTTTTGAAATGCAAATTTTATGGAACTAGATCAGAAAATACAATTCAAATAGGTGATTTGTCTTGAAATAGTCAAGTAATGAAATGGGAATATTTATTTCTAATAGTTCTTAATGATTCACAGTAATATAATTAAATAAATGTATTTAGATATACAACTATTCTAATGTACATATACAGGGAGAACACAAGATAATAACAACATTGTTGAAAGTAGAGTAATAAGTCATCAGAACTTTACTTGGAAAAGAAACTGAACTATAAATGTTATGAGTTTAGGACTTGTGGGTATCTTGCAAAACTCAAGCTGTGGAGTGAAATGACTAATCATATTTACCAAGCTGATTAGATTAAGAAGCATCTAGGATATCAGCAAACCATAACTCTGGATGTCCCTGTGGGCATTTTCAGAAATAATTAGCTCAGGAGGGCTCTAACATGATCATGTGGGGCATGTCCTTGGGGGCTTTCTCTGGTCTTAGCCCTTCTCTGTATTCCAATCCCTGCTCTCTGAATTTCTCTGCTCTGCCATGCTCTTTCCACCATGATGAATTGATACAAATTAAAGGTGAGGCAGAAAGCATCCTTCCTCCCTTCAGATAGGATGCCAGATATTTCGTTTAGAGTGATGCAACAACAAAACAGATACACTGAGTTCCAGGAAGACTTAGCAATAACAGTTGCAATCATCAGGTTCATATATATATATATATATATATATATATATGTGTGTGTGTGTGTGTGTGTGTGTGTGTGTGTGTGTGTGTGTGTGTATGTATATGTATATATACATGTATATGTATATATATACATGTTTATGTATATGTATATATATTTATATATTCTTTATTTACATTTCAAATGTTTTCCCCTTATTCTATCTACCCTCCACGTGACTCTATGTGGGTGTTCTCCCACTGACCCACTCCCATGCTCCTACCTTGGCATTTCCATACACTGGGGCATTGAACACCCTTAGGCCCAAGGGCCTCTCCTCCCACTGAGGTCCAACAAGGCCATCATCTGCCATATATGTGGCCAGTGCCATGGATCTCTCCATGTTTATTCTTTGGTTGGTGGTCCAATTCCCAGGAGCTTCGGGGGGTCCAGCCTATTGACATTGCTTCTCCCTCCATGGGGCTGCAAACTCCCTCAGCTCCTTCAGTCCCTTCTCCAACTCCTCCATCAGGAACCACTGAGCTCAGTCCAATGGTTGGCTGTAGGCATCCATCTCTGTATGTGTCAGTCTCTAGCAGAGTCTCTCAGGAAACAGCCATTTCAGACTTCTATCAGTAAGCACTTCTTGGCATCCACAATAATGTCCTCATTTGGTGGCTGTCTATGGCATGGATTGCTATGTGGGGCAATTTCTGGATGGCCTTTCCTTCAGTTTTTATTCCACACTTTATCTCCATATTTCCTCCTGTGAATATTTTTCTTCACCCTTCTGAAAAGCACTGAAGCATCTACATTTTGGTCTTTCTTCTTCTGAGGCTTCATATGGTCTGTGAATTGAATCCTGGGTATTCCAAACTTTTGGACTAATATCCACTTATCACTGATTTTGTTAATTTGCAACAGAGTCACCTCACTCAGGATGATATTCTCAACTTCCATCATCAAATCATTGTTTTTAATAGCTGAGTAGTAGTTCATTGTGCAGTGGACCATATTTTCAGTATCCATTCCTCTGTTGAGGGACGTCTGGGTTCTTTCCAGCTTCTGACTATTATAAATAAGGCTGCTATAAACATAGTGGAGCATGTGTCCTTATTACATGTTGGAACATCATCTGGGTATATGCCCAGGAGTGGTATAGCTGGGTCCTCAGGTAGTACTATGTCCAATTTTCTGAGGAACCACCAGACTGATTTACAGAGTAGTTGTACCAGCTTGCAATCCCACCAACAATGGAGGAGTGTTCCTCTTTCTACACATCCTTGCCAGCATCTGCTGTCACCTGAGTTTTTCATCTTAGCCATTCTGATTGGGGTGGGTTGTTATGATTTGCATTTCCCTGATGATTAAGAACGTTCAATATTTCTTTAGGTGTTTCTGAGCCCTTAGAGTTTCCTCAGTTGAAAATTCTCTGTTTAGTCCTTCCCCATGCTTTAATAAGATTATTTGATTCTCTGGAGTCTAATTTCTTGAGGTCTTTGTATATATTGGATATTAGCTCTCTATCAAATGTAGGATTGGTAAAGAACTTTCTCAATCTGTTGGTTGCTGTTTTGTCCTATTGACAGTGTCCTTTGTATTACAGAAGCTTTGCAATTTTATGAGGTCCCATTTGTCAATTCTTGATCTTAGAGCATAAGCCATTAGTGTTCTGTTCAGGAACTTTTAACAGGACTGAAACAGTGGCCCTGGAAATGGTGAATATGGTTAATAGCTTTCCAGTAACAAGTGAGACAGTACCATCCTCTCTCCCTTCAAAAACCAAGAAATTATGAAGGTATTCATATACTAGTATAATTAGGACTTCTATGTAGAGGAGGCCTGAAAGACAGATGGGAATCTTGATAATATATTTTAGAAGGCATACTAAGTACTGCAATAATAGTAGAGACAAGGTCAAAATATGCAGAAGTAAAAGTAAGATCTCTTCATTTTCTTTCTATACCTGTTCCAAAATATATTGCCAGCTTATTTATTACCACCATAGGCAAAAAGTGGTATACTTTTGTTTGTTTGTTTGTTTGTTTGGTTGGTTGGTTGGTTGTGACTATGTTTTTTCCACCCAATCCAGTCAGACAATTTCAAACATGTAAGGAATACATTCTAGTAGCATCCATTGCTCTAATTCCTTTTATACTCCTCCAAACCCCAACATTTCACCCACCTACCACCAAATTTCTTTTTCAATTTCATGTCTCCCTGTTGTGATTTTATTTTGTGATCTGCGTGTTTTATTGAGAGATATTCACATGGGTACTGATGTTAAACTAAATGCCTACCTTAATGATGACAATGGCGTCCTCTCCTCCATCATCTCTTGACTGATGTTTCCTATGTGGGATCAATTACATAATCCCCCTTTTCATCTATGAACGAATGTTTTTGGCTAAAGCTTGTACAAGTCTTAGCAGACAGATTAGTTAGCAGATAACTAATATAAATTCATGAATGTCATAGTCTTGTAATCTCTTCAAGACAATATTGTATAGCCCAACTTCCCATTGTCTTACATTCTTCTTATCTCTCATTCTATGTATGGTATTTATTGAGCCTTGTAGGGAATGATGTATTTTCTTTTATGGTCAATTATTCAACTATCTTCTTTTCTCAACATTAGACAAGCCATGATTCTATATAAAACCACCTTTTCAGGCAAAAACAAGCTTTATTTTAAGGTTGAAATTAGTACCAGTCTATGTGTATATAATAAATATTTCAGAAGCAGTTTGAAGATACATACAAAAGTACTAAGTTTACCCCTAAGACTGATAAACTCTCATTATTGTTATTTGACCAGGTCTACAGAATCCCCTACTGAGATGTAGGTCACAGTTACAATTGCAAAGCACTTGATTACCCTCATGACACTGTGCAACAATTATACCAATAGGCACATATTGCCTGTCAAGTTGTTAGTGTAATATGCAAAATTCAGTGAAGATGCTCAGCAAACCTGAACTGCAATTTCTGGCATGATGAAAGTTACATAACATGGAGGGAACTTCTAGATCAGTTTCAAATCCATTTCTCTGTGTGTGTCAGTGTCTTCAGCAAAAGTGTCTCACTGTCCAGTTGTAATGGGCAATCAGTTGTAGGGCACATGGCATTTGGACCTTGCCACCAGTAGAACTGGCATAGAACTGTTGAGGTGGAACAGGTTCAAACCCTAAAAGTCTCAAAACCTGAGATATAAAATCTCATCCTGTGACTGGCAGGAGTGGAACTAGCTTCCCTTCTGGTTTTGGTGCCTGCCTCGAAGTTCGTATCTGGCAATCTCCAACCAGGTGTTCACATGTAATCAGTCATGTAGCCCAACACCATGCTTCGCCATGTTAATGAGGCATCTTAGTACCTTACCTTTCAGTCACTGACCGTTTCACAACCTGGATATTCTCAACCACTTCCCCCAAAACTACAGAAGCCTACTTTCACCCCAGTAAAATGTATGCGTTCAAACCAAACCTGAATAAACAAATATACACAGACTAAGGTTCATCTCAGAGAGCTGTTTCATTGAAGATGGTCATTTCTGTTATACTAAGAACCTCCAAAAATACCACCCCCTTCACTTGCTACAGCTGGGATCCTGCCCATTTTGGACTCAGTTTCATCCTTCCACCCCAGTGTCAGCAGCTGAGAGGGAGAAAGCAGAAGATCTGGAACCACAGTTTTCTGCCTGATTCTGCTTCACTGCTCCTGGCCTGCTATGCAGTGATGTCTGACACCAAGGAGGGAAAACGAGTAGTGTGTAGTCAATCCATTCTGAACTCTGCCCAGTCCTTTCTGAGCTGGTCTATGGTCAGTATCCAGACACACCAGACTTGTATAATTTGGAAGTTTCTTTTGTTAAACAACAACTATAGTGAGATGCTCTGTGATTTATTTATTTGTTTGCCTGTTTGATTTCATTAATAATCTGTTTCTAGGATTGACATTATCTTCCTGCTTGGTAGTGCCATATAAAGTGTTTTATAAATTATGCTTTTATATTTGTTTATAAAGTAATTGGCTTCCAAGTGTCTGCTTTATGCATACTCATTTTTGGTTAACTATCCCCCACACCCCATTTTATTGACACTGATTCCTGATTTAAGTTTACCCCAATCCTATTTGTGTACTGTGTGTGTGTGTGTGTGTGTGTGTGTGTGTGTGTGTGTGTGTGTGTTCTTCTAGTTCCAATCCCCTTAAGGCCTCTTCCTCCCTGCTGAAATTCCTGTTTTTCTCCTGGGTAGGGTAAACCCATCAAGTTTTACCAACATGACTGCTTAACGCATGAACTAAAAAGGAGTAACTTCAATAGACAGTTTAATGTGCATGAGAACATTTCAAGGGGGCTCAGTCTTACACAATGACCTACAGGTAACTAACAAATGCTAACAGCAAAAGAAATAATTTTACCGAGAGAAGAGTATACAAATTGGTCATATAACACTAAAACAGCATCCCTAAAGCATAGACATTCAAGGGAGATGAGGACTGAGCAGCGTGCTTTTTTTTTTTTAAATAGGACTATCTATCTATTATCTATTTCATCTATTACTAATCTATTATCAATTTACCTATCATATATCTATTTATGTAACATTTATCTAGATAAATTTAAAAAACCACAGGCGATGAATTGACAGAAAACAAGGGGGTACAAGGGAAGACTTGGAGGGAAGAAAGAGAAGAGGGAAATTACATCTTTATATTATAATCTCAAAAAAGTTTGGTTTTAGAAGTTACTGAAGAAGGCAAGTAGGAGAAATAACATATTTCAATGTCATAAAATTCATCAATTTTGCCAAGAACTTTTTGTTTGTCTGTGTGATTCATGAAATCTTATAATTTTTAGAGTTCCAGAAATGTGAATTTCTGTGATTTCAGAAATATTCTCACTGTTTTTTATGAAAGATAAAGTCTCTCACCGTACCACTTACTGCTTCTACCACAATCCTGTAGTATCTGTGTATAGAAGACATCTATTAATAGACCCTTATGATTATATAAATCACCTTTATTTAAATATTCAAAATTTACATGCTCTTATTGACACAATAGTAAGAAATATTTGACATGTATTATTTTGTGTCAACCTAAAAATCACATTTTGAAATGTTAAACATCCTTTGTCAGAATGCAGGCAGTCAGAAATCATAATTACCCGACCATAATAAAAGCATTATGATTAAAATAAATAGGAATGGTGAAGTATTGACTTGACGAAATTGTTGAATTCTCAAGCAATTAAATACAGGTAAATAACTGAAATAATTAATGTGCTTTAGTTTAAAATAAGAAAATTGAAGTTGTTTCATTTTGCTAGATATGTGAAGAATATATTTGAGAGGTATATGGATTAAGAAAATAATTGTTTTAAAAATGTTTCCTAGGCATAAATCATTCTGTGAGCTGTAATTTTAACAGAGGGAGAAATTATATATAAGCTATGAACAATGAGGTCATATTTGTAGAACAGAGTATCTTTCAGGAGCATGGTGGAGGGCAAGGAGGGCACTGTAGAATGAGCTTCCACAGGTGATTTTTTTAGTTCATTTCAATGAAAAATATGCATGATAAGAGGATTTCTTAGAGAAAAGCAAATGCTTACCATGTGGCATTTTTGTAGAGATACAATGATACCATTATCTAAGAAAAAAACAAAATGTATGTTTGTGGTGTTTTCATACATTATTGGTATATTTTAAATTAATTTTAAGTTAGCATTCAAGTCAATGGATTTTTATTATATGTTACTGTACTTTGTTCTCGTTGGCCTGGATGCTCCCCCACTATGTTCCCTATTTGCCTTCCTCAGTTCGCCTGTTTCCTATGGTTCTTTCAGTTAGGCTTCCTTTCTGCTTTCTACCACAATTAAACCAATACTCAATTCTATTTCCCTTCAATGTGTGTCCATGCTTTAGTTCCTGGAGAAACCCTAGGAATGTGTCTGTCATATGCAAATGAGGCAGTGAGCCTCTTCACTACCTGGGTGTGGGTAGAGAGGTACTGTTGCTGTCGGAGTGTTGACAGGAACTGCACTCCAAATTCATATCACATTATTCAACCTCACTAATTATTACCTGGCTGTGACATTCTTTCTCAGAGAAACCTGTATCTGTTTTGCACTCTTACACCTGACTGTCCAAGGAACTTCTTTATATGGTCATGTGTAAGGGAAATGTTTCCTGCCTCTGAATCAATGTCAGTTAAACTGGACTTTGCATGTGGCATTTCCCTATCGTCTTTCTGCATTTAATTTCACCAAAATCTTAGATATCCTTAGAACAATTGAACCAAACTATTTATGTTTCATCAATCTTATGCCAGAACATATGTATATAAAAATAAATTCGTGACTTCACTGAATGGACTACAATTGTCCGCAATATAGCTTTTTCCTCTATGCTTGAGATGACCATTGATGTTATGAAACAATCTGGAGGAGAGAGCCAAAAGAAACCACGGTCCAGAGCCACGGCAATGAAATAAACATGATATAACAGGCAGTGAGGTTTGGCATTGTGAGATCAATAAAGCCTCTTGAAGTAGGGGAGTAAAACAAAAGATACTACCCTGAGATTTCAATTACCACTCTCTACTGCCATAGCTATCTAAAATCTTGAAAATGCTATAAGATATGAAGTTAAAATTAAAAAAGGACTGGAGGTTGCCTTTTCAGTCTTACATCTATGCATCAATTACCCATGCCGTAAACACCACCAAAAACCTCATTAATTTAACTAGCTGCAGTTGACTGAATCCTTTCTTCTCTCTTCACTCTATTTATTGTAGATATATGCTTGTGTTATTAAAAATTCTAGGACAGGCCTGAAAAATAATTGATACCATCAGCTTTGTGCACTGCATTTATTCACTTGAAGCTTGCAGATTTTGTTCTTATTTCTTTCATTTTGTTATGTTTTCCTCCCCCATCCCCCCACCAATGGATGCTTGCCCTAAGCAACTCACAATGCATGCTCTTTTCCAAATGATTTTTTTAATTCATTATTTCTGTTTATTTCCTGTTTGAAGACTCAATGTACGGCAATGGTTAACTAATACCTTTTCCTTTATAGTTAGGTTGCTTAACATATAATTAGCTTGTATAACAAGATAACTTGTTATAAGACCTAAGTAGCTCTATCAAGTTTGCCAGGTGAGCTGTAAATCAGACCAGACTTTTGAAAGAGTGGGAACACCCTGCTGAGTGATTCAATATTGTAGTTTTCAGAATGCATACTCGGTATCCTTGATGATTACTTTTCTTATCCAGTAGTGTATATAATGCCTTCTAGCATTGTTAAAGGAAGCGAAGTAAAAGTACCTGGCAAAATTTCCAGGTACTTATTGCCATCATTTCTCCATTTTCCATGACTTGAGTATTGGTCTTCTTCAGCAGTATGTTCTTACAATCAAGGTCTAGAGAGTAATAAACAGGAAAAGTGATAGTGTATAATATCTGAGGGTCTATGGGACCTCAGTGACCAACCATTCCTGGCACTGAGAATTTTATTTGATATGGTATATTTACTGCGAGATAAATAATGTGTGATCTGAGGTTACTAATAGTAATTAAGATTGGAATAAAAAAAACCTATCTTTGGTTCAGCTATTTATCAAGGAAAGCAACATTATTGAGACCACTGCTACTAATAAAGCCAGTGTACTTTGTGATTTAACAAATTCTAATGAGGATATAAATGAGTTCATATATATTTATATCAAAGTGTGTTCATGGCATATAGACATCTCTTTGATTCAGGAGATAATTCCAATCTGTTGTATGCCACTGAAATTTTGTGATTTAACCTTACAATTCCAAAGTAACTAAATAAACTAAATAAATTAAACAATTAACTAAATAAATTCCACAAAATAAATAGAAAATATGCTAATAAATTGTATATTTCATGACAAAGGAAACTTAATCCTATGGCTTACATACTTTTCCAAAAGATGTCTCTTTAAGAACAAATGCAGGTTGAGAGTCGATCTAAACGTTGTTGAAAATGACAAAAGAGAAAGCACTAGAATCATTTGACCAGAAGGTGCACACTGTAACATCACTTCACAAAACATCTTTCATGGTAAAACTCCACAACAATGTAAAATCTGATGACAAATGTAAATGATAGCATATAGCTTAAATGTAAAACCAAAACAAATCTAAAAAATTATATCTAAGCAATACATTTCTTTTATAAAGAAATATCAGGTATCCTTAATGACTTCTAAGGTCATCAGCTTATGTTTTACATTGCATATTCCTGAACTTTAAACATTTTAAAATTTAGGAATTCTGAAAATTAAATCAATTCAATCCTTAAGTATAAAAGTTATATTATACTAACTTTTTCTCTTTTTTTGTAATTTTATTTTTTTTATTTTCTATATTTTTATATACATTCCAAATGATTTCCCCTTTCCCGTTTCCTCCCTCTCCGAAAGTCCCATAAGCCCCCTTCCCTCCCTCTGTTCCCCATTCAACCCCCTCTCGCTTCTCTCTCCTGGCATTCCCTACATCCAGTCTTTCCAGGACCAGGGGTCTCTCCTTCCATGTTCTTAGAAATCTATTGATATGTGCATTGTGTTTTGGGTATTCCGAGCTTCTGAGTTAATATCTTCTTATCAGTGATTGCATACCATGTGTGTTCTTTTGTGATTGGTTTACCTCACTAAGGATGATATTTTCCAGTTCTGACTATTTGCCTAGGAATTTCGTGAATTCATTGTTTTTAATTGCAGAGTAGTATTCCATTGTGTAAATATACCACATCTTCTGAATCCATTCCTCTGTTGAGGGACATCTGGGTCCTTTCCAGCTTCTGGCTATTATAAATAAGGTTGCTATGAACAAAGTGGAGCATGTGTCCTTATTGCATGCAGGGGAAGACTCTGGGTATATGCCAGGAGTGGTATAGCAGGATTCTCAGGGATCTCATGCCCAGTTTTCTGAGGAACCGCCAGACTGCTTTCCAGAGTGGTTGTACTAGCTTGCAATTCCACCAGCAGTGGAGGAGTGTTCCTCTTTCTCCACATCCTCGCCAACAACTGCTGTCTCCTGTGTTTTTGATCTTAGCCATTCTGACTGGTGAGAGGTGGAATCTCAGGGTTGTTTTGATTTGCATTTCCCTAATGACTAAGGATGTTGAACATTTCTTTAGGTGCTTCTCAGCCATTAGTTATTCTTCAGGTGAGAACTCTTTGTTTAGCTCTGTACCCCATTTTTTAATAGGGTTATTTGGCTTCTGGAGTCTACCTTCTTGAGTTCTTTATATATATTGGATATTAGCCCTCTGTTAGATGTAGGGTTGGCAAAGATCTTTTCCCAGTTTATTGGTTGCTGTTTTGTCCTTTTGACAGTGTCCTTTGCCTTACAGAAACTTTGTAGTTTTATGAGGTCCCTTTTGTCAATTCTTGATCTTAGAGCATAAGGTATTAGTGTTCTGTTCAGGAAATTTTCCCCTGTGCCCATATGTTCAAGGTTCACCTTCCTATACTCAAAGGATAAGCAGGCTGAGAAAGAAATAAGAGAAATGATACCCTTCACGATAGCCACAAACAATACAAAGTATCTTGGTGTGACTCTAACCAAACAAGTGAAAGATCTGTATGACAAGAACCTCAAGTCTCTGAAGAAAGAAATTGAAGAAGACCTCAGAAGATGGAAAAATCTTCCATGGTCATGGATTGGCAGGATCAATATAGTAAAAATGACCATCTTGCCAAAAGCAATATACAAATTCAGTGCAATCCTCATCAAAATCCCAACTCAATTCTTCATAGAGTTAGAAAGAGCAATTCAAAAATTCATCTGGAATAACAGAAAACCCAGGATAGCTAAAACTATTCTCAAGAGTAAAAGAACTTCTGGGGGAATCAGTATCCCAGACCTTAAGCTGTACTACAGAGTAATAGTGTTAAAAACTGCATGGTATTGGTATAGTGACATGCATGTAGATCAGTGGAACAGAATTGAAGACTCAGAAATGAATCCACACTCCTATGGTCACTTGGTCTTTGACAAAGGAGCTAAAACCATCCAGTGGAAAAAAAGATAGCCTTTTCAACAAATGGTGCTGGTTCAACTGGAGGTCAACATGCAGAAGAATGCAAATGGATCCATTCTTATCTCCTTGCACTAAGCTCAATTCCAAGTGGATCAAGGACCTCCACATAAAACCAGACACACTGAAACTAATAGAAAGGAAACTAGGGAAGAACTATTTTTCTTTAACTTGGAAATATTTATTCCAGACACATACCAAAACTTAGAAAAATGTGGCTTTAAATAGTAAATGGATTTAAGGAAGTGTGATTCCTAATTCAGTATTGGTAATAAACTAGAGAAAAAAATAAATTGATACCAAATCATTCTTATACAGTCTATATTACATAACATTTTACTATAAGTGTAATTATTCAAACATTAATTTCTATTAGAAAAGGAACCATCTTTGTACACTTATTAATTTCAATAAAGCATTTGGGATTACAAAACTTATTTCTAAAATAATTTTCAGAAACTGAAATTATACAGCCAAAATCTTGATAGTTATTTATTTTAATCATTTTGAGTAATATAACAATAAAGTAAACTGCAGGCATATACATAATTATGACTTACTGCTCCAAGGTCTATTTCCACAGCAAAAAGTAATTTATTATATGACTATCATCCCTAAATACAACAGTGGAGATTCCTATGCAATGTTCTCAGAGAATATATTTTTAATATTTATTATTTATTATATGTAAGTACACTGTAGCTGTCTTCAGACACGCCAGAAGAGGGCGTCAGATCTTGTATGAATGTTTGTGAGATACCATGTGGTTGCTTAGATTTGAACTCAGGACCTTTGGAAGAGCATTCGGTAGTCTTAACTACTGAGCCATGTCTCCAGCCCATCAGAGAACATTTTTTTCTACCTAATTGTATTTTATGTTAGTAAATGTAATGTCTATAGTGTTTAACTAATCTATAGTATTTAACTAATAGTAATGTCGTTAAATGTTCATGTTTTTGTTTTTGATTTTGTTTTTAAATCACATGCAACAAGAGTAAGATACTGAAGGCCAAATTTCTCCATGCATTTGGACTTGACTCATTTAAACATAATAGACTCTAGTACTTGACACTTTTTTTGAAAATTTTGATGATAATGATGGTAATAATGATCATGAAACTAATGATCTTTCATCAAAATCTTTAATATAATTGACAATTATACCAAATAAGACAGTCTTATGGACCTACATAAGGAACAGGAATAGGCAGGCATTATGTTTTTTTCTAAATATACCAGTTAATTGATCTCATAATAGTTTCATTAACATGGTTTTTAGGTCATTTGTTTTAAAATGCTGAACATTTTAGTATTTTCTAAGGAACAAAATTAATTTATTATGCAAAAGCAGCTAAAAACTCCTGCTGGGTGCTATAACTTGACACCTATGGGGAATTTACATTTGGCATACAATTTTTTCCTTTATGTAAAATACAAAAGGACTTCTCTCCATATGCATAGTTATAATTACTCTTAAGTATTTTCAAACTAAAGAGCACAACATACATAAATATATTGTTGCAATGCTTGAATGCAATGTTTCCTTTGATAATACAGGTAATAAATAGCACAATAGCATTTTATGACCTAAAATCCATAATTTCAATGTCACATATTGATTATATACAACACTGTCCCTGCAAAATTCCCAAAGAAAGGTGGCCATTAGCTATATTCACATCTTACAATAAATTCCGATTCTTATTAGTTATCTCCGTGTTACTCTGACCACACTACATAACAGAAACAACTTCAACTTCATGGAAGGAAGGTTAATTTTAGAACAAAATGATCTAAGAACCATGGTTCTTCTGAAATCATCTTTGCTTATAGCCTGCTATAAAATCAAGTAATAGTCATTTCACTTAGCCAGCCTATATGTCTAAATGTATTTATTCAATTAATTTTCAACTAATCAATCATCAAATACTTCCCAACATATTAATTCATTTTATTAACGTAAATTGGTTTGCTTCTATCCTGCTATTGGGTAATTTTAGATTCATTAATCTATCTATATAAACTTTTTTTTCTACTCTGCATAATTTAAACCCAATTCTTGCCCTTTGGGAAGCAGAGGAAACCTGGCGCGAATGTGTAACGGGTGGATGAAATATTGTGTGAATGAGTATTATTGACAAGAACCATTCTTCAGACCCATAGGTATTGGTAAAGCCTTCCTCTGTTCAAACTAGAATTTTTTTAGTGGAAAAATAACAAGTATTTCTTAAGTAATAATAAAAAGAGGAAAAAATAATTCAAAATTTTCCAGAAATCCTATGTGAGAAATTATCATTCAAAAAGATTGTATTTTAAATGAATGCAATATGAAATTATTATTTGAAATATATTATAGTACTTAACAGTATGCCTTAACTATATTTTCTTTGAAGGATGTGCTGTTTTTACTCCACAATCTTGTATGTCATTATAAATTTGAAAATATGAATTATTTTTGCATTTAGTACTTTGACTCCATTCTTATGCTTTTCATGTCATAGGAAAACGTAGGAAAATCAAATTATGTATATAAATAGGTATCCTTTATTTACTATAATTTGGGAATTGTGTTTTTCACAAAGACCTCTATCTAAAAGCTTGATCACCATTCTGGAAAACTTGTAGTACATAAGGGAAGTTTTATGAAGTAGGGCTACATTGAAGAGAACTATATTAATTATAGGTCTGTCTGTAAAGGGTATCTTAGAATTTGGGCCTCTTTCTGTTTCTCTTTCATTGGCTTCCCCAAATCTACAGAAGGATCCAGCTTTATTTTACCCTATGTTTCCATCATGACATTCACCAATGGAGGCAAGCAACTGTGTGCTGAAACCTCTGAGATCATGAAACAAATTAAAGAGTTCCTTCACTGAGTTTATTTTTTTCATGAATCAGTCACAGCAATAGGAAGCATACTCATGTGCTTGACAATGAAGAAATAAAGTACAATATTATTTGTTATAATAATAAGTATATACTATTATTTATACTTACCTGGAAATACATTACAATGTATTTTAGACAAAATATTTATGGCATTAATGCTTTTCTTCTTTTCATATCAAATATAAATAAATGTGGATGTATCATCTTCATATACATTAAATTTTAACAACAGTATTAATAGCAATAATGTCATGAATCACTATTGAGAAATTAAATCAATCATCAGATTAGAAAAGTGAGTAGAATATATCACATTTTAAAATTATTATAATTAATATTATAAGTATACATTTTACAGGTTTTATAATTATCTTAAGGTAAATGTAAGTGAACAAGGCAATCTCCTGATTTGTTAACATTTCATAGTCTTTTGACAAAGTTTATAATTTATATCTTCTATTTGAGCCTAACTTTCATCATTTTCTTTGAAAAGTCTCCCAAGGTGTCACAAGATACAACTGACACTCTAAAATAAATCAAAAGATGCATCCTTAGGCTCTGTAAAAATGAGAATATGCTTTGACTAATTATATTAATTAATATACAAAAGCATACTTCTTATAGAGAATGTCATTGTTACAGTTTCATGTGGTTAGGTTGGGTTTGGTTTGGTTTCAGAGGCAATAATAAGGATGTTGCTAGGGCTGACCTTGAACTCACCATATTCCCCAATTAATATTTGAGTTCATGGTTCTCCTACACCCCTGAGTAATAGGAATTATAGGTCTGTGCTACCATACCTAGCTTGTATTCTGTTTTCTTTAATTTTGTTAGTTTGTTAATGGTGGGAATCAAATGGAGAGCATTTCATGCATAGGCAAGTATTCTCCAACTGAGCTACATGCCCAACTCTTCTTAAAGGAGTTTTGAGCATTTGATATGGTAATCATGAACATCAAATATACTCTAGTTATAATATTTAACACCAAACTGAGTTTTTCAGTTATCTATCATTCTTACATTCCATTTGAGCTTTTGCTTGTGTGTACAGAAGAAGAAAAAGCACCTCTGTGATATGTAGGCTACTTATGCTACCTGGTCATGTGTCTATCCATCCAGAGCACCTCTGATCTACAGTTTAAAGAGGTCATCAGTGAAACTCACACCCCTGCAGCTTTAAATAACATATTTATTATTTTTGAGTTTTCTTGGGCCTGATTCCAAGGACTGCTTAGCCAAATCCCTTTCTTGGGATCTCAGAGGGCTGAAATCAATCAAGCTATTGGCAAGAGTCCATTCCTTTCTGAATTTTAGGTGCTTCTTCCAAGTTTATGTGTATGTTGACAGAACACAGTTGCTTTAAGCTGTAGGCCTGAGGTCCTTGTTGCCTAATTGCTGCTAGCCTTGAGTCTCCAACTTTGGGAAAATCCACATCCAATAACAAGATAAAACAAAACAAAACAAACAAAAAACAATGCCAAAAGAAGTGATCACAATATCACAACATAATTTCTCATTATGCCAAATAAAATCTATTAATCATAAGCTACATAATCTTTTCTTTCAAACTACTTAATGAAGCATCTTCCAAGCATTTAATATAGAGCCAATATTCAGCTCAGAGTTGATGAGAATATTTACAGTCCAAACAGAAAATATATCCCAGCTACAAGATGTAGAGCTCTTGTGGTCAGGACCTTTTTAAACTTGACACATGTATACCTGTTCTATATACTTACTTATTTTCATTACTATATCTTGTACAAAATATTGTTACAAATATTGTTTGATTTCCATGAACAATCACTGCTCTCAAACAGTTGAAATTTATGAAGGTAATGATAGGACTATGGTGATTTAAACATATATGGCCCCCTTAGACTCATGTGTTTGAATGTTTGTCCCAAAGGGAAAAATATAGTTTACATTTATTTAATGGGTGAGTCAAAATCATTTATGATATGTCTTGCACCAATAATAAGTCAACATTACTAGGACTTTTAAATTAAAGAAAATTCATTGTGTCTAAATGTCCAATATCTATGGAAAGTAAAAAGATTTTCCACATTTCTAATACACTAAAACTACCACAGATTAAAACAAGTACATTCTGAACTTTTCCTCCAGCCAGTGTTCTCCTCTGTCTCTGTCTCTGTCTCTCTGTCTCTCTGTCTCTGTCTCTCTCTCTCTCTTTCTCCTCGGTCTCTCTCTCTCTCTCTCTCTCTCTCTCTCTGTCTCTCTCTCTCTCTCTCTCTCTCTCTCTTTCTCTCTCTCTGTCTCTGTTTCTCTCTCTGTCTCTCTCTTGCTCTCGCTCTTGCTTTCACTCTGTGTGTGTGTGCACATGCATGTGCATATGTGTATGCATATGCATATGCATGTGCATGTGTGTGTATACAAGTATGTGCAGGAGCTGTATAACCAAAAAGACATCCTTTGAGTGTTTTATTCTTTGTATTTTATCAGCTAAGCTATTTTACCAATTTCTCTCAAGCATGAAACGGAACTTTGCCAACAGGCAAATATGTACTGGTCTCTCGATCTAGTGTAAAACTTTTCCCAGCTCTCAGCATGCTTTTGCATGAAGCTCATGGTTTCACTGTACATAGAACAACTTTATTATTTATTATGCAATAATATTTTGTTCTAAAATGTATATACCTCAGTTAAAGATACATTATTGATAAGAGATTTTATTTGTGTAATCTCTCAACACATCTTTGCTGGAAACAGCTAATTTAAAAGTCAATGGCTGTTAACATAGACTGAAATTTTACAGTGATTTTAGATAATTTAAAAATAATAATAACAATAAGACAATAGATAGCCATTGTGGTGCAAACCTTTAATATCAGCACTCTGGAGGCAGAAGCAGGAGTATCTCTACGTTCAAGACCCACCTAGTCTACAGAGTAATTTCCATGATAGGCAGAACTACGCAGGAGTAAGCCCTCTATTGACAAACAACAATGAAGATCAAATAATAATACTGAAAAAATAAAGGTTATATCAATTGACAGTCTTTCATGAAAATTTATCAGAAGCATAAACTGCTGTTTGACAGGACAAATAATGTTGCAAAATTTAATTAAATCCATTCAAATCCTAACATAGATTTCTGGCTAAGTGTGGGTCTTTTTCTAAATTATTTGTTGTCAGCTCAATAGTGTTCACACCATTTTCTTAAGAGTAGATTACATCTGAGGAAGCTGTGTATTTGTTCATTAAAAAGATATCATATCATACATGGTAATGTTCAATACAAGATTACAGAATCTCACACCTCCATGTTTGGTTTTTGGTTCTCTTTCTTTATTCACCATTTCTGCAATGATTGCTTTTCCAGGAGTATTAAGCCACTTGGCCTCATCTATGAGGTACGAATTCAACTTTTTTTTTTCTAGCTCCTTTTAATGTTGGTATCTTCAGTTTTTCTCTGGCGTCACAAGCATGCATAATGACATACAGAATTGTGTCTTTTCTTAAAGCTTTCAAGGTACTGTGCCAAAATCCATCAGAGGAATCACTAGTTATAGCAGCTAAAGCTGAACAAAATATATTTCTTAAATAATAAGACCTGAAGCCAACGTTCCATTTTGATCCGTGGGCTGCAGTATAGATGTAATGTTGGCAAGCATGACAACCACATCAATCGCCTACATCTCCATCTGTACTCTTAGGGGACTGGGTGCATTGTCTGTGAGCGATAATAATTTTGAAAGGAATATTTTTTTTTCCTGAGCAGTAAGTCTCAACAGTAGGCTTAAAATATTCAGGAAACCATGCCTTAAACAGATATACTGTCATCCAGGCTTTCTTATTTCATTTATACTGCACAGTAGAGTAGCTTTAGTACAACTTTTAAGGGTCTAAGATTTTTGAGAATATTAAGTGAACACTGGCTTAACTTAAAGTCATTAGCTACATTAACCCTTAAAAAGAGACAGTTTGCATCAATGGGAAGGTAGGCTCTTGGTCCTGTGAAAGCTTGTTGACCCACCATAGGGAAATGCTAGGGCGGTGAGGCAGGAGTAGGTGGATGAGTGGGGGAGCACCATCACAGAAGCAAGGTGGATGGGGAGAGGCATGGGATAGGGGTTTGCAAAGGGGGAACCAGGAAGGGCGATAAAATTTGAGATGTAAATAAATAAAATGCCTAATAAAAAAGTTAAAAAAAAAGAGACAGTTTGTCTTTGAAGTTTTGAACCCTTGAGGTTATAGGTGGCAATAAAGGACGTTTTGCCTGCGTTGAAAATTTGTCTTTATCATTGCTACTTTCAGGAATTATCTTGACAACATTTATGTCATAGAGACAGCTTCCTGCCTTAAGCCTCAGAAACCAACATCTGCTGGAGTCAAATGTTTTTGTCCCCTACCTCAGCCTCCACAGCATTAAGGAGTTGGAGAATTACTCTGGATTCAGCCTTGGTCTTGGGTTTAAGAGAAACTTGTCACTTATTTAATCTTCTCTTTAGACTTATAAAACTTTTTCTTTCCTTTTTTTTTTTTTAACATACGAGCCCTAATTTTCTGTTGCCCTCCTAATTTTCGTGTGCTAACTGGAATGCCACTTTTAATTTCCCTCAAGACCTTTTCCTTTGTATTCACCTTGTGACTGACTGGTAGGAGGCCTCATTGTCAAAATATCTCATAGTTTGATATGCCATCTTCACTGAGCAGAATCATTAGCAGTTATTGAATTAAAATGAGAAACACTTACATTTTATGAATGTGAAAAACCCACCAGGACTACTCACACAACAAACACCAGTATTAGTCTGTCTAAAATGGGACCCGAAGACCCAGGGACAAACAAAGAACATTATATTAGTGGAGAGGTTAAAACACAGACATTTATCAAATAAGTTTTCTGTCTTATATGGGCATAACTCATAATAATAACCAGATATAGTAATAATATTAAGTACTACTCATGGCAAATCATTATAATACACTAACAATGAACAAGTTTGAAATTCTTTTTTATTTATTGGGTTTTTTTTCTAAGATTTTTTTTTATTTACATTCAAAATCATTTCCCCTTTCCTGTTTCCTCCCTCCCCAAAAGTCCCATAAGCCCCCTTCCCTCCCTCTTTTCCCCATTCAACCCCCTCTCGCTTCTCTCTCCTGGCATTCCCCTACATCCAGTCTTTCCAGGACCAGGGGTCTCTCAGTCCATCTTCTTAGAAATCTATTGATATGCGAATTGTGTCTAGGGTATTCCGAGATTCTGGGTTAATATCCCCTTATCAGTGACTGCATACCATGTGTGTTCTTTTATGATTGGGTTACCTCACTAAGGACAATATTTTCAAGTTCTGACCATTTGCCTAGGAATTTCGTGAATTCATTGTTTTTAATTGCAGAGTAGTATTCCATTGTGTAAATATACCACATCTTCTGAATCCATTCCTCCGTTGAGGGACATCAGGGTTCTTTCCAGCTTCTGGCTATTATAAATAAGGCTGCTATGAACATAGTGGAGCATGTGTCCTTATTGCATGCAGGTAAAGCCTCTGGGTATATGCCCAGGAGTGGTATAGCCGGATCCTCCAGGAGTGTCATGCCCAGTTTTCTGAGGAACCGCCAGACTGCTTTCCAGAGTGGTTGTACCAGCTTGCAATTCCACCAGCAGTGGAGGAGTGTTCCTCTTTCTCCATATCCTCGCCAAAAACTGCTGTCTCTTGTGTTTTTGATTTTAGCCATTCTGACTGGTGTGAGATGGAATCTCAGGGTTGTTTTGATTTGCATTTCCCTAATGACCAAGGATGATGAACATCTCTTTAGGTGCTTCTCAGCCATTAGATATTCTTCAGGTGAGAACTCTTTGTTTAGCTCTGTACCCCATTTTTTAATAGGGTTACTTGCCTCTCTGGAGTTTAACTTCTTGAGTTCTTTGTATATATTGAATATTAGCCCTCTGTCAGATGTAGGGTTGTTAAAGATCATTTCCCAGTTAGTTGGTTGCCGCCTTGTCTTTTTGACAGTGTAAAACCATCCAGTGGAAAAAAGATAGCCTTTTCAACAAATGGTGCTGGCTCAACTGGAGGTCAACATTCAGAAGAATGCAAATTGACCCACTCTTATCTCCTTGCACTAAGCTCAATTCCAAGTGGATCAAGGACCTCCACATAAAACCAGACACATTGAAACTAATAGAAAGGAAACTAGGGAAGAACCTTGAACATATGGGCACAGGGGAGAATTTCCTGAATACAACTCCAATAGCTTATGCTCTAAGATCAAGAATTGACAAATGGGACCTCATTAAATTACAAAGTTTTTGCAAAGCAAGTTTGAAATTCTATGAGAATCAGTGACTTGGAAAGTAGAGATATAGAGTGGGCATGTGCTCACAGGAAATGATATCTTCAATAAAATATATACATAGCCCATAAAGAAAGCTCATTAAAAAGAGATGTGGGGATATGCCTAAGTTTTATTTTTTTAAAATTACAATGAATGAATTTGCTGTATTTCAAGATTTACTTTATGATTGTGAATGTGGCATATGTGTGTGTATCTCTGTGTGTGCTCACATGCACACATATGTGGGGGGTGTGGTACACATGTGTGGGGGTCACTTCAGGGGACAAAAAAGAGGGGATATTGGATTGCTTGGAGCTTGAATTTCAGAGGGTTGTAGGTCAACCAGTGTGAGTATCAGGAACAAAATTCAAATCTTATGGAAGAGCAGCAAACATTTTAATCATTGAGACATCTCTCCAACACCAAGGTCTATATTATTATTTTATTCTTGTTGTAAAAAATTCCCAATTTATGATTGTTTTAGTTATGAAAATATACCTTACCCATAGATATGAAAACTTTCAAAGTATCTTAAGTATCACAGGAGATTATTTCCAAATGTATCGATACCTGCATAGATAAACAATGCTGCATAGGTAAGATAATGTGGGGTTTTAAACAAAATGTCAGCACTGGAGATATTCATCAGTAATATTAGTGTATAATTTGTTATATTTTTATCAATTTTACATATTGGGATATATTGGCATCATAGAATGTGTATAGAGTTATATATAATTATATGACAAAGAGTAGTATATGAGCTATGGAGACCCCAAAGTCACCCCAAAGAAACAATATGTTGTCATTGCTTTTGTTGTATATCATAAATAGATTGTGTTTCTGAAGATATCATTTACTTTGGATGCAGGGCATAAATAATCAACCCTTACCTGTCCAGGAAATTCTTATCTTGGTGGCTAGATAAGATAGTTTCTGGAGATGCTATGAAACATTTTGGTAAGAGAGTACATCAATTGTATTGACTATTGAATTCAGCATGTTACAATATTTATCTGCTAGCAAGACATGCTTACTGTTGTAATAGTGGCATGATGATTGTGGAAGTAACCAATAATTTTTTGTTTTGACTATGATATCAGCTCCACACAAATACTATAGTTCTTGCACTGTGAACCTTATAAAAAGTCCATAAATGGGAAGATCATAGGCCCTTGTGGCAATTCTTCTCAAGTTGTTCAATGGGATTGAAAGATAACCTTTCAAATTTGTTTTATGAAGCCAACATTTTCCTGTTATGAAAAATATGAGAATATAGTACAAATTATATATCATTATTACTGAACAATATAGATAAAAAGTATTCAACAAAATGGAAATGAATAGAATTCATCATATAAGATATTATGTTAACTGTTGATCGAGTTGGCTTCATGGTACTAGTGCAAGGATGACTTATAATACACAGGTCAAAAAACAGGATGAAGCATAAAAATCTAACAGATGTAGAAAAATCATTTGACAAAGTTCAAAGTATTTTCATAAAAAGTAGCCTTAAAAAACTATGTGCACTTTAACTAATAGTACAAAAATTATAAATGTTATTATACTGAGCTTATTCTAAAAAATCTTATATGAAATTTGAGAAATAAGTAAGAACAATGGCTTAATAGTTCTTAGGTAAATCTAAATCACATCAAGATAAAGGATAGTAAAACGATGCTTACTTGATGTTTTGTTTTGCTTGTTTGTTTTTATTGGATATTTTATGGATTTACATCTCAAGTGTTATCCCCTTTCCCGGTTTCCACTCTGGAAAACCCCTATCCCATCCCTCCTCCTCCTGCTTCTATGGGGGTGTGCCCCCACCCACCCACCCATTCTCAACTCCCTGCCCTGGCATTCCCCTACACTGGGAAATGGAGCCTTCACCAGACCAAGGGCCTCTCCTCCCATTGATCCCAACAATACCATCCTCTGCTACATATGCAGCTGGAGCGATGGGCCCCACCATGTACACTCTTTGGTTGGTTGTTTAGTCACTGAGAGGTCTGGATGGTGGTCTGGGTGGTTGATATTGTTGTTCTTCCTATGGGGTTGAAAATCCCTTCAGCTCCTTCAGTCCTTTCTGTAATTCCATTGAATATCCCATTCTCAGTCCAATGTTTGGCTGTGAGCATCCACCTCTGTATTTGTCAGGGTCTGGTAGAGCTTCACAGGAGACAGTTATATTAGGCTCCTGTCAGTATGCCCTTCTTGGCATCCACAATAGTGTCTGGGTTTGGTGTCTGTATGCTGGATGGATCCCCAGGAGGGTCAGTCTCTGGATGGCCTTTCCATCAGTCTCTGCCCCACACTTTGTCCCCGTATTTCATATTTCCTTTAGACAGGAACCACTGTGCACTCCATGATTCACCTCTGGATGCCATACAAAGAGGACTGGCTGAATAAGATAGAAACTGTGTTCACCATTTTGTTGTGTATAGCAGATACAACACTTTTAATAGTCAATGGCCTGGGACTTATCCAAGTTACTGCTATATGTTCATGTATCTACAATTCAGGTGATTTTAGGGTTATCCTTGTACTTTTGATTGGACTAAGTATCAATCTGTTGTAAGCTTTCCATAAAATCCATCTTTGGACTTGAGGGCACTTAAGAATTGTTTATTGTTTTGTAGTGTAAGTCAAGAAATTTTTAAGACATAATCCAATGTCAATAAGATTTTTTATTTTGTTATAATCTTTGATATTTTAACTTACAATACATTTAAGCAAATAAGAAATATGTTCATACAAAGACCAACACAGTCACTTGTCCTGATATAATTATAATTATTCTTTTGCATATTGTTTTTGATTCATTGAGAGCTAGAGGGAGAATTTAAGATAATTATATTCTATCTTATTATTTTGACACAATCTAGATTCTTTTGTGCTGCTAAGAAATATTGACCTAAATTTCATAGGCCATATCTATTTGCTTTGATTTTTTTACCTCCTTCATATCCATTTCAAAAAGAATCTATACAAAGTTGAAAACTTTTAAAAGTTAAATCAGTCTCAAAAAATCATATTTAATACATATGATTCACAATATTGAAAGTAATGCTTGTACTGACATGGTTAGCTATGTGTGTGTGCCATTATTTGATCTTAACTCTAAACTAAAAGTCAGCATGCTGGTAAAAAAAATGGTATTTCACTTATTCTATTTCAATTACAAAAATTCTATTTCACTTACATTTTTTCTCACATTGTATAAATATACATTGAATTTGAGTTATAAAATGTAGGAAAGAAAGCCACTATAAAATTTAAATGTTAGATGAGAATTTATTATCACATACATGGCATAGTATCATTTTCTAATAAACCTTACTTCTCTAGAACAAGGCTTAAACATGGCAATACTCGAGAAGTTCTTTTAAGGAGAAGTAATATATTTTACAGTGCCCAGATATTAAACACTTAGAATAACGCTAAAAATGTTTCTCTTCTTGAATTTTCACCATGCACATTAGCATTATTTTCCCTTGAGGATTATTTATTACTACAAAGAATACACACCTGATATTCTCATTTATGGCATAGCTATTAAGAAAAAAAATAAGGTGAATGAAAAAAAATGCTATGCCTGCTCACAGGAAGTAAATAGAGGGGAATCGCCCAGTTAGTAAGAGTGCTTTTGGTACAAAGTCAGTTGAATAAACAATGTGCAGCTAAAGCACAATGAAATAAGCTCAACAGAGCTACTGTTTTAAATGCATATTCTAATAAAATTTTAGTAATTCTTTGTGAATTTCATATCATGGATCCCAATCCTACTCGTTTCTTCATCCCTCCTTATCCCTTGGTCCTGGTAACTTCCCCCACAAAAATTTCCCAAAATATTTTAAAAATTTAAAACAAATTAACAAGCCAACAAACAAACAAAAAAAAGAAACAAAAAGAAAAGGGAGCATCTCGGTGTGGAAGCTGTGCTGTCATAGCTGTGCTGTCATAGCTGTGCTGTCATGGCTGTGCTGTCATGGCTGTGCTGTCATGGCTGTGCTGTCATGGCTGTGCTGTCATGGCTGTGCTGTCATGGCTGTGCTGTCATGGCTGTGCTGTCATGGCTGTGCTGTCATGGCTGTGCTGTCATGGCTGTGCTGTCATAGCTGTGCTGTCATGGCTGTGCTGTCATGGCTGTGCTGTCATAGCTGTGCTGTCATGGCTGTGCTGTCATGGCTGTGCTGTCATAGCTGTGCTGTCATAGCTGTGCTGTCATAGCTGTGCTGTCATGGCACACAGCACACTCTTTTCCCCCATCAGCTTCATTTGTAAATGTTCATTGCAATAAATCGGTTATCTTGCTCAAGGCCTCTGGCTTATGCTACACCATCTATTTTGGGTTCTCACTCAAACTGCTCTCAGATATCCTGTTGTTGCTGTTTCATGAAAATCAAGAAGCTTAGAATCTTCAGGAGCAGTTCTTTCACGAGTTCCAGGAATCCATAGATAGGATAGATTTTGAGGGGGGGGCAACACAAAGCCCTGGATGTAGGCAAAATATTTTTGTGCACCGTGTAAATTTTATACTTGTGTTATTCACTAATTTCTCTGCCCTCATATTTTGTTTCAATCTGGACATGGCATTGAAATACTTACATCAAGAGTTTCCTGTCTCAAGTTTGTGTAAACAGTTCTTAACATTTATTCTGTGCACTGTCAATAAATGCTGATCACCCAATAGCTGGGCAGAAGAAACAATAGGGTGAGGCTTCTGCCAACTAGGTGAAGGAGAGCGCAGGAGGAGGGGGGATATTCAGATAGGGCACAAAGATGAAGTGATGAAAAAAGAACGCCAAAGATCCAGATGAATAATAATATGCAAGTATCATGGGGTGGGACTGCTTGGTAGCCAGCAACAGTAGTATTAATTCATTGGTTACCTTTATATTAAAATAATTCATTTTACACCTGAATATGGGCCTGGGTGTAGCTGAGTTGGTCAGCATGTCCACTCTCCTGTGCCCACACCACCAGGGCCTGCTCTCTTGCATTGCCCAGATGAGCAGTTGGGTCAGCTTTCCTGCCCGGGGCATCTGACAAGGGGTGGGACTGGCTCTCTTGCCCTCATGCCATCACCATCAAGGCCAGCTCTCCCACACCCACTTGACCATTGCAAGGTCTACACCACTACCCTGGCTGTGCCAGCTCACTCATTACGGCAGCTGGCAAGGAGTGGGATCAACTCCTTAGATTTTGTATTCTGGACAGGCTCTCCTGCACCCATGTCACCAGGGTCAGTGCTACCATGCCATCCTGGTGAGTTGTAGGACCCACTCTCCTGAGCGCTGCAACCAGAGAAGGTCAGGGCTAGTTCCCTTGCTCTCATATCTTTGGGGCCAGCTCTCTCATACTGCTCAGATGAGGCTAGGCTAACTATTTCCCAAATGCCACACCTGTGGGGTATGGGTCCATCCTGAGTAGCCTTCAGACAGCAAAATAGCCCCAGGTAGCAGCTCAGCTCAGGGATGTATGCATGGTATTTGGTGGGAACATACTCTAAGGATATCGACATTGACTCTTGCTACTGGAGGGCCATGGACGCCTACTTTGTCCTCTGTGGCAGCACTGGCCAGAACACCACTATGGCCTCAGGTGCCAGTACAGGCTACTCAGATCAGGTTGTTCCTCAGTACCTTGGTATCTTTAGCTCAACCTCTTTTCACAGTATAAACACTTCTGCTTCTCCTTCTTTCCCACTTCTCCACAACATACTTGGTGGGAGGTGGGGGTCTTTAGGGTGTCTTCGGCCCTGCCCAACTGAATTTCACCAGATTCCAGCTAGTACACTAGGAACCTCATCATAAAAATTTTGTACTATGATGTTTAGATTAAAGTTGATAGCTACCTGTTTTGTTCTTGACAGATAAGTCACAGTCAAATCTTTTTCACCTTTTTCATAATGTACACATTAGAATAATAACTTTCAAGTTGAGTTCAAAAAAACCTTTGATATAAGTAGGTTAAAATCTGTGAGAATAATATGAACTTTGGTAAATATAAGCTTATCATATGTTAAGCTAAAGAGTCATATCATTATCTTATTGTATCATATATTAAAAAAATTACATAGAACAAATTTGTATTGTTCAGTTACCTTTCACCATACAAAAACTCATGTGTTGTCTTTCCACATTAGAATGCATGCAAAAACTCCAACACCCTCTTTTCCACCATCCTGAGCACTGGTAAGTTCCATAGTAGGTAGCTACCATTTTATTTTTTGTTTGATTTTACTATTTAATAGATGAGATATTTTTGTTATAGCAGGAAATAATTGTTTTTACATTAAATTTATGAAGACCGTATATATGATGGTGCAATATACATATAGTACATAATTGTTACAGCAAACAAGTATCACATTCATCATCACTTATATAATATATCGAGTCCTCAAAAGTTTTCCAACTTATGCCTGAAAGTTTGATCAGCTCAAACCTTCATTTTAATTACTACCATATTTTAAATCATTCAAACTGAATATATTGCTTTGTGTGTTACATACGTACTTAAAGGTTCATTCTTGTAATTTATTTATACCAATTGCTTGTTGCTATCTTTACTGAAGTTTGACAACCCATTTTATGAGTATAACAAGATTTCTTGTTCATGAAATAGTTGGTAGGAAGATTTTAAGTTCTGTTCAGATAGGAAAACCACATTATTATATCCAATTCCACTCTAGTACCATGGAGTTCACGTTACTTTCACGTTTCTATTTTTTTAACTGTCTTATTTAATAAAATTGTGATTACATTATTTTTAATAATGTAGATTTTCTAATCAACTAGTATTGTTATCAAATAATCAGAAGCTACTTTGTGCTCTTCCTCAAATGTCTTTTACGCCACTATGATTCTGAAACCCCACACTGGTTCTTTGTGATTCTATAGTATTCTCTGTTAATTTCTTGTAGCATTCCACACTTTTGCTTAGCTGATCTCCTTCCCCTTGCTTGGGTTACCATACCTCTTTAGTGGCAAGTAACTCCTAGTCCTAACCTCTCCTAGACCCTGGAAGATGGCTTCTGAAAAGACAAAGACTGATATAAATACAATAAATAAATAAATAAATAAATAAATAAATAAATACCTAAGAGAAACACAAAGTAAAGGAATAAACAGGGAAGCCAGATATTTCCTTCCAATTTAATAGAAAATTGGAAAATTTTAAAAGGAGGTGTCTTGATTTTTATGTTAACCACCATGCCACACAACATAACCATGTAATTATAGTAAAACTTAAGAAACTCAAAAATAACATGATGAGTCTTTATGAAGAATACAGGAACAATCACCAGTACCTACGATGTTCCATGTCAGATTATGATCAAGCTATGTAGTTTTATCTATTTATGTAGTCAATTTTCTATGTCTAGTATAAGCCTCAGCAAGCACTACCTATTAAATTAATCTCGATATCAACCCTTTAAACTGATATAGGAACTGATACTCATTGCATTGTTAATTTTATCACCTAATTATTATAGAGTATGGCCATATAACATGTTCTTGTATCATTTGAATAACTTAGTTTGCAGAGCATTTGTAATTCCCATTGACTTTTGTAGCTAACAATACTGTAATAATTTTTAAAGAATATTTATTTATTTTATTTTATTATTTTATTTTATGCAAGGTGTGACTGTGTAGTCCCTTGGTCTAGAACTCTTTAAATACATCTGGATTGCCTCAGTCTCAGAGAGATTCATGTGCCTCTATCTCCTGAATGCTAGGATTAAAGATATGGGCTACCACATTGGTTTAAAATTCTTTTTTAACCCATGAATTGAGATCCCGGATTACGAGGCTTTGAAATTTAGTTTTCAAAGGGGTTTAAATTCATCTTAGTGCCAAGGTAGATGGGAAGAACTATAACTACTTTGGAGTGTCTCCTTTACTTATAACTGGTGAACATATAATGATTATGGTTTTAGATATTCTTTCAAACGTAATTCCAGAAGAGACCCATTCTTCATGGGTTATCATACTTCTGAGTACTACTTCTTGTACTACTAAGAGTTGATATTCTGAATTTATGCATGTAATGAATCTAGGTTCAAGCAGTGTCTCATCATTTTGCCTTCATACACTGACCAGCAAGATCTAATTCCATCTGCATTTACAGGTATTATTTCCCAGAGAGCAAAAGCTTGATTAAAATAATGTGATCCAATTTAAATAGAAACTACATTATTATTAATTATTAGATGCATTGTAACCATTTTCTCAATGACTGTGATCTCTTTATTTGTGCACAAATCACTACTCTGCATCAGGTTATCTCTTATTTTATGCATATAATTGGATCAAAGTAGCTAAAATGACTCTCTCACTGTTACATAGTTGAGGTGATCATCTAATTCTTGGAGCTAATGAAATGGAATAGAAACTGACAGACCCCTTCCTCCCACACACACCTAGAATATTATTAGGGACATTTCAGACTCAGAAAATTATTTTTTAGAACACTAAAGTAAAAATTAGTTATATGGCAGCAAAGTTTTACATGATAAATTTATTTATAAAGGGAAATGGTTTAAGTGGATTAAAGTCGTTAATGCAAAATAGTGGTAGATATAAGTTATATGTAATTCTTTCTGTGCAATTTGAATATTCTACCTGAAAAATCAACAATTATCCTTGAGCTATGATTCCTAATGTTATATTGATTTCAGTTTAATACTGTTAATAAGCATTTAGTCTTCTCTGGATTTGTATCTAAACCATATTTATAGTAAAATTTTAGTTTTTCAAAATAGCCACAGGGCTAAATTTAGTTGATGAAGTCTGAAGTCTTTTATATATGTTATTCTTACATCCAGGACAGAGGATCTGGATTAGAACATTTTGCAGTACATCAGAAATATTGTTAAAGTTAGTGATGCATGCTGAGATTATGATGAATGTGCCCACACCTGGCTGAAAGAATGTGTAGCATAAGCTTACAAATGATAAAGAAGCATAAATTAATTTTACCTTTAAGAGGAATAAATTAAATCTAACAGATAAATTATCACTTTTAGTCTTCATACATCCATTTACATGTGTTTCTACATACATACATGAACATGTATAGCATAGATTGAAATCTGAACTCTGAGTGAACAGGAGAGAATAAATGCATTCATATATACTCCCTTTCCTAATATACAATGAAATTAGAGTATATTTTAACATCCTCTATATGTACCAACATTATATAAGGAAGATGAAAATCATTAAGGCAAAGAATACAATAGACAATAAAGACAACAACATTTTTAGCCAAGAGTTCTGGACCTCTAGAATCCAAGCAGCATGAAGAAAGAAGGGTGGGGGCGTTTAACCATGAGGATTCTTATCTACCTTCTAGTAAATTGGGATAGAGGTAGTTCAATTACTGGATTCCAGTTTAGGAAAAGCAATTGGCACTGAAGGTATATACACAAAGCGAGGAAGAGACGGTACTAATGTTTTCTGACCATAACTCTCTGGGGAACATTTAGAACCTAGGAAAAGAGAATGAAAACTCATGGTACTGAAATGAACCTTGAATGGAAAAAACATAGAGATTTAATAAAAGAAGCAATACAGGAAAACTGACAAGGCTATCACATTTTCTAACCTCTGATATTGTAAAATACTACAGAATATAGTATTCATGGGCACTGAAAATTTTCAGAGACTATGTTAAGCACAAATCAACTGGAGCGTTCCATTCTCAGAAACATATATGTGTATTAAGGTTACCTGCCTGATATTAAAGAAAATTGATTGAAAGACAACAATTGGCCTTAAGACTGCCTTCTAAGAAAGAAGAATTGCTCCCATATAATGACATTAAAAGTTATAGGTGAGGTATCACCTTATTTTCAAACATGCCACACTCTTGCATTAATCCAGGTATTTATACAAGAATGCATGCACCAATGAACCTGTGCATATCTGTGTATAGGCACAGAAAAAAAATGTTTGTAATAAAGAGAGCCACCAAATGTCAATGATGATATACAACAAACAAAAACATTAAACTATATATTAATTTGTTCTGTAAATGACTTAACATCCTAGGATATACACCTTGGCATAAAAAGACAATAAAATAAAATGGAGACTGAATCATCTAAGTGTTACTGAGAATTGAAGTACCTAAAAAGCTTTCAGTATTTTATTGAGTATTTTTACACTAATATTCATAAGGAAAATTTCTCTGAAGTTCTCTTTCTTTGTAGCGTCATTGTGTGGTTTAGTTATAAGCCTAATTGTGGTTTCATAGAACAAATTGTGTCGTGTTTCTTTTGTCTCTATTTTGTAGAATAGTTTGAAGATTATTGGTAATAGGTCTTTTTGAAGGTCTTATAGAATTCTGCACTAAACCCAATTGGTCCTGGGCTTTTTTTAGTTGGAAGACTTTTAATATCTGCTTCTATTTTCTTAGGGGTTATAAGACTGTACTCACAAACTAAATTCAAGTACACATCATTCATCGTGATCAAGCAGGCTTTATTCCAGGGATGCAGGGATGGTTCAATATACAAAAATCCATCAACTTAATCCACTATAAAAACAAAATCAAAGAAAAAAAACACATGATCATCTTATTAGATGCTGAGAAAGCATTTGACAAAATTCAACACTCCTTCATGGTGAAAGTCTTGTAAAGATCAGGAATTCAAGGTCCATACCTAAACATAGTATAAGCAATATACAGCAAACAAGTAGCCAATATCAAAGTAAATGGAGAGAAATTGAAGCAATCCCACTAAAACCAGAAACTAGAGAAGTCTGCCAACTCTCTCCCTATCTATTCAATATAGTACTCAAAATCCTAGCCAGAGAAATTAGACAACAAAAGGGGATCAAAGAAATAAAAATTGGAAAGGAAGAAGTCAAAATATTACTATTTGCAGATGATATGATAGTATACTTAAGTGACCCAAAAAGCTCCACCAAAGAACTCCTACAGCTGAATAACAACTTCAGCAAAGTAGCCGGATATAAAATTAACTCAAACAAATCAGTAGCCTTGACAAGATTAATATAGTAAAAAATGGTCATCTTTCCAAAAGCAATCTACATATCCAATGCAATCCCCATCAAAATTCCAACTCAATTTGTCATAGAGTTAAGAAGAACAATTTGCAAATTCATTTGGAATAACAAAAAACTCAGGAGATCAAAAACTATTCTCAACAACAAAGGAACTTCTGGGGGAATCAAATCCTGAACTTTTAGCTGTATTAAAGCGCAATAGTGATTAAAACTGTATGGTATTGGTACAGTGACAGGCAGATAGATCAGTGGAATAGAATTGAAGACCCAGAGATGAACCCACACACCTATGGTCACTTGATCATTGACAAAGTACGTAAAACCATGTAGTGAAAAAAGACAACCTTTTCAACAAATGGTTCTGGTTCAACTGGCAATCAGCATGTAAAAGAATGTAAGTCCATCCATTCTTATTTCCTTGTACAATGTTCAAGTCCAAGTGGATCAAGGACCTCCACATAAAACCCGGTACACTGAAACTAGTAGAAAAGAAAGTGGAGAAGAACCTGGAGCACATGGGCACAAGGGAAATTTTTCTGAACAGAAAACCAATGGCTTATGCTCTAAGGTCAACAATAGACTAATGGGTTCTCATAAAATTGCAAAAGTTATGTAAGGCAAAGAACACTGTCAATAGGACAAAACAGCAGCAAACAGACTGGGAAAAGATCTTTACCAATCCTACATCCGCTAGAGGGCTAATATCCAATATATACAAAAAACTCAAGAAGTTAGACTCCAGAGAATCAAATAACCCTATTAAAAATGGGGTATAAGCAGGGCAGTGGTGGTCCATTCCTTTTTTTTCAAATTTTCTATATTCTTTATTTACATTCCAAATGATTTCCCCTTTCCCGGTTCCCCTCTCCCCAAAAGTCCCACAAGCCCCCTTCCCTCCCCCTGTTCCCTAGTCAATCCTCTCCCACTTCTCTGTCTTGGTATTCCCCTACACTACTGCATCGAGTCTTTCCAGGACCCGGGGCCTAACCTTCCTTCTTCTTGGGAATCAATTGATATGTGAATTGTGTCTTGGGTATTCCAAGCTTCTAGGCTAATATCCACTTATTAGTGACTGCATACCATGTGTGTTCTTTTGTGATTGGGTTACCTCACTTAAAATGATATTTTCCAGTTCCAACCATTTGCCTAAGAATTTCATGAATTTATTGTTTTTATTTGCTGAGTAGTATTCCATTGTGTAAATATACCACATTTTCTATATCCATTCCTCCGTTGAGGGACATTTGGTTCTTTCCAGCTTCTGACTATTATAAATAAGACTGCTATGAACATAGTGGAGCATGTGTCCTTATTGCATTCTGGGGAGTCCTCTGGGTATATGCCCAGGAGTGCTATAAAAGGGTCCTCCAGAAGTGTCATGCCCAGTTTTCTGAGGAACTGCCAGACTGCTTTCCAGAGTGGTTGTATCAGCTTGCAATCCCACCAGCAGTGGAGGAGTGTTCCTCTTTCACGACATCCTCACCAACACCTGCTCTAATCCCAGCTCTTGGGAGGCAGAGGCAGGAGGATTTCTGAGATCGAGGCCATCCTGTTCTACAGACTGAGTTCCAGGACAACCACAGCTATACAGAGAAACCCTGTCTCAAAAAAACAAAACCATTAAAAAGAAAGAAATAATATTGGGGTGTAGCACTAAACAAAGAATTCTCAACTGAGGAATAGTGAATTGCAGAGAAGCTCCTAAAGAAATATTCAACATCCTTAGTTATCAGGAAATGCAAATCAAAACTACCCTGAGATTCCACCTCACACCAGTCAGAATGGCTAAGGTAAAAAACTCAGGTGACAGCATATGCTACCAAGGATATGGAGAAAGAGGAACATTCCTCCGTTGTTGGTGGGATTGCATGCTGGTACAAACATTCTGGAAATCAGTTTGGCAGTTACTCAGAAAGTTGCACATAGTATTACTTGAGGACCCAACTATACCACTTCTGGGAATATACCCAAAAAATGTTCCAACATATAACAAGGACACACGCTCCACTATGTTCACAGAAGACTTATTTATAATAGCCAGAAGTTGGAAAGATCCCAGGTGTCCCTCAATAGAGGAATGTATAGAGAAAATGTGGTATATTTACACAATCGAATACTACTCAGCTATTAAAAACAATGAATTCATGAAATTCTTAGGCAAATGAATGGAACTGGAAAATATCATCCTGAGTGAGATAACCCAATCACAAAAGAACACATATGGTATGAACTCACTGATAAGTGGATATTAGCCCAGAAGTTTGGAATACCCAAGATACAATTCACAGACCAAATGAAGCTCGAGAAAAAGGAAGAACACAATATGGATACTCTGGTCCTTCTTAGAAAGGGGAACAAAACATCCACAGGAAGAGATACAGAAACAAATTGTGGAGCAGAGACTGAGAGAAAGACCATCCAAAGACTGCCCCACCTAGGGATCCATCCCATATACAGTCACCAAATCCACTATTGTGTATGTGAAGAAGTGCTTGCTGGCAGGAGCGTGATATAGCTGTATCCTGAGAGGCTCTATCAGAACCTGACAAATACAGAGGTGGATGCTTGCAGCCAACCATTGGACTGAGTGTGGGATCCCCAATGGAAGACTTAGAGAAAGGATTGAAGGAGCTGAAGGGCTTTGCAACCTCTAAGTAAGAACAACAGTATCAACCAACCAGACCCTACAGAGCTCCCAGGGAATAAACCACCAACCAAAGAGTACACATGGAGAGCCCATGGCTCCAGTCACATATGTAGCAAAGAATGATCTTATTGGACGTCAATGGAAGAAGAGGCCCTTCGTCCTGTGAAGGCTATATGCCCTAGTGTAGTAGAATGCCAGGACAGGGTATCATAGAAGAAACGGGAGGGCACATGTGATTTGTGGTTTCTGGAGGGGAAATCAACTGGGAAAGGGGATAACATTTGAAATGTAAATATATAAAGCGTCCAATAAAAAAAAAGGATACAAAAAAGTTTTCAGAAAGACTGCTTTTCCAAGTTTTAATAAAGAACAATAAACAAATTTTATCACTGTCAATATGATCAATGTGAAAAAAATAGTGGTAAAAAGTTGAGTTAAACAGCTGTGCATTTTGATAAAGTGATTCTCATGGTCATTATTGCATTTCTTAGTTTTTATACTACCTTTCTTTTTATTTAAATTATCTCTCCTTATTTAGAGGTTTTCTTTTAATGGAAAATGATTTTTGTAATACAGTATACTCTGATTATGGTTTCCTCTCTCCCAACATCTCCTATACCTACCTTTCCTCTCACATAAATCCACACCCTTTCTTTTTCTCCCATCAGAATATAAAGAGACATCTAAAATAATAATGAAATAAAAGAAGATAAAAATATGCAAATCAGAATAGGGCATAACAAATAAGCAAAAACAAGAAAATGGGCCAAATAAAGAGCCCAAGCCATATAACCACAATGACAAACACATACACACTCAGAGAGAGAGAGAGAGAGAGAGAGAGAGAAAGAGACAGAGAGACAGAGGTAGAGAGACAGTGAGAGAGATAGAGAGACAGAGAAACAGAGAAAGAGATGAAGAGAGAGAAACAGAGAGACAGAGACAGAGAGATCACATAAAAACAAAAAACAGAAACTATAACATCTATTCAAAGGTCTTTTAAGAAAGAAAAAAAAAGAAAAAGAAAAGGAAAATAGCAATACCAAAAAAAGTACTGCAAAAACATTATGAGACAAAGAACTTTCCAAATGTTCTTGAGCTTATTTTGTATTAGTCATCTACTGCTTAGCATGAGGTCTGGCCTTAAGAGTGGTATGTATCCTAGTGATACCTAGTTGAAGGAAAGCAATTTTCTTCTATTTTTTAATGTACAAGCTCTTATCGATTGGAGAATACTTCTTAGAAAAGTGGGGTTGCATCTACTTCTCCATTCAGCACTGGAAAGTCATGTAGGACAGACCTGTGCCAGCCCTAGGCATGCTGCCAGTCTGTGAATTCATATATTCTTTGGTCCTACTGTGTTTACAAGGCGTTGCTTCCTCGCTGTCCTCCATTCCCTCTGGTTATTATGCTTTCTACCTCCTCTTCCATCAGATTTCCTCAGCTCTCCAAGGGGAGAGATTTGATACATTTAAGACTGAGCATCCCAACTTCTCTCATTCTTTGCACATTGCACTGCTGTGGGCCTCGGTACTTGTTGCCATCTGCTTCAGGAGGAAGCTTCTCTTGTGATGGCTGAGCAAGACATTGATCTGTAAGTAGAGCAGAAAGATAATCAGGAGTCAGTTCATGTCTGTGTCCCTTGGGTGGAACAGTGGTATTTGGTTTTCTCCTAGATCTCTTCATACATTTATATGAGAATTTCATAGTTTCATTTGTGATAGCTGAATAATATTCCATTCTGTATAAACGTATCACATTTTCTTTATCTATTCATCCATTCACTGACATTTAGGCTATTTCCAGTTTCTGACTATTATGAATAGAGTTTCAAGGAATGGGGTAAAGTAAGTGTCTCTGGTAGTATGTAAAGTCTTTTGGATATGTATTCAAGAGTGGTATGTTGAACATTAAGGTAAATCAATCTCTGTCTTTCCATAATGGTTGTTCAAATTTTCAATCTCACCAATAGTAGATGAGTACTTCTCTTACCCACACTCCACAGCCAAATGAAATGTCATTTGTTTTATTGATCTTGGCCACTGTGACTAGTGTGATAAAATTGCAAAGATAATTTTATATTTTCTTGGTGGCTGAGGCTGTTGAATATTTCTTTAAATGCTTCCCAGAAAATTGTGTTTCCTCATCTGAGAATTCTGTTTAATTTTTTAATTGAGTTATTTGTGTTTTCAATGTCCATATTTTAAAGTTTTTTTTTTCATAGATTTTGGATACTTTCCATTTTGTAGCATGCTGCTTCGTCAAATTGCTGATACTCTTTGGCATAGTTTTTAATTTCATGAAGTCCCATTTATTAATTGTTGATGTTATGCTGTGCTGATGGTGTCTGTTCAGAAAGGTGGGTTTGTTTGTTTGTTTGTTTGTTTTGCCAGTGACTTCAAGCTTCAAGACTAATCCCCTCTTTTTCTTTTATTGAGTTCAGTATATCTGGTTTCATGTTTAGGTTTTTGACTCATTTAAAGTTGAATTTTATGCAGGATGTTATATATGGATCTATTTGAATTTACATGAAACCTTTCCTTTTGACAAACACCAATTGTTAAATATGCTGTCTTTTTATCATATGTGTTTCTGGGTTCTTTATAAAAAAAAAAATCGGGTATCCATAGGTATGTGGATTTGTGCCTGTGTCTTCAATTCAAATCTATTGATCAACATGTCTGTTTTTATTCCAGTTCCACGTTTTTATTACTATAGCTCTGAAATACAATGTGAGGTTGGTGATGGTGATAACAATAGCAGTATCATTTGAAGTGGATTATTGTTAGCTACTCAGCTTTATTTTGGTGTGTGTGTGTGTGTGTGTGTGTGTGTGTGTGTGTGTGTGTGTGTGTGTGTGTGTAAAAAGAAGGAGAGACAGAGGAAATAAACAAAATCAAGATTTTGTTTGAGGGAGCTTAAGAGTAACTGAGTTTTATATTTGCAAATCTCTGCCAATAAAATTCTAGTTCATTAGAAGAAAGGAATTTAGGATACATAATTTAACACTTGCTTTAAGTGTAAAACAAATCTGCTATTTTCCCTTATGAATAAATCCTAACAGCTGATAAATATGATTTTATTGTATATGATCATAGTTTCCTTTTTTTGTTATGAATACTTGCATATAGAAATTTCTGTACATTTCTCCTGAAATTACCTGTCTTAAATCTAGTATTTAAGCCAAAATTATATTGGTCATTATTTACATTCCATAACAGCAAAAATTTTAATTTTAATTTTAGTTTTAAGATCTGTGCCCTCTTTCTAAACCACACTCACAACTAGTCTCTACAATTCTTCATGATTTCATAAAGGATTCTCACTTACATGAGTCTATAATTCCAATGGCAAAACAGCAAGTTACAAGCCAGCCTTCAAAATTGTAGTGATTTACTATTGTATTAAGTGTTGAAAATAATCATTTACTCTTTTAACTCTAGAAATTCCAAAAAGTCGAACATTAGATACTGGAGTCATTATTAAATGTGAATTTTATAATACAGAATAGTCTTAAGTGGTTTTTGCTCCATGAATAGGAAAGTACAGCATTGTGGAAAACATTGTTTTTCCGGCATCTATTTAACTCTTCATTGTTATGGGAACTGACTGTGCCTTTCACATATTCTGTCCATGATACTTACCAAGGTATTTTAACCCATGGTGCTTTGTTAATCTCAATTGATATCTTCTTAAGAAAAACAATGACATTTCCTGGGGTCTTAAATGCTAGTTGTAATCAGTATTTTTCTTTTAATCTATAGTGATGGGAAATGTTATTAATTGTTAGTTGTCACTTTTGATGTATTCAAGTGTCAAGAAATTTTGAAGAAGCTGTAAAATGTGACAAAATGGTTTTGTGGAATTCTTTTGATGATTTAGCCTTCAGAAGAGTTGTCAAAGCCACACTGCGATTGTGTCAGTAAACAATCAAAGACCCCCCTCACTCACGATGCAGATATTAGAATTTAGTCTACATTATTTGTGAAATTATAGCTCTACTGATAGAACATAGGCTTCATTTTCTCACACCCATTATCACAACAGTGACAACGATCAAGTGTAATCTGTTCTTCAAATCTTGAAAATTAGTCACATCATAAATTGAACTTCTGGATTTCCATTATCTTTTATTTATTTATTTATTTATTTATTTTGGGGGGGTTTTTCGAGACAGGGTTTCTCTGTGTAGCCCTGGCTGTCCTGGAACTCACTTTGTAGACCAGGCTGGCCTCGAACTCAGAAATCCTCCTGCCTCTGCCTCCCAAGTGCTGGGATTAAAGGCGTGCGCCACCACCGCCCGTTCCATTATCTTTTAAAGCTTCAAACTATATATAGGTTTTTGACTGAAACCAAGAACAGAATGTAGAGCAAGGTCAAATTCTTACACTTACTTGCTTTCTAATATTTCATTTCAAGCCAAAGGATAGATAAAAGAATGAAATTAACAAGCCAACCAAAATATAGAAAATACTTACAAATAAGAAATAAAAGTTTACTATTTGGAGCACAGACATATAGAAGGCACATTTTATTAGCAAAATTCATAATTCTACTACTAAACAAAAAATAATATTAGTGATTACCTTATAGGGTAGATTCAAATATTAAGAAGGTGGTTTTTCTAGGGTAAGGCTAACTCATTGCAATCAGAATATGCTAAACCTTGATATTCCCTCGAATTCAGGGAATTCAACTATATAATTTGTAATGGGGAACTTCTTTCATGCTCTTCTCATAGATAAATGAAAAACAAAAATTGGTGTGCACATAAATGACACTCAGTTAGGGAGAAAATTTGTTATCTGCCTCATGAAATGATATTAGGTAAACTCAGTTTATTAACTCTGCCAATGTCTTTTTATCAATAGTCTGTACTTTTCACAATTGTGCATTGACCAGTAGACTATCATGGTACATTGTATCCAACTGGTATTTACTCACAAAAACTTTATTTTTTTATTTTATTTTACTGATTTGTGAGTGCGTGCGTGTGTGTGTGTGTGTGTGTGTGTATGTGTGTGCATGTGTGTGTGGGGTATGTATGCGTATATGTTCATGTGTGTGCAGTCACAAAGAGGCCAGAGGTAGACATCAAGGATTTTGCCCTACCAGTCTCGCACTATTACACTGAGATAGCATTTCTCACTAACACTGAAACTCATTGATTTTAATAGCATGGCTGGGCAGAGATGTCTTAGGAGTTATAATCCATAGAAAAACTAATTTCTTCATATGTGTATAAATGTATTAAAGGGGGTGTTTTTATAATTATCTTTTAACTAAACAAGAAAAAAGAAAGAAAGAAGTGTAAAGAATGAGGTTGTCATCCACTAATGCCTCCAAGGAACAAGTCATGATATGAGTGGCTCAGTCTGTGAGTAAATGAATCTCATAGTTCCATCCTCAGGGACACAATAAGGTTACTGTTCCTAGTGAAATAGAGAAAGTTTGCTGCAAACTTGTGGACAAAGACTTAGGAAGTTTTATCTCTGCTCAAAGATAACAGAAGTCTTCAACTACATTAACGTTATGTTGCCTACTTTCCTTTGTAGTTATAAATACGCCATTTAGTCAAACTTCAGTAAATGCTGACAAAAAGAACCATACACTATTGTAAGCAATATGAAAACAATATAATTAAAAAGCTCAGAAACAAAAAAAAAATAATTTGAGGTCATATTTGTATCAGTGCTGCTGTCTGGATGGTACTGTTTCTTCAACTGAATCATCAGAATTACTGCAGGGAGAACTGTGAGCAGACACCATGTCCCAACCTTAAGCAAGAAGCTAGTTGGAATGAAAAGCAACTTGAAAAGGCAAAATTTGTTTTCTCTGATGGTGTGTCACTGGATTTACCAAACTCACTCCAAGGCAGGCCCCAGGTCAAGAAGTAAGAAGTTAGCCAACACAAAATTGACCTCATGTTTTGTTTTGTTGTTTGTGATCTTTTTGTTGATATATTTTGTCTGCTTGCTTTCTTCCTTCCTTCTTTTCTTTCTTTCTTTCTTTCTTTCTTTCTTTCTTTCTTTCTTTCTTTCTTTCTTTCTTTCTTTCTTTTTTCTCTCTTCCTTCCATACTTTCTTTCTTGCTTTCCCTTTCTTTTTCTTTTTTCTTTTTTTTTTTTTTTGGAGATACAGAGAGACAAATGTGAATAGAGAAAAAGAAAATAGAAAATGTGAAATAGAGTTGATAGAAAGATGAAAATTATATGGGAAGTGTTAGGGAAAGGGAAAATATGATCATTTACTACAAGAAAAAATCATTTTTCAAAAGAACACTTTGATAAGTTTCATTATCTCTTAATGAATTTTTTCTTTTCATTCATTTACATTTTGAGGATTATTAGAATATCTATGATTAATCTTTGTTGTGATTCACAAAGCTATTTATTTCATGAATAATGGAAGTGTTTCTGAATTCTTTCTATTCATCTAAATAATGTAAAATGTATAATTTTCCTAGTTCATGGTTCTGAAAACCTAGATTAAATTTCCTCTGGAGTGACCTACCCCTACCAAGTCCCCATAGAAGAGTTTTAAGAGGTAAAATATCCAAGCCAATGAACCAGTTTTTTAATAGGCAGCTAAAACTTTCTCCTTTCTCAATGGCTGAAGTATAAATTCCTGTTAAAGTATTTATTGTGAGTTTCTAAATTATTCTGAACATTTATTTGTTTATAGTCACACAAAATTTTCTTAAATGTGATTCCATACATATACATATGCATATACACATACATATACATATACATATACACACACATACACACACAAACATATGCATACATATACACATATACATACATATATATATATATATATATACATATACACTCTTCATTCTGTTCTTTGAATTTCAAGTATATAGTTATTTAATAACTAAGTCCCTTTAACTAGTGAGTAATAATTTTTAGGATATAGAGATGCAGATCATACATAAGGACTTGGGTTACTACACTGACTTGATTTAAAAAATACTTTGTTAAAAATATCTTAATATTTCTCATAATTTCCAACACAATTATAATTATCATAGCAATGACTGTTCCTGTTACCAAAGTTTGTATAAATATTTTAAATATTTTTGTGCAGTCACTTCAGAATAAATTATGCTAACAGGAAAATAGATAGATTGCATTGTTTCTTTAGCAAACTGATTTTCATAAAGAAGGCAGGACATTTATCTCAAAGATGAGTCTTTGTGGACTATAATGTATTACTATAATGAGGTGGCACACTTAAACTGCATGTATTATTCAAGGGTCAGTAGGATTGGAAAAATATGTAAAAAGAAAATGTAATGATTTTAGAAGCTTTAAAGCTGATAGAATCATAAATGTTCAAGGATACTAAATTTAATAAAATATCCCTGGACAGTTCAGTTTAGTACAGAAGGATTTAGAAAGAATTAAAACTAAATTATATTTGTACTAAATAACCCAACTCATAATCAAATATAATTCTACATGTTTCTGAGAATTGAAAATATATTAGTATTGTGATTAAATAATTCAAAACATGAAATTGAATATTTAGTAAACTTTAAAATATTATTAAAATTATTTACATTTTACTGGTTGTTTGAAACATGTATTCTAATTAAATTTTCATAAAACTTGTAAAAGGTACACAAGATAGATATTCAAAGATGTTAAATAATTTTTTTGCAGATAAAGTTGAGTTATAAACAGAGTCCATCAGTCCTAATGCAGGCCTCCTTTGAAATACCAAATCTTTTTAAAAATTTGATAATATATGATAACAATTTATAAATATTGTGACATTATTGAAGCAAAATTAATAGAATCCAATATCACAAAATTACAGTGTGTGCATCAACTCAAGCTATTTAAATAGTAGTAATCTTTTAAGTTGGGAGCCATCACTTCTACGACTTAGAAAAGAAGAATTCTACTTCAGTGGCAGTAATTCAATGAAACCTTTAAAACTCTCCCTATGAGCTTATGAAGTAGCAAATGTCTCCTCCACTATAAAATGAAGAAAAAATAATATCTGGATTCCTTGAGAAAGTTGTGCTCAATGTTATAGGTATTGGGAGTAAAGGAAGAATTGTTTGATTCTTAGATAGGAAAGACTTCAGTGATGCTGCCTTTGAATTAAAGGGGGTGAACCAGATTCACTCAACAGAATAAGAAAAGCTTTTAAAAGATAACCAGAGTCATAGGTTTATGATTTGAAAGGAGGATATTAGGTCAGTACATCAAAATGACAAATATGCATCCTAATAAATTGAAGATATATTTTACATAGTACTTCACATCTTACATAGAATAAAGTATATTGGTTTATAGTGCCTTCCTTAAAATGATGATGACAAATGAAAGATCATTCTTAGTTTCTGACTGTAAGGCCTAAACAGTACCATTACCTTCTTTGTTAACACCTCAAATTTTATACAGTAAGTCAGTGATAAACATCCGCTTATTGTAATATATAAGTATATTTCATTGCCTAAAGTAATGCAAACATGTATATTCTTGCACATAGTTCAAATATATCCACATATTATTATACAAAATTGAAATTATAGCGACAACTTAATAAGATCACCTAGTATGCATATTTTCCTGTAGCCAAATCATATAGATATCATGGAACACTAGACCATGAAGCATGTAAGTTAAAACTAATGTATACAGACAGCCAGGTTCTGAGACAGACAGGCATAATATCGCTTGGGTCTCGGGCGGCTTGTGTGTATGCGGCTCCCAAGTGCTGGGCTGATCTGCAGTAACCAGCGCGCCAGCTCTGCTGTGGGACTTCTGCCTGGCAGAGGGACCCCGCACTGGGCGGGAGCCTACCAGCTTCCCTTCCATGACCTCTGTTCCCGCAGACTGCACTGAAGAGACAGGTACCCAGGCTCTCCCCAATATAACATCACTTGGGACACGGCCTGTTGGGGCTTCCATCTGCGCCCAAGAATGGGTCAGCGCTGTGGTCTTCTGGGTGCCAGATCGGCAGGCCATCGTGTCTGCAGGGTGAACAGTGCCACAGAGAGAGTGCAGAGTGCACTCAGCCATCTTTGCTCCAGTGGCTGGGAAGTTGGGACAGCCAGGCTCTGAGACAGACAGGCATAATATCGCTTGGGTCTTGGGCGGATTGTGTGCACGTGGCTTCCAAGAGCTGGGCAGATCTGCAGTAACCAGCGTGCTAGCTCTGCTGTGGGACTTCTGCCTGGCACAGGAACACCCCCTTCACCCACCTAGGAGAGATCACACACCCCTGCACAGGGCAGGAGCCTACCAGCCTCCCTTTGGCGACCTCTGCTCCAGGAATACACTACGCTGAGCCTTTGGATGTGCAAGGACTCCCCAATATAAGATCACTTGGGGCAAGGCACATCAGGACTCCAAAGTCACTCAGGAGCAGGGCAGGCCCCAGAAATCTGTGCCAGGGGAATCTTGGTAAACCAGGGGGGGCAGAAATAGCTTTGCAGGCTCACAGGAGGTCCAACCAACAGCCAGTGACAGCAGGACCAACTAACATCAGAGTTATCCAGATGGCAAAAGGCAAACGTAAGAATGTTACTAACAGAAATCAAAGTAATATGGGACCATCCGAACCCAACTCTCCAACAGCATCAAGTCCTGGATACCCCACCACACCCGAAAGACAAGATCTGGATTTAAAATCACTTCTCATGATGCTATTAGAGGATCACAAGAAGGACACAAATAAATCTAATAAAGAATTACAGGAGAGCATGAATCAATGGTTAGAAGTCCTTACAAAGGAAACACAAAAATCGCTCAGAGAAATGCAGGAGAACATGGATCAAAAGATGGAGGCGCACAAGGAGACAACACAAAAATCACTTAATGAGATGAATCAATGGGTAGATGCACTCACAAAGGAATCACAAAAATTGCATAAAGAAATGCAGAAGAATATGGGTCAACAGACGGATGCCCATAAGGAGGCAACACAACAATTGCTTAAAAAAATGAATCAACGGTTAGATGCCCTTACAAAGGAAACACGAGAACTGCTTAAAGAAATGCAGGAGACAATGGATCAACAGATGGATTCCCATGAGGAGGAAACACAAAAATCACTCAGAGAAATGCAGGAGAACGTGGGTCATCAGGAAGAAATCCTTAAAGAGGTTATGCAAAAATACCTTAAAGAAATACAGGAAAATACAAACAAAGAAGTGAAGGATCTCAGCAAATCCATCCAGGAACTAAAAAAGGAAGTAGAAACAACTAAGAAATCACAAAGGGAGACAACTTTGGAGATAGAAAACCTTGGGAAGAAATCAGGAGTCAAAGATGCAAACATCAACAATAGAATACAAGAGATGGAAGAAAGAATCTCAGGTGCTGAAGATTCCATAGAAAGCATCGACTCAACAGTCACAGAAAATGCAAAATGCAAAATGCAAAAAACGTGTACCCAAAACATCCAGGAAATCCAGGACACAATGAGAAGACCAAACCTAAGGATTATAGGTATAGATGAGAGTGAAGATTTGCAACTTAAATGGTCAGTAAACATCTTCAACAAAATTATGGAGGAAAACTTCCCTAACCTAAAGAGAGAGATGCCGATGAACATACAAGAAGCCTACAGAACTCCAAACAGACTGGACCAGAACAGAAATACCTCCCGTCACATAATAATCAAAACACCAAATGTACTAAACAAAGAAAGAATACTAAAAGCAGTAAGAGAAAAGGGCCAAGTAACATACAAAGGAAGACCTATCCGAATCACATCAGACTTCTCACCAGAGACTATGAAAGCCAAAAGATCCTGGGCAGATCTCATGCAGACACTAAGAGAGCACAAATGCCAGCCTAGACTACTATACCCAGCAAAACTCTCAATCACCACAGATGGAGAGACCAAGATATTCCATGATAAAACCAAATTTTCACAATATCTTTCCACAAATCCAGCCCTGCAAGAGATAATAGGTGGAAACCTCCAATACAGGGAGAGAAGCAACACCCTGGAAAAAATGAGATAATAACCTTCTTGAATCAAACCCAAATGTAGATAACCACTCAAACATAAAGATAGCGTCAAGAATGGCAGATGGCAATAATCACTATGCCTTAATCTCTCTTAATATCAATGGTCTCAATTCCCCAATTAAAAGACATAGACTAGCAGACTGGATACGTAAACAGGACCCAGCATTTTGCTGCATGCAGGAAATGCACCTCAGTGTCAAAGACAAACATTACCTCAGAGTAAAAGGCTGGAAAACAATTTTACAAGCAAATGACCCCAAGAAACGAGGTGGAGTAGCCATCCTAATATCAGATAAAATTGATTTTCAACCTAAAGTCATCAAAAAAGACACAGAAGGACACTACATACTGATCAAGGGAAAAATCCACTACCAAGAACTCTCAATTCTGAATATCTATGCTCCAAATGCAAGGGCACCCTCATTCGTAAAAGAAACTTTACTAAAACTCAAAGCACACATCGCACCGCACACAATAATAGTGGGTGACTTCAACACCCCACTATCTGAAATGGATCGTTCAGGAAAGCAGAAACTAAACAGGGACACAGTGAATCTAATTGAAGCCTTGGACCAAATGGAACTAACAGATATATATAGAACATTTCATCCTAGAGCTAAAGAATACACCTTCTTCTCAGCTCCTTATGGTACCTTCTCCAAAATTGACCATATAATTGGTCACAAATCAGACCTCAACAGATATAAGAAGATAGAACTAATCCCATGCCTCCTATCCGATCACTATGAAATAAGGGTGGTCTTCAATGGCAACAAAAACAAAAGAAAACCCACGTACACATGGAGGCTGAACAATGCTCTACTCAATGATAACTTGGTCAAGGTGGAAATAAAGAAAGAAATCAAAGACTTTTTGAAAGTTAATGAAAATGAAGGCACAACATACCCTAATTTATGGGACACAATGAAAGCAGTGCTAAGAGGAAAATTCATAGCCCTGAGTGCCGCCAAAAAGAAACGGGACACAGCATACACTAACAGCTTAATGGCACACCTGAAAGCCCTGGAACAAAAAGAAGCAAATACACCAAAGAGGAGTAGAAGGCAGGAAATCATCAAACTCAGGGCTGAAATCAATCAAGTAGAAACAAATAAAACCATACAAAGAATCAACAAAACGAGGAGTTGGTTCTTTGAGAAAATCAACAAGATAGATAAGCCATTAGCCAGACTAACCAGAGGGCACAGAGATAGTATCCAAATTAATAAAATCAGAAACGAAAAGGGAGAGATAACAACAGAAACTGAGGAAATTCAAAAAATCATCAGATCCTACTACAAAAACCTGTATTCAACACAACTAGAAAATCTTGAGGAAATGGACAACTTCCTTGACAGATATCAAATACTAAAATTAAATCAGGATCAAATAGACCATCTAAACTGTCCTATAACCCCTGAAGAAATAGAAGTTGTCATTGGAAGTCTTCCAACTAAAAAAAGCACAGGTCCAGATGGTTTTAGTGCAGAATTCTATCAGACCTTCAAAGAAGACCTAACACCAATACTCTTCAAACTTTTCCACAAAATAGAAACAGAAGGAACACTACCCAACTCGTTCTATGAAGCCACAATTACACTAATACCAAAAGCACACAACGATCTGACAAAGAAAGAGAATCTCAGGCCAATCTCTCTTATGAATACAGATGCAAAAATACTCAATAAAATTCTTGCCAACCGAATTCACGAACACATCAAAATGATCATTCACTACGATCAAGTAGGCTTCATCCCAGGGATGCAGGGATGGTTCAATATAAGGAAATCCATCAATGTAATTCACTACATAAACAATCTCAAAGAAAAAAAAACACATGGTCATCTCATTAGATGCTGAGAAAGCATTTGACAAAATTCAGCATCCTTTCATGCTAAAGGTCTTGGAAAGATCAGGAATTCAAGGCCCATATCTAAACATAGTAAAAGCAATTTACAGCAAACCGGTAGCCAGCATCAATCTAAATGGAGAGAAACTTGAAGCAATCCCACTAAAATCAGGGACTAGACAAGGCTGCCCTCTCTCTCCATATCTTTTCAATATAGTACTTGAAGTTCTAGCTAGAGCAATAAGGCAACAAAAAGAGGTCAAAGAATACAAATTGGAAAGGAAGAAGTCAAACTATCACTATTTGCAGACGATATGATAGTATACTTAAGCTACCCAAAGAACTCCACCAGAGAACTCCTACAGCTGATAAACGACTTCAGCAAAGTGGCTGGATATAAAATCAACTCAAGCAAGTCAGAAGCCTTCCTATACTCAAAGGATAAGCAGGCTGAGAAAGAAGTTAGAGAAATAATACCATTCACGACAGCCACAAACCATATTAAGTATCTTGGCGTGACTCTAACCAAACAAGTGAAAGATCTGTATGGCAAGAACTTCAAGTCTCTGAAGAAAGAAATTGAAGAAGACCTCAGAAGATGGAAAAATCTGACATGCTCATGGATTGGCAGGATTAATATAGTAAAAATGAGCATCTTACCAAAAGTAATACACAGATTCAATGCAATCTCCATCAAAATCCCAACTCAATTCTTCATAGAGTTAGAAAGAGCAATTCAAAAATTCATCTGGAATAACAGAAAACCCAGAATAGCTAAAACTATTCTCAAGAGTAAAAGAACCTCTGGGGGAATCAGTATCCCGGACCTCAAGCTTTACTACAGAGCAATAGTGTTAAAAACCGCATGGTATTGGTACAGTAACAGACATGTAGATCAATGGAACAGAATTGAAGACCCAGAAATGAATCCACACTCCTATGGTCACTTGATCTTTGACAAAGGAGCTAAAACCATCCAGTGGAAAAAAGATAGCCTTTTCAACAAATGGTGCTGGCTCAGCTGGAGGTCAACATGCAGAAGAATGCAAATTGACCCATTCTTATCTCCTTGCACTAAGCTCAATTCTAAGTGGATCAAAGATCTCCACATAAAACCAGACACACTGAAACTAATAGAAGGGAAACTAGGGAAGAACCTTGAACATATGGGCACAGGGGAGAATTTCCTGAACAGAACTCCAATAGCTTATGCTCTAAGATCAAGAATAGACAAATGGGACCTCATTAAATTACAAAGTTTTGCAAGGCAAAAGACACTGTCAAAAAGACAAAGCGGCAACCAACTAACTGGGAAATGATCTTTACCAACCTTACATCCGACAGAGGGCTAATATCCAATATATACAAAGAACTCAAGAAGTTAAACTCCAGAGAGGCAAATAACCCTATTAAAAAATGGGGTACAGAGCTACACAAAGAGTTCTCACCTGAAGAATATCTAATGGCTGAGAAGCACCTAAAGAGATGTTCATCATCCTTAGTCATTAGGGAAATGCAAATCAAAACAACCCTGAGATTCCATCTCACACCAGTCAGAATGGCTAAGATCAAAAACACAGGAGACAGCAGTTGTTGGAGAGGATGTGGAGAAAGAGGAACACTCCTCCACTGCTGGTGGAATTGCAAGCTGGTACAACCACTCTGGAAAGCAGTCTGGTGGTTCCTCCGAAAACTGGGCATGACACTCCCGGAGGATCCGGCTATACCACTCCTGGGCATATACCCAGAGGCTTTACCTGCATGCAATAAGGACACATGCTCCACTATGTTCATAGCAGCCTTATTTATAATAGCCAGAATCTGGAAAGAACCCAGATGTCCCTCAACGGAGGAATGGATTCAGAAGATGGAATACTACTCTGTAATTAAAAACAATGAATTCACGAAATTCCTGGGCAAATGATCAGATCTTGAAAATATCATCCTTAGTGAGGTAACCCAATCACAAAAGAACACACATGGTATGCAGTCACTGATAAGGGGATATTGACCCAGAATCTCGGAATACCCTAGACACAATCCGCATATCAATAGATTTCTAAGAAGATGGAAGGAGAGATCCCTGGTCCTGGAAAGACTGGATGTAGGGGAACGCCAGGACAGAGAAACGAGAGGGGGTTGAATGGAGAAAAGAGGGAGGGAAGGGGGCTTACGGGACTTTCGGGGAGGGAGGAAACGGGAAAAGGGAAATGATTTGGAATGTAAATTAAAAAAAATAAAATAAATAATAAAAAAAACTAATGTATACATATGAGAACCATATTTTTATGATGATTTCTTCACCAGCAGAACACTTAGTATCCCTGTGACAGCATTCATGTTTAACTATCACCTCACCTAAAAAAATAATGAGGTATTTGCAACCATTATTTATATTCATAAATTATCCAAAGTACACTATTCTCAATGTCTTATTATAGTATATGCCAGTGGATCAGTACGGGCAATATTTACTAAAGAAACCCCTAGTAACTTTGTTCCAGTTTAGTTCTAATACCAGGACTTGAGAATCACTAGGTTTATACTGCACCTAACCCATTCTGGGAAAGCTGATTGTCAGATCAAAATACGAGGCTAAAAAACTGCCAATTACAAATGTAGTTGGAAAAAGTATGTCTAAGTATTAACAAGTCACATGTTAGCCTTCAACATCATTCCCTTTACAATGAGACAAATTACAGAGTCCCCAGGGTTTTAAATGGCTCAGTGCATAAAGTGACTTCTGGGCAAGCATAAGAAGCAGAGTTCAGATCCCATAACACAAGTATATGCTAGCTTAGGATCCCAGTCCTCAGAAGGCAGATACAGGAGGAAGCTAGCTGGATAAATCAATGGTGTGAAGAAGACTCTGCCTGAATGTGTAAGCCAGCAAGGAAAGCATCCAACATCAAGCTTTGACCTTCATGTACAGATTCCATGGACCCTTATCTACAAGTGCTCCCTTATGCATGCAAACATCAAAGTTAACAACATTAGCATGGGAGACAACACTTCAGAAAATGCAAGAATAAAGAAATGCAAATAAAACTTATATGCAAACTCAAGATTTGTATATGTAAAATCAGAAATCAACCATCCAGTGTTAGAGAAGAATTTTACTCATCTGGGCATAACATAGGACTCAGGCAACACAGAATGTGTAAATATTAAGACCAGTGTTTCTGAGTCCACTCTAAATTCATTTCTCAGAGTTTATGCTTGAACATGAACTCTGTGGTCCTTTCATAGGACACATAAAAGCATCCAGAGATTCCCTGAATGGGCTCCAAGCTGACTCCAATGTCCCATGGAAAGAGCTCATCTGAAGGCTAATAGTCAGTAGTAAGAAGATTAACAATGATGAAAGCGTAGTCCTGGGGAATCATTTTGACCATATTGATTATCCAATGGACTCAGACAACACCAGGAAAGTGCAACAAAGGTCATGAATAACAGTCATCTACAGGTACAGTTATTGGTTAGTGATTTAAATTCACATACTAGTCTCCTGAAATTATTTATCTTACTATTGCTGCTTTTAAAAAAAGTAGCAAAATTAAATTAATACACTCATACATATTTTGAGCAGTAGTTTTTGTTTCTAATTTCTATCCAGTGGATGTACATCAATTTGAATCATATCTAATAAGATTCTACAAATGCCATATGCTGTCATATACCATAAATATAAAAACTACTCTTCCTTTTAACAAAAATTTGTGAATTAAGATCATTATAAATTCCAAATACCTGTAGCCTTTACTGATCATGCTAAGCTTAAAGAAAATTAGAGGTTTTTCTTTCTATTTGAACAGTTTTTTTTGATATATATGAAGAGCAAGAAAAGCTTGATATGTATAAGGAAGTATGAATTCTTTATGTGATGACATTCTCAATATCTACTCAAGATGTCAGTTCAGCATATTCAACTAGGGCTTTGCTTGGTATTCTTTCCATGACTTAGATAAAAAATGATTATTGGAGCTAAATATCTATATATTTTCTCCATTATAAAATACTTTCAGACACTGTATTAATTAATGTTTTTTTTTGCTTCTCCATTCTTCACTTTGGGGAGCTGCTATGATATATCTATACTATTATTAATGTTTCCATTTAATTTCATGATATATCTGCTGGTTTTGTTCAGGTATTTATGAGCAGAATATTCTTCACTATAAAAAGAATAAATACATTTCACTCTTTTCATTATGCAATTATTTAATGGTTAGATTATCAGTTTTAAAAATCAACTTGATTTTCCTCCTAGTATATCTGGTTTCTTTCTTTTTTCTTTATTTTTCCTTAATTGACATTTTAAATCTTTTGAAGAAACTCTCACTTTGAGGTCTATTTTTGTTTCTTCAGATTTTGAAATCTCTAGCACAGTAAATATGTGCGACTCTGCACGGGTCTCCTAAATAACTGAGAAGTTGGAGCCTGCATCCTCATTCAGTAGCAGTACTGAAAATCAATTAGGCCATAAACATGTTAGCAGATAAACATTCATGAATAATTAATCTGTTTGATTGCTTATCTGAGTGGATTATTTGGAAGTAGTGCATATTTAAAAGCAGTCATTGGTTGTCCTTTTAGATTGAATCTTGAACTTTCTTTTTCCCTATGAATCTATTTCCCACCCTACACAGATGAACACCTTCACTTTGCTGCATCCTTCAAACATGTCTACAGGACATGCCATTCATCAAAGAACAAAGGAGCTGCCTACTTGGAAGAGCTCTGAAGAGGACCCGCCTGTTCTCCTCTGAAAAGAGGAGCCCTGTTATGTATTTTGTAATGACAATAAAAATCTAAAATATTTTTCTTCTACTGTTTTATATTGTTTTAGTCATAATTTTTTCCCTAGGTCTGTTTATTTCCTGAGAACAGCACAGAACCTATGGGATCTTGTCATTTAGATAAACAGTTTTAGGTTTTATTTTCTTGTAATAATGTCAGTTTGACAAAACATTTCTTGGCAGTTGAGTCTTAAGGTTGTAACTCCTTAGAGGTTTCATTAGTAAACATTCTCAAAACTAAAAGCAGCAAAAGGAAATTAGGGAACAGATAGAAGAGAAATGTATGAACAGAAGAGACAGAGGGAGAAAGAAGAGGAGACAGATTTTAAGGATAGGACCAGTAGAGGACTTGGTTCACATAATTGCAAATACTAAGACATACAACAGCACTCTAAAAACCAGACACCTTCAGATTTTCAAAGTAGTGTAGTTGGAAGTCTCTAGCAGTTCAGAATGAGGAAAATCTAACATATAATGTAATTTTGTCTTGCTTATGGGTGCATTCTGGACTCCAAACATCTGTCGTTTCCTTTTTATATTCTAACAAATTTTGAAGTCCTTGGAAAGTTGTGTGTGCCTACATTAAACATACACTTCTTCCTGATTTCACTTATACAAGGTAATCACTTCTAGATAGTATTTTCACAACAATGTTATAGATACCCAGACATGAGTTTCAAATTATCTGGATATTTCTTAATCCAATCAGATTGACAACTGAAATTAACAATTATCTAGGTAACCTATCACCCTAACATATTGCCCAAGTTCTCCTATCAGTATTTGTTTCATTTACTTTTGTTAATTGTTCTTCTTTCCAATCTTCTTTTGATATTAATTGTACTCAAAGATATCAAATAAGTGTGAATTTTCAAATATATTGATTAGTTCCCAACTTAACAACATTGAACTTTCAAAAAGAAACTAATACTATAAAACCAACACATTAGACATCAGAATTTAATACTGTAAATTGTGTTAAGTAATACTTGAACAACAAAATTGAAAACAGAAGTTAGTTATTTTGTTATCTTTATTTTTATTATTTTATGTATGTAGGTGTTTTGCCTGCATGTTTAACATAAACGCAGTAACCATGCAGACCAAAAGAGTACATCAGATCTCCTGGGACCAGAGAACAGGCTAGCAGATGATGGGAACAAATTCTGGTCCCCTGAAGAGCAGCTAGTGCTCGTAACTGCTAAGCCATGTCTCCAGGCATCGGCTCCAATATGTTTACAATGTTTATTGTTTTCTAAAATAGAGAAAATAATGTGAAATACAATTGAATGAATAGTTATAGTTAAGCTATTTATTAAGTATAATAGTTTTGTCCTTCCAAGCACTCAAGCAAATTCTTGTATCCCAAGAAACTCATTATAGCACACTACTATTCTATAATAACAGAATGATAAGCTTATGCTAAAGAAAAATGAAATTACTAAAGGTACTGGCACAATCCACAGAACTCAAGGAAGTTAACAAGTCTAAGGACCCAACTAAGGATGCTTCAATATCACTTGGGAGGGAGAAGAAAATAATCATGGGAGGCAGAGGGATGGAGGGATGTAGGTGGGAGAAAGTAGAAGGAGGGGAAAAGGGGATATGATAAGGTATTGGGTAGGGGGGAAGGCAGAAGAGAAACCCTTAGGGCCTACAGAATGAATGGAAATATGCTATCTTGGGGAATGGAAGGTGGAGGGAACCCTCTAGAACATAGCAGAGATCTGGGAGGTGAAGGACTCTCAGGACTCAAAAGGAGAAACTTTACATGAAATGCCTAACAGAGGGGAGAAAAAACTTGGAGAGTCCAGCTCCAGTAGAAAGACAGGACATCAAGTGGAGGGATGGGGTTGTGATCCCACAGTCAAAAATTCTGACCCAAAATTATTCCTGTCTAAAAGAATTGAAGGGACAAGAATGTCCTATAGAGAAAATCTATGTGAGCACCACCTGTCAAGAAAAAAGCTATGGCCAATGAGCTGAGGCAGGAAACAGGAGATGGGACACTGGCAAGGAGAGAGAGAATTCTAGGAAATAGGAAGAGATAAAAGGAAGATGTGAAGAAAGCCATGGAGGATGAGAAAAGAGACAATATGAGGAGACAGAGAAGCGGGATGTAAACCAGCAAGTAGAGGAACTTGGAGAGAGATGAGAGAGACGCTGAGGAAATAAGAAGGAAGAAGCAGGTCAGGACTGAAGGAGAGATAACTAAGTGGTAGACACAGCTTAGATTAAATGGTTAAATAAGTTAAGAGCTAGTCAGAGAATAAGCCATATATACCAAACACTACTAAGCAAAAATGGTTGGATTTGTCCCAGTCACTAACACAAAGGAGGCCTATCAGCTTGTCTTTGGATATAACACAGTGCTGACCAGGGTGTCTGTCCTTATCAAAGTGAGTGGTAAAGCTGCCATCTTTGATGGCCATTGTAGTAGGCCTTAGAAGAAATCGAATAAGCTATGGCATAGCAACTCTGCCACAACCCTTAGAACTTGTTAATCAGATGGAGTTGTAGTTGTCCATAGTTTCCATACGTGTGAGCTGAAATTTGTGATACTCTTGAAAGCACCACCCTCATAGATTATAAACAAACAGTGGCAACTTCTACATATATTTGCCAGGCAGCTCCTTGCTTGCTATTGGAAATGACTGCATACTATTTTGCCATTTCAGTGGTATAAGTGACACACTCCAAAGTGAAGCTCTCAGTCTAATTTGTGCACTCAAAATCACATTAATAAAACTGGACAGAATCCACAGGATTTAATTATTGAAGGGAAATGGTCCATTTCAGAACTAGCCAAGACAGAATGCCAAGAGACCAATAAATTCCATGAACTACTGACTGGGTTAACATTAAAAGCAAGCCACTCTTGGGAATTCATTGGCTTCTCTCTCATGGTACTCAGGACACAAGATTCATAGATATGATGGCTGAGAGTGTAGCATGCTTTTTTTTATGTAACTATAAGAAATAATCAGGTTAGTGATTGGGGTGTGGTCAACATCTGGCTAGTCAAGGTTTATCATTTGATAGGGGATTATTATCAGTTAGCCAAATGGTACAAATATTGTGCAATAGTGTTAGGCATCATGTCACCCTGACTATTATACCTCGCTGCATTGTACATTCACTCTCATTGCCATCAGCATTGACATACAGTCAAAAAAAAAATAACAAAGAATCGATTATTAAAGATTCTCTGCGTGGTCCCAAAAACTGTGACAGTAGTTTGCTGTTTGGAAGAAACTACCTATATAGCTGCCACTGAGAACAATATATATCCTATGTTTGTTTAACCCATAAAATGTGACTCTGTACATAAGTCATTCAAGTGATGGAACCCTAATTCTCCCTTCTTCAGCGTTGAAAAGTGGAAACTCTTGAAAAAATATTCAGGTAACGAGAATTCCCTGATTAATAGATTAATATCATTGTACAAACAATTTCAAGATATCTCCTCTTTAACTGTTGCATTTGTGGGTTGTGGACATTATTTTCTACAGAATGAACCATTTTGTATGACATCCTGGAAATAGAAATGAAGCATATCAGATGACAGCCTTTATGGCATATGATGCTGGATTATCTGGTTTCTGGAAATATAAATAACTACATTTGTTTCTTATAAATAAACCTAATCCTGTTATTACTTTTTGTTAATGAAAATTAAATAGATTCACTTAGGCTAACCCATACTTTAAGAATGGATTGCATTTTACTGCTCTTAAGGGTTTCAATGCAGCATCTGGAATATTCTAAGAATTCTACATGTAAAAGTTACTACATAAAATATTTAGAAAGAGCACAGTCCACAAGGATGGAGGTTTAGTTAAGGCTGGGAATATCTGCAGAGAAATTATACAGTAAATATATATATCTCCTGCACCCACCAAGAATTGCATGAAAGAACACAAAGCAAAGAAGAAGATGTGGAAGAAGAGATAAGTAAAAGTCTAGAAGAGTAAAAGAACACAGGAAGATAAAGTCATGGAAGAAATTCTGATACCAACACAGTGGAGCATTCTCGATAAAAGTACTCCATGGCAACTGCTGCAGAGAGAGAAGAAAAGAAAAAGAAAAACATTCTCAAGTGTCAAGATATAGAAGTGGCATAGAAACTTTTCTTTGGTAAGGATGAGAACTACAGTTATCTCTGGTCTAGGAATATTTTGTTTAGAGTGTAGTTTCCTATTATGCTGGTTTAGTATTATGACAGTTGTAGGTTTTCTCCAAGATCTATGACTTCACTTGCCCTGGGTAGTTGGGTAGGTTTCCAGTATCAGGACTGAATTCCATCTTCCTATGTGAATTTTTTGTACAAATAGAGCTGTTGGTCATACCAAGTTATGGATGCCACTCCTGCATCCTTTGGACATTATTGTGGTTCAGAGTCATCACAGCTGGATAGGACAGTTTCTTATTCTCTCCTTTGAAGGTGTACATTGTATTATGAAAGTTAGTCCTCAAGGGGTGGATTTCAAATAAATTTTATCCAAGAGGTCTGCAGGCACTGTTTCTGAAGTGCATAGTGCCTTTACCTTTCACCTTAGAGTCAGGGACAACCACGGTCAGAGCAATAGCCTGTCTAGTTTGGGCAGTGTAGAGTTCTGCATCTTTATCTGAAGATTACTAGCAGGATATTGATTTTCAGACAGCTAGGATGAGGGTCTAAAGCCCATGCCCACAGTGACACATCTACTCCAACAAGGCCATACCCCCTAATAGTGCCACTCTCTGGGCCAAGCAAATACAAACAGTCAAATTTTACTCCCTGGCCCCCATAAGCTTGTTCAAACACATGCATCTACCAAGGCCATACCTAGTCATAACATAGTAAAAAAGTACACTTAATCCAATTTCAAAAGTCTCCTTTTGAGACTGCTATGGTTTATAGCAGTCTCAAAAATGGTAAAAGCCCAAAGTCCTTCTGACATTAACTGTAATCCCCAAAGCAAGACAGAAAACCAGCTGGGCAAACTCCAAACATTCCCATGTCTAATGTGAAAATGGTCTTCAGGTCTCCACTCCATTTTCATCCTTGTTGATTACAACAAACTTCTTTCTCCTGGGCTAGTTCCACTCCTTGTTAGCAGCATTCCTCAGCAGGTATCATACAGCTCTAAGATCGTTAACATTTTTGGGTCTCCAAGGCAACTTCAACTTCACAGCTTCTTATTCCAGTGTCTGGGATGTATACATGATCTTCTGGGCTTCTCCAAAGGGCTTTGGTGAGAGCTCCAGCTCTACCCTCTGTAGCATTCTAGGCTCTGATTGAGTCCACTGCATTGCTGCTACTGTTCTTGGTGATCATTTCATGGTATTGGCGTCTGCAATGCTCTGGGTCTTAAACTGCAATGAGGATACACCAATAGCTTCTTATAGGCTCTTATTGAGGTACCAAACCTCAATGTTTTGCAAGAGCCTTTCAGTCCTGGGCCATCAACTGCAACTGAGGCTATACCTTTAACAGTGGCATTTGTTGGCCTCTCACAGTGCCAAGCCTCAGCTACTCTCCATAACCTTTTCATACCTCCAAAATCAGTACCACCTGGGTGATTCTTACATTTTACCAGTCCAGCCTCAGCACAAGGTAGAACTGTGGCTATCTCTGGAACATAGCTCCTTTATGCTCTCAGAAAACATTTCCCAGATTTTATCTCAGTGATGATAGTCTTTTCTTAATCACCATTAATTTCTTAGTTCCAGCTAATCAGCATCAATTATCCCAAGTAGTCCCTTCTATTATTCACTCTAAAACCAGAGCCACATGGCCAAAGCTGCTTAGTTCTGCTTTTTGCATGAGCTGGAAAATGGCTCCCTTGTTCTATTACATTATCATCAGCTTTCTGTCTTCCAATTCCCTCAGTGCCAAAACTTGGCTGTCCTGGAACTTGCTCTGTAGATTGACCTTGAACTCAGAGATCTACATGACTGCTTTCAGGGATTAAAGTTATATACTGCTGCCACTGGATTTAAATTTAGCTGGGTAGGATCTTGCCCCAAAGACCCCCTCCCTTAATCTTTTATCTCCTACAACATAGGATTCAGCTACTTCCTGGTGCCCCCTTAATATTTAAAACATATATTTTGGATTTTTCCTTTCTTGGCTTGCTTCTTCATTAAAATGCTCTTCATAAGAGTGAATGAACTTTAGTAACCACTCGAGAGAATTTATACCAGGCTGTTTTGAGGCTTCCTTTCTCAAAGCAATTAATGTAAATCTCTTCACCTTAGCCTCAGGCTGACTCTTTGGCCAATGGCCAAAAGCACCCACACTCTTCACCAAAATACCACAAAAACAGTCTCTCTGCCACATACTGAAATTCTTCTCCACTGAAACCTCTTCCATTTTCCTACTAGGATAGCTCATTAAGCCCGCTTAAAGGATTACAGTGTTTTCCAAATCCAAAGTCCCCAAATCACATTCTACCAAACAAAACCATGCTCAGACATATCACACCAGTACTCCAATCCTGTTACCAACTTCTGTCTTAGGTTTTACTGCTAGGAACAGACACCATGACCAAGGCAAGTCTTATAAAGGACAACATTTAATTGGAGCTGGTCACACTCCTAATAGTGCCAATCCCTGTGACAAGCATATATAAACCATCACAGATATATTGTTTAATAAAATGCTTTCTTGTGACTTTTCCAGATCTCTTTACTGTTATTTTTTCCTTATGTCTTCTTTTTCTGGTTTATCTCTCCCTCCCTGGTTAGAGCTCCCCCTTTTCCATTTTCCCATTTAAACCACAGGGGCCCTTTATTCCTCTATGGTCCCCTTTCCCCTCTGCTAATGGTCCCAGTTAATTTTCCTTGATTTTGTACCTACTGAAATCATTAGAGAAAATCACAGCCAATCACCATGTACAGTTGTGGATCCCAGTACTAATAGAAACATCTAAAAAACAACTACCACAACTTCAGACTCAAAAAATGTAGAAATGAGGGAAGGAAGTTTGAAGAGCTAGAAGATCAGAAAGTTTGCTATGAGAATCGATGTCCTAGGAATCCCAGGAACTACACCATGAAGTCTCACTAACATGACTGCCCAAATCTAATCTGTACAAAGATAATAGCAGTGGACATGCCAAAGTGGATTCCCATGAGCCTCCATCCTACACAACAATCACATGCAACTTTAGAATACTCTTTGCTAGATGATATTAGAGTCACTGAAAAACAAGTAAAAGTGAAAGGTCTACCTACACACACACACACACACACACACACACACACACACACACACACACAGAGAGAGAGAGAGAGAGAGAGAGAGAGAGAGAGAGACAGACAGACACAGACACAGACACAGACACAGACACAGAGAGAATTTCTTCTAGAAAAAATATGAAGAAAATGGTGATAAAAGAATAGAATACTAAAAATATTACTCTACTCCATTTTGCTTACATTATTTTAATTTTATTGTATGTAAAAGAGTATTTTGCCTGCATGCACATCTGTGTACCAGTTGTACAACAGTCACCCACAGAGGAAAGAAGAGAACATTAGATCATTTGAAATTGAAATTCAGATGATGTGAGCCACCTTGTAGGTGCTAGGTACCAAAACCAGATCCTCGGGAGAGTATAGTGTTCTTAACATCTAAGTCTTCTCTGTCACCTTCCTCTTCTCTATTTTTGCAACCCAACCCCCAGTATTTGGGACTTAAAACCATGTCAATTCTTATAAGCCTTTAAAATCTTCTGAAATTTGCTCCTTCTTGGAGGCTGGAGAGTTGATTCAGCAGTTAAGATTATTGTCATTCTTGCAAAGAATCTTTGTTCAGTACCCAGCACCCTCATGGTAGCTTTTAATCCTTCATCCCCTCCATTGCAGGGGATCTGATGCCCTCTTATGACTTTTGTGGGCAGTAGGAATACATTAATTATATAATTTTACTTGCAGGCAAAACAGTCATTCACATAAATACAATAAATGTTTTAAAAAATTTGGTTTCCTCTGTATCTTCTGACAAAAGAGTTGTGTTTTTTCCTTTCATATTTGATTTCTATATTTGATAAATATGCGTCTATTTATCTGTCTGTCTGTCTGTATGTATGTATGTTTCTCTGTCTATCTAGCTATCAATCTATGAATTCGTGTGTGCTTATAAATATAATAGCACACTGCTAACTATCTTTTAATTCTTGTTTCACATATTTATTTTTCTTAAATGATTTAAGCTAATTTTAATGGACCATTAAATATTATTATTACATGTAGTTTCCTTTCTTCCCTCCCTCCCTCCTTCCTTCCCTCCTTTCTTAACTTTCTTTACTTTTTTCTTCCTTGCTTCCTTCCTTCCTTGCTTCCTTGCTTCCTTCCTTCCTTCCTTCCTTGCTTCCTTCCTTCCTTCCTTCCTTGCTTCCTTGCTTCCTTGCTTCCTTGCTTCCTTGCTTCCTTCCTTCCTTGCTTCCTTCCTTCCTTCCTTCCTTGCTTCCTTGCTTCCTTCCTTCCTTCCTTCCTTGCTTCCTTGCTTCCTTGCTTCCTTCCTTCCTTGCTTCCTTCCTTTCTTCTTTCCTTTCTTTCCTTTCCTGCTTTTCTTTCTTTCTTTCTTTCTTTCTTTCTATTTTTTCTTTCTTCCTTTCTTTGTGTTCAGAAATGAACTTTTGGCCTCGCGAAATTAAATATCAAGAATGACCTATACCAATTGTATCCAAAGCCATCTGCTCATTCTATGAATGGCACCCAGAGTTAAATGTCAATATTTAGACTGTTTCAGTCTGGTATTTCTTATAGGACAAATATGTATTCACCCTCATACTCTTTCATGTTGAATAAAAATAGTTTTATAAAATAAATATCCTTCTGCAAAGAATGATGTAGAATCTCTCCTACATGTGGAGGGCAAAACTCACTCACTCTCAGCACCTTATTTTCTAGAAAACAGCCTTTCTGCTCACTCCGACTAAGCAGTATGGCCAGCTGTTATTTTGGCAAGTTACTTCAATCATGGTCACTTTACCTCATGTTTCTTTTCTCAGTGTGTGACAAAACATGTGTCAGTGGGATTCTCAATGGCCACCTTATGCTTCTCAGGAAGCACGGCAATGGAAATAGGGAGAAGTTAGGAACAAATACTCTCAAAGACCTCCCCTAGGTAACCTACTTTTTCCAGCTTTCCCAATGTCTCTAGACACTACAAGTAGTACCTCTACCTATAAACCAACTGTTCAATACAACAAGCCCATGGGGAATGTTTTGTATTTTAATCATAACAAAAAGAAATGTGAAACATAACAGGAAAGCAAATAAGAGAAGTTGCTTTAGGTCAGGCTCACCCTTTCATAATCCATATTGCTGCTATTTCACAGATAAATAGATGGTACAATTGAACATTTCTGCTTTGAACTGATGCTAAACTTTACACAGAAAGGCAATAATCAATCCTCAGAAACGTCATATAAGGCTTGCTAGCCTAGAATTACAAGTGGAGTCTAGTAGAGAAAAAGAATCTGGATGCTTGAAAGACACTTTAGAATCTGTACCAGAACAATCATTATAGTATATGAACATCTTTTGCAAGTCTATTCAGTCCAAGACCAGACTGATTCAGTAGATGCTGTTGTCATGTAGAACCTCTGTGACCTAGATCTGGAAGCCATCTATCAAGGTATCCATGCATTTCTGAAAAAACTATGCTGGTCCCTTACCAATAAGCCAACATTAATAAGAAATGGAACACAGAGGCAAACAGAAAGAGACACTACCCTTCTTCAAGCTTCCAAGTCATGGTTAGCTCCTTCACAATCTTTGGTGCTTGTGAGGAATTTGAATCCAGCCACTTGATTGCTCCGGCTGGAATACAGACATACCCTTAGTGGATACCTTTACTCCCAAATCTTGTAGGTAAGATTAGTTTGTGGAAGGGAATAGCTATGTACAAAAATGATGTCTAGTTGAGATGTATACAAAATGATCAATCAGAGAGGAATTTAATAGAGTGTGTCATACTTATATGCCCAGCTCTCACAAGAACAGCACAGGAAAAGGAACCTATTTAAAAGCAGTACAGAGAAAGAGAATAAGTTCAATCAGTTGAGAGGCAGTGCAGTGAGTGCAGTGCACGGGAGATAAATTTCTTTTTTTTTCCCCTTATTTTATTTTCTATATTCTTTATTTACATTCCAAATGATTTCCCCTTTCCCAGTTCCCCCCTCCCCAAAAGTCCCATAAGCCCTCTTCCCTCCCTCTGTTCCCCATTTGCCTAAGAATTTTATGAATTCATTGTTTTTAATTGCTGAGTAGTATTTCATTGTGTAAATATACATGGACAATATCTCTGATAAAATTGAAGAAATATATAGAAAAACATGTTAAGATTGACTATTTCATGGAAAAATTATACAGATAAAATGGTAGGCATAAAAATATTCCTAAGATGATTGAAAGTGGAATTATAAACATTTTCTGATAAAATTGAAAATCTACAAGGAAAATATTTCTGATAAAACTCAAGAAATATTAGAAAAACACGTGAAAACTATTTCATGAAAAATTATACAGATATGATGGTAGGCATAAAAATATTCCTAAATTGATTCCCTGTGCGCTCCTAGCTGTACCCCTCCAGAGAGAAGGTGGAGATCTCACCTCCTCACTCAGAAGTGAAATCACTGCTTGGAGATCACTCTCTACTGGTGGGCTAAGCACAGAAGGCTTTGGAGCTGCCTGGTTCCCTGCTGCAGATGGTGGCTGGAAGGGGGGAGATAAATTTCTTAGTGAGTCCATGTAGTTCAGTGCAGATCAGAAGAGGCAGTTGAAGGCAGAGAATAAGAAGGAGCCAGAAGATTAGAGCAAATAACCATAGTTTGAGACGAAGCAGAGAAATTCAGTAAGAAGCTGAGAGAAGCCAAATTGAATCAGTCAGCTTGGCGAACAATTTGAGCTAGAATGGCTGAACTAGCTACCCAGAGTTCAGAACAAAACTAGAGAGGGTTAGTTTATTCAGTCGTAAGCTTGCTAAAAGAAGACGATTACATCTGACAAATAAAAGTTACTTTCATAGTTGCTTCATTTGACTGTTGAATTCATCCCAACTGACCTGGGGTTTCTTGTCCTAACCTGTTTTTATTCATTTCCAGAGTGGAGTGAAACTACAAATACAAGGGGCAGGTTACTTTCAAACATTTTTAAGTCAAAGAAAAATGCATTTGTGTTATAAATAAATATAAATGGTTCACACAGCTGATATTTATTTTTTAGAATACATTTTTAGAAAAATTTCAATACTTACAATTTAAAGTCATGATAGGAAGATGAAATTTTATTTCGTGTTTTTATGTCAACATTTTATTACAAAATCAGTAAGTATTCCATAATGGTTTTTAGTAGTTAACTCTTTGGATATGAAAATTAGCCTAAGCCTAAGTTGTTAAGGTTCATCAGGAAGCAGTGTAATAGGTCTAAGAAAGAGGGTTATTCTGAAGTATTATCTCTAATGTGTCCTGCAGCCCAGTCTGTATGAGTTCAACTAAAGATAGGCATCCAGTGAAAAAGGCAAATCTCAAAGATCTGTCAACTGGCCTCCTTGCTGCTCTGACATTCTCTTCTGTCCTAGTTCATGCCAGTATCTTTTTCTCGTGTCACCCTCATTAGTCAGAATAACAGCTCATCAAGGAAGAGTCTGCCTACAATTGGGAAGTAATGCATTCATGTAGACCCAGTTAGAAAGGCAAAGGGGAGCAGGGTTGAACTGCTGACCCTTAGAGAGACAGATTCCCCAATGGTGGTATCTAGGGAAAGCAATCATGTTTAGAAGAAAGTGTGGACAACTGAAGTAGGACTTTGTTGATTACTAGTGACTTTCCATCTGCTTTAAAGGTAAGCTTCTGGGTGAGCCTTTATTGACTCACAGACAGGAGAAATTTAGGGAAATAGGGAGCAAACAGCTTCAGTGTGACATTGCTCATTTCTACCTACATACTCTAAAGCATGGAAACTAGTCGAACACTGTGATGTCAACTTCTGAAATTAACTGCAACAAGTATGTTTTACATAACATTTACTTAGCATAAGCTATAAGTCATGCTAAGTATATATTCTCTAAGTAAAGATCTAGGAAATTCTTAATTTTAATTTAAATAACTAAAATGATTTGAATGATTTAAATAATTAAATAACTTAAATAATTAAAGATCAAGAAAAAAAGTGTTGTAAAGTCTTATACTCTTCTTTCAATAACTGTAGTTGTTTGGGGTTTGAGGTATGGAATATTTTTAAAAATAAGAAAGCATAGAAGTCTGGCAAAGTGATAAAATACTAAAACAAATATATGGAGATGTAAGGACTACAGTGAAATTACATTATTGTTAAGTCACAGGGTAGACCACTAAGATGCCAGTATATCTGCCAAGAGCCTAGAATAGCTACCTGAGCCTCACCAGAGCTGAAGGTCATGAGGACCTAACCCCAAGCATTTCTCAGAATCCCAGTCACTCAGGAACTTTAGTTTTCAGATTACTGCTGTTTCCTGATTCCTCCCTAAATAGTCATGTGCCACAGGCAAAAGTACTTCTGCTACACATAAGCTGGCCTGACCCACTTTAATCACGTATGTTCTGCAGAATACAGGAAATATTTTCCCTAGGTGACAGAATCTGCCCCTAAGCCTCCAGAAACCCAAGAATCCTACTTTCTCTCCTGCTAGGCTACTGTTCTCATCCCTCTGAAGACAACCTAGCAGTTGTTCCCAAATAAACAGTTCTTTCTACCTGCAGAGTACTGCAGTCAGGTGCTGTGCTTGTTTACATTACAAATTTGTCAGGTACAAATGGGAAAACGACTTACACATCTCAAGAAAGTAAAATCTAAATCTAGGGGCAAAACTCAACTATAAAGCAATGATGGTTATAATCATAGAAGTGTTTAGACTTGTGAGAGTAAAGAAGTTTAGAAAAAATGATCAATGGCATGACTTAGTACTCTTGGGACTACAATAATTTACCCCCCTAGAATGCCTAGCTCTGAAGTTTAGAAAGTCTCTTTTAATGTGTTCACGGTTAGTCTTTAATTTTTTTTTATTATGTCAAAATCAAGATCCCCATACTTTACTGATATTAGGACATACTGTAATCAATGAAACCACAGAACATCCACATGCTATAAAAACATACTCATGTAAAACCTATTTATATTCCCTGTATATAGAGGAAGTGTATAGAAACTGTACCTATTATGTGACCAGAACTTTGTTGCAAATTCTTGTATAGACTAGTAAACCACAGAGTCTCTTCCTTCCTGGAGATAACAACTGACAGGTGATAACCACACCTCCTAATTCTTTCAAATCATACCACTCCCTGGTGACCAAATAGTCACACCCATGAGCCAATGGGTGCTGCTCTTATTCAAATTACCACAGTTATCCCTCCTCCAACTCCTGCCACTCCCAATACACTCTTTTATTTCCTGTTGCTTTTTTCCATGTTATGCCATGTTCCCCAGTGGAGGAGTTGGAGGGCAGACTGGAGGAGCTGTAGGGGTTTGCAGCCCCATGGGAAGAACAATGATGTTGGCCACCCAGAATATCCAGAACTCCCAGGGACTGAACCATAAACCAAGGGGTACACATGGTTCCAGCCGAAAGTGTGGCAGAGGAATGTGGGAGAGGTCCTTGGTCCTTTGAAGGCTAAATTGATGCCCCAGCGTGGGGAAATCGAGAGGGGGTAGGTGGGAGTGGGTCTGATGGAGGGACATATACTTGGAGCCTGGGAGTGGGAGGAGGGGTTGGGAGTTTTTGGGGAGGGGGGAAACCGGGAAAGGTTTTAGCATTTGAAATGTATTAATCGGGATTTATAAAATAAGCAATTAATTAAATCATTCTTTTTGCGTTTTATTTAAAAGGTCCTGAATAATATCTGTAAGGCTTGCTGTGATAATCAACACCCGTTCTTCTATCTTCTTACTGTAGATGTGCCCTTTATCACAGACCCTTGCCAGAAAGCAAGTCTACGGAGTCCTGGAGTCCTGACTTTTTAAATCCTTAGAGGCTCCAGCCCTCAGGAGAGGAGTGCATGTGTGTAACTCAACTCCAGTGATGCCGTTTTGTTACAGCAGCTGGAAAAAAAACTAGGATAATTAACTTTCTACCTCCCCAATGATATTTTACTGTGGATCATATAAATCATTATAATTTTAATCGATTAAAATTGCTCATAATGTATGAGACAATTAAAATATTTTCAAGTACAGATAATGTCCAATTATTTTATAAATTATTAGAGTTTCTATTCAGTTCTGAAGAGAGTGGTTAAGTAGAGAATGAAACAATGCTATATATTTATTATAAAAAACTGAAGTTCATTATTTCTACATTCAGTATTTCTCTATATCACCATTTATAGAAAAATAATAAATCCCATAAAACATAATTTTGCTTACTAACTTTAAAACTTTCCTCACACCTAGTCCTAGATAGAAGTCATCATCCTTGTGGATCCCTTTAATAACACTAATCAACTTTCAATTTACAGTGTTCAGCACCAAGAAATGTTCCTTCATTCCGGGGTACTTGTTAAGTGAACTTGATCATGTGCATGACCTTAAACGGCAGGTATCCTTACTCCTTGTTCTTTTGTTAAACTATATAACTACTATGCTTGCAAAAGTATCCATTATGCTTATTCAAATCCTATGGGCCGAGAACAGACATAAAATATTTTCTGCTTTGAGATTAGAAAATTTCTTCAATATTTTAAATATATCTATCTATCTATCTTACCATCTCTTTCCTTGTTTATCTATCTTACAGTTCTCAATCAAAACCTCTTTCCAACAGGTTACCACGGATAGTTCTATTCTCATGGCTAGCATGGGTTAAATGAAATGAGTCATAAAACAAAACCAAAAGTCTTGAATGTGGTAAAGAAAATTTTTTCATTAATTTTTTGATGTATTCATTTAACATCCCAATATCAGCCCACCTCTCATCTCAATTCCCCCTTCACACCTCCTCCTCTCCATCCCTCCTCCCATTCTTCTCTGAGAAAAGGGGGGAGTCCCTCCCATTCTGTTCAATATCAACCCAGCCTGGCACATCAAGTCACTGCTGGACTAAGTGTATCCTCTCCCACTGAGTTAAGAAAAGGTGGCCGGTTAGGGGAATGGGCTCCATAGGCAGGCAACAGATTCAGGGACAGTATGTGCTGAATGGGCTCCATAGGCAGGCAACAGATTCAGTGACAGTATGGGCTCCAGTTGGTGGGGAATCTGCAGGAAGACCAAGCTGTTATCTGCTACTTACTTGCAGGGGGCCTAGGTCCAGCCCATGCTCTCTCTTTGGTTGGTTGTTCCGTCTGTGGGAGGTCCCAAGGATCTTTGAAAGATTGGGAGGAGGATAAAAGAGCATGTCGGTGGAAGATTAAGGAGAATTTTATATACATGTATAAAATTTTCAAAGAACAAAGGAGGAGAATCGCCTGATACAATAGCTCACACTTGTGACTCTAATGATCGAAAATCGGGGAATTGAGAGTTCATGGACATCTTTGTCATTTTTTAATAGATTACAAGAGACCCTTCCTCAAAAATAAGCATTTCATTTTGAGTTGTACACACGCTATTTTATAATTGAAGCCTACGGAGCCAGAATTTTTCCTGAGGATATGGAGAGCAAAGGAGCACAGGTAAATCATCTGTATTTGGTAAAATATATATATATACATACATATATATATAGTACTGATGCTTAAATAGACACTGGGACAAATAGACAGGAATATCAATAACAAAACAACCCTCTTCCTTTATGCAGAACAGTATTTGAAATTTCATGTTTCATCTTCACTGTATACTTTAGCATGATTAGGAATAACAAAGCTGTAAGTAAGGCGCTCTGCTGTTCAGAGTTCTAGCTGCTCCTGTAGACCTCAGTTCCATTCCCAAGATTCACGTCCTAACGTTTACAACCTTTGTACCCCATTTCTTGGGGATACAACACCCTTTTCTGGTCTCTGCATTCACCCAAGCATAACTGACATACAAACATATAGACGAACATACATAAAAATAAATCAAAGATAATCTTTAAAATAGCAAAGCATAGCACTTATTTTATGATAATAGAAAACTTTAATGGGTTGGCTATCAAAAAGCAATATTGTTCATTATTACTTGGTGTTAATAAGTAATATTGCTCAAAATATTTATGTATAATTTTTTAACTGATGTCAATAAGTGATATTATTCAATATTGTTTATACTATTTACATAAACTTTTTTTTTAATCATGTAACTTGTGTCTTATATATAACAGCGAGGAAAGTACTTTACTTAGCAGCTCACAAGTACTCAAGATAGTTGTGTAAATTCCCAATCTGAATGTAAATCCAATTTTCTGTGTATATATGTGTGTAAATTGTATATGTGTGTGTGCACATATGTGTATTTATGCCCATTTGTGTATACATGCATAAGGCCAGAGGACAGATACAGTGCTATTCTCTCTCTCTCTCTCTCTCTCTCTCTCTCTCTCTCTCTCTCTCTCTCTCTCTCTCTCTCTCTCTTTCTCTCTCTTTCTCTCCAGAACCTGGAGTCTTTACTGCTTTGAGCTCCAGGAATCTGTCTATTTTTTTACTATTTCTTTATGAAGGCAGGGGATATGGTTCAAGAATGTGTTAAGGAAAGAGGATGACACAACTTCCTTAACGTCTACTAATTACTTATGATATGTTAACTGGTTATACTATGCCAAATTTTTCTAGCTACCTTTTAAGGCAGAGATAATTAAGTTCATTTTAGAGTTGAATAAACTGAAGCTCAAAAGGTTAATAGCATTACACAATGTAACAAAGCTAATAAAGAACAAAAATGCAACCTTTGTCTCTAATATATAAGCCTTTCTGACTCCTACCTCACACGCTGATACTTTTCTTGATTTCTTGATAGTGTTAAATAATAGCTAATCATTTTGCATGGCTTTTTATCCTAGGCTTCGGTTTTATGCTCCATAAAAGTACCTTTCTATGGCCTTGATTTTCTCCAATAATTATCACTGCTGACTAGTCTGACAAACTCACATGCCCTCCACTGTCAAAATTACACGCTTTAATCTTTTAAAATAGTTTAGCATGGAAAATTTAAATCATGTACAAAGTAAACAGGGGTAAAATCAAGTATTAGACTACCATAGTTCTGTTCAAAAAAGAAGCCATGTTCATGATAATATCCTCTCAGCGATAATATTTCCATTCACCCTTTTCTCAGTCAATTTTCTAGGAATAAATGTATAGGTTGAAATGCAGATATTAACAATCTAATCTTGATTAACGAGTTTGCACCAAAACTAATACCATTTCTATAAAGGCATAAGCACATTAGGTTATCCTTGGCACTCTTTGAATTCCTTGGAATCTCAGTTATTATCAGTTTCAGAAACAACTCTAGTTCTGAGTTTTTCACCATGAGTCAAATTCATCTACCCTTGATTTTCACATACATACAATATCACAGTATGTTCTTCTGTGTGTGTCTTTCTCTGGTACACTCATCTATGAATTTCATTCATATTTGAATAGTAACAGAGCATTTTTTAATTGTGAAAGTTGGGTCCTGAAGCAAATTTATTCATTAATATATTATACATGGTTTATCCAATATTTTCTTATTGCAGGTATATGGGTTATTTATAGATATCAATTTGTAAGGATGAAACTACTGAAAACTGAACCTGAGATTTCCATGTCATATATTTATCTTTATAGAGTCTTTGAATCCTCTATTCCATGGATGATTGTATCATTTTCATTATCATCAGCAATGGTTGAACGTCTGAGTGGTTTAACATCATTGTTAGCATTTGAATACTGTCAACCTATAAAATGGATGTACAGCTGTAGCTCATGGTTTTAATTTGAATTTCTTTGAAAAATAAGTAACCAAAAGATTATTTCTATGATTCCTATTTTCTTAAAGCTTTATAGTTTTAGTTTCAAATTCTGGTCTACTATCATTCTTAAATTAGCTTTCATGTATTATGTAATTTGAATTTTAATTCATTCCATTTCCATAAGGGAAAATCCAGAAGGTCCAACACAACTGTTGAAAATAGATACAAGTAAGTATTACAAGTTGCTCCCTTCTTAGATTGAAACCAACTGGAAAACCTTAGCAACTCCTTGAGTACCTAACAGTGTTCAGCACTGAACAGAACCGCAGCCATTTCTGGAATACCAGCAGTAGCCAGAGCTCAGTGTCACACTTTTCACTGGAAGTGATGAGACTCTAACTCAAATACCTGCTTCTATAAGTTGTCCTCAGTGACTGCCCAGCCTGATTTGTTCTAAACCTTTTATGACAGCTCCAGGAAATTTACCTCAACTATAGTTAGAGGAAGCTCAGAGTCACCTATAGATGTCCATGCAATGACCATTAGTGATACAACTGTCATCAACATTAACTTTGCAGCAAGAGACTGCTAGGGTCTGATTTTCTGACCACCTTGCTTCAACCTGAAGAGGGAAGAACCTTCCCTTGCTAATGGCAGCTACTGAGGCTACCTCAGTTCTCATCTGGGCCTTTCCAAATAAATTCTCTCAAGAATTCCTTCCTGTGTACTACTCATCTTGTGTTATAAGGACCCAGTAAATCATGTTGAATGGTCTTTTATTGCCCACTTACATTCTTTATTACCTATTGTCTGCTCACACTAACCCTGAAGGTTCAGAGGTAAAATCCTCCAGCTTTGGTAGACTGGAAGTGTAACTCTGGAATTCTTTCCTCCTTTTCTGTTTTCTTTCTTTAGCCTTGGACATTTTAATCAATGCTTTGGAACTCCACTTTTAAGGTGCCATTATCAAAGGAAGTATCTATTCACGGTATTCAAAGAACTGGAGCATAAGAAGCTGCAGGAGTGTATTACAAGATCCCTTTCATTCTTTGCTCTATGTTCTTAACTCAGCATCTGTATTATTTACTTTGTATTTTCAATACATCAGTTTTCATCTTCACTTTTCTTTTCCCAGTGCAGATAGTATATGCCAATTACTCAGTACAAACTACATTATGAATTAGGTATCCCTCACAATATTGGGCGTGAGTGATAATTTTTTCCTCTAAACCAGAAGTTCTCAACCTGTAGCTTGCAACCCATTTGGGAATTGAACAACACTTTCACAGGGGAAGCTTAAGAACATCAGAAAAAGGAGATGTTTACAGTATGATTCATAACAAAAAATCTGTAGTTGTGAAGTAGCAATGGAAATAATGTTGTGGTTGGGTGTCATTACAACATGACAAACTGTATGAAAGTGTCATGCGACTAGGAATGTTGAGAACTACGGCTCTAAACACTCATATGATTTTAAAGAAATATGAAAATATATCTATAGATTTTGCTTTTTTTTTCATTTCCTTTGATGAGGCATAAATGACCTTTAAAAATCATGTATATTAAGTATCAAGTTTAATAACTTTTAAAATAACAATGTGAGAGAGGAAACCCAGACCCAGAAGGACATGCATGGTGTGTACTCACTTTTAAGTAGATATTAGCTACAAAATACAGAATACCCACAGTGTGTTTCACAGACCCAAAGTGTGGCTCTCAAATTGAGCCTGTTATTGGTTGGCCATTCCTTCATCTCTGCTCCATCCTCTGCCCTTGCATTTCTTGTAGACAGGAAAATTTTGGGCTTGAAAGTTTTGTGGGTGGGTTGATGACCCTATTACCCCCAATGGCATTCATGCCTGCCTAAATGAAGTGTCCTTTTCAGGTTCCATATCCGCACTATTATGAGTCTTAACTAAGGTCACACCCATTGATTCCTGGGAGCTTTCCCTCTCCCAGGTCTCTGGCAAGTACTCCTCAGCCACAACCAACTGAATATTTCTATTTATTCTCCTGTTCCTCTGGCAATCTCTCCTCTCTATACCCACACCTGATCCTGAATATCCCTTTTCCCCTCCCCATCACCTCTTCTCCCACAGAGTTTCCTCCCTCCATCTGCCTCCTATGGCTATTTTATTTCCACTTCTAAGGAAGATTTAAGCATCCTTTCTTGGGCTTTTCATGTTTTTCTTCTTTAGATCTGTGGAATGAAGTGTGGATATCCTCCACTTTATGGCTGATACCCATGTCTTATAAGTAAGTATATACCATGCATGTCATTTTGGGTCTGGACTACCTCATTTAATTTGATTTCTCCAGAACTACTTCTGTTGCCAAAATCTGTATTAGCCACAGATGTCAAGAGGAACAGAAGAAAGACACATATTTTAAAAGAGGAATAATTAGATTAGCTTATACGTCATAGGCTGGATAATTCATATTGGTCATCTGGAGACAAAGTCCACAGAGACCACAGCTGCTTGGGAATGTTCTGTTGTTTCCAGTACACTCGATGCCAGCAAATAATGGCTTACTTAATGATGTAGCTCTGTTTGAGGATACAAGCCTGGCAACTCACAGGAGAGTCACTAATAAGACTCCAAATTCAAAGCTTGAAGAAGCTGCTGTCAAATGGTCATGGTTGAAACAAGAATCACCTCTTTGAAGAAGGACTAAGTTCCAACATGATCATTTCGAAATGAGGTTCCAAAAGACTTCTAAAAGTTCTACAATATTCCCAAAGATCAATAGCAGCCGAGAATCTAGTTTATATGCGTGACAATACAGAGATCTTTGACACTCAAATAACAATAGAAACCTAGGAATTTAGTAAATTATAATTTGAATGTAATTGTGAGGGAGTTTCCTAAGAAGACAACATTTATAGTCTATCTCACCCTAGAAAAAATGAGTATCATTAAAAATTAAACAACAAATGTTGCAGGGATGCCGGGGAAAAGGGATTTTTACACATTGTTGATTTTAATGCAAATTAATGCTATCACTATGGAATTTATTCTGGAGTTTTTGATAATTGTAAGATTATATATAATCATCTAAGTCACCTTTGGGAGTATACTCAAAGTACAAACATACTGCATAGGCTCTTGCATATATGTGTTTTATTGTGGTAGGATTCATAATGGTCACTATACTGGCTGGTTTTGTGTGTCAACTTGAGAGAAGTTGGAGTTATCTCACAGAAAGGAGCCTCTCTTGAGGAAATGCCTCCATGAGATCCAGCTGTAAGGCATTTTCTCAATTAGAGATCAAGGGTGGGAGGGCCCATTGTGGGTGGTCCCATCCCTGGGCTCGTAGTCTTGGATTCTATAAGAAAGCAAGCTGAGCAAGTCAGGAGAAGAAAGCCAGTAAGTAACATCACTCCATGGGTTCTGCATCAAGTCCTACCTCCTGACCTGCTTGAGTTTCAGTCCTGACTTACTTTAGTGAAGAACAGCAGTGTGGAAGTGTAAGCTGAATAAATCCTTTCCTCCTCAACTTGCTTCTTGGTCATGATATTTGTGCAGGAAATGTAGCCCTAACTAAGACAGTCACATCATAGAATCAACCTATATAGATAAAGAAATGCAATAGCTATATATATTTGCATATATGTGTGTGAGAGAGAGTGTGTGTACATATGCACACATATATCATGCCCCATTTTAATTTTTGCTGCTGTGATAAAATTACCTGACAATAAGCAAAGTATAAGAAAATGGCTACATTTTGCTAATCATTCCAGGCTACAGACTGTCATTGCAGGAGACACCGAAGAAGGAGCTTGAGACAATATGTCACTACACCATCCAAAACTCAAATGTGGATAGAATGCTCACCTGATTTCTTAGACTCATCCTTATACAAGTCAGGTCCCAATGTCTAGGGGACTGTGGCATCTTCAGTAGGCTGAGTCTGCCATAATCAATTAACATAAGAGAATCCCCCACCAACATCTCCATTTTGTCACACCAAATGTATAAATAATTCTTCATAGATACTGTTTTCCCAGGTGATTCTGGGTTGTGTAGAGTTGAAAATGAAAGACAGCCATCACAAAGAACCATTTATGCAGGAAAGGAAGGATTGTACTGTAAAAGAAACAGGAACAAGAAGATAATAAAGATACTGGGAGAGTGGTGAAAATGTTCAAGTATGCAATATACTTGTGCTTAAACATTACTGTGAAACCATTAGGTGTTTCTTGTGAAAACACACTATTTATAATTTCAATAGCAAACCTAAAGTAACTCAGTCAGCTTGGCTATTAACCTAATAACCTGCAAAGATATTAAGGATGTGCATTTAATCTTTTATTTTTCAATATTCATTTCTTAACACAGTATCTCTCCAAAGAAAGTCCCTAAAAAATTAAATTAAAATTTTATTAGGTATAACTATACTGTTTATTATATAAACTTTTATTATCTTTTAAAGTAAGTTTGAGAATCTAAAGATGGATATTTAGACACTTTCAGAACTGCCCATGTGAATATTATCCAGTGATGATCATTAATCTTTAAAATACTGAAGCACTATATTATGTTATTTCCTATTTTTATTTCATTTAAATCTTTACTTCATTTTGATGGAATTGGTGCAAAATGATAAAACCTACCCACACGGTTTTATTTTTAAAAGTGTAATTGAACAACACCCTACTCAACACAATCTGTCAGTATGTTTATTTCTTGAAGAGAGGAGGGGCATTTGTAGCTTTTTTGCTCATAAATTACTCGTGTTTTAATTTCATTTATTCACTCAGTACTCAAGTTAAAAAATGTACTTTTTCTTTTTGTTCCCTTCAAAAAAAACTGTAATGTTGAAAACATTGGCAAATATTATAGATGCTAATGGTTTCACTGGGACAATTTTATATATTTTCTTATTATGCATTGATCATATTCCACATTCTCCATTATTCCTTTGTCTCCTTCCACTCTACATGATTGCTTAGTTCCTCTCTCTTACACCCCACACACACCACATTTACTTGTCTGTAGTTTTGTTAGGACTTTATGAGGTTTACTAGGGGTTTTACAAAGTGAGGTGAACATTATCTATGTTCACTTTATCATCCTAAGGAAGGGCCTTATGGGTCCTCAATCATCTGTGAGAAAATGTTGACAAGCCAAGTCTTGTAACATTTTGTTTAGGTAATCACAGCTAGTGTGAATTCCAATGAGCAACAGCTTTTTCTTACACACAGGTTAGTGTTCAGGCTGCTCTTGCACACATTCCTTCCCTTCTTCTGGAATGTCTCCTGGGCTTTGAGTGTGTTCAGGAATATCCTTCATTAGTCATTTATTCCCTTTAACATGACTACTTCTGAGTCTCTGCTGTTACTTTAGAACATGGTCAAAAGAAACTTTTCTGACCACAGCTGACAACAGTATAATTCACAAGCACAGTCATTTAGAAGAAAAAGATTGACATATACCCTATGTTCTTTTTAACAAAATAAGAACGGGAGCTTGCCAATAAGGGCCTACGACTTCACAATTCACAGTTTATTTATTCATTGTTTAATTATGTTTACTGCATCAGATCTGGATTTTCTCCTGTGGAGCAAGTTTCAAATGCAATCAGAAAGTGGCTGGTTACCCCCATAACAGACTTGCCTCTTTCACACCAGTGGGTTCATCTTTCCTGACAGGTTGGTGTTGTTGCACACAGAGTTCACAGCTAATTAAGACCATGGATGACAATCCTCCCCCTTTGAGCCTGCATAGCACCTCCCAGTACTGTGAGTGCTTGTCAGCGGGAAGGAAGCTTCCCTGCTAGTTATAACTTGATTTCTGTAAGTCTTGTAACCACAGCTTGTGACATCTTTAGTAACATTATCAACTATTTGTGGTTGGCCCCCAACAGTAGGGACAACTGGCTATCTAATTTGGGGGATCACAGAGGCAGGCCTTTCTTGTAACAGCTTATAGGAAGATACACTGTCTATGGCACTAGGAAAAACTTTTTCATACATTGTAGCCCAAAATATATAAAACATACATGACAATATTAAGTTAGAAAATTTTATATATATATATATATACATATATATATTCTCTAATTTTATTCTATTCTGTTATATGTTCATAATCTGAACAATAGGACATTCTAAATATACTATTACTGAAACTGAGTCATTCAGTTCTCTAAGTATGTTGCTCAAGCAGAATCATCACTAAATGGTTGATGTTTTTCTTCCTCAGAATTTTTTTATATTATTAATTTTTTTACAGCTAATAGAAATTGTAAGATTAAAAGGTACAATTAATGTTGAGATTCACATTTTATTAAAATTTGCTCACTGGAGGAAAAAAAAAACAATCGGCAAACATAAGGCATAAAGTAATGTCAACATAAGAAACGTAATGTTTTCATGGCAGGTAACTGCTTTTTGTAAATATATGTTTTTATATCTCACTAAAGATTAACTGGAAAAGGTCTGAGATGTTATATCCAGTTCTCTTAATTTATTCTCCATTACGCTCACACATATACTTAAGAGAGGATTTTTCAAATCAGTGTATAAATATTAAAGAAGAAACATCGAATTTTCAGAGAGAAGAAGTGAAAACAGTTTATCACGGTCTTAAGGGCTTTGTTTTATGGTGTACCATCTGCACTGTCAGGGCTCTGGAGGAGGCTGCACCGTCTGCTGAGAGCACTGCTGTCTTGTTGCCTGAAACACTGTTAGCAGGTGGTAAGGACAAGGAGAAGGCAGAAAATGAGCGTGTGCCACTTAAGAAAGTAAAGCTTGTTCCAGCTAGCCCTATGAAACACTAAATGGCAAGTTCACAATATACTGTGGTAGAAAGTGATAGTCAACTCGGCAATGTCCTGAGAAAGTCAGAACATGTTTTCTAAGGAGCTATAAATATTGGTGTTCTTATTCTCAACAGCACTAAGCTGGAAACATTTAATAATGGTGAATGTTATTATGAAGCACCCTTCCTACTTGGAAGCTGTTTAATCTGGCAAGATACATTAATGCCACATTTTATTTCTGTTATATTGAGGCACTCTTAAAAATGACATTTTCTATTCCTGACTGAGATAGCTGACCTTTTTCTTTCTTTTCTTTTCTTTTCTTTTCTTTTCTTTTCTTTTCTTTTCTTTTCTTTTTGTTTCTTTTACAACACACAAAATTGATTATTTCAATGCTCCATTACAATATTCCTTTGGATGGGTCCTTAACTACCCAATTACTCTAATGTTGGAGGATGTTTTTTTTCCTCCATAGGAGTTTCATCAACAAGGGCTGACTGGCTCTGGGTAGACAGCTATTTAGAGTACAAGTGAATTAATCTACTGCTTCATGAAGGATGACCCTAAAATGTCTTAAAGAAAGAGTCATAAGAGGATATGAAATGTTTGTTTGCATGATTTTATAATGTTGATCAGTAGTCTACAGCTTCATACCCTTCATCTTTTAAAATCATTTTACATTAATCATTCCTACTCTTAGAACTGAAGTCTTATATATAATTCGAAATTTAATATGATGTAAAGTGACAAAGGATATGTACCTACAAGATTTTCTCAGCAAAATTATGCATAATGTAAATGAATAAGTGTTAAGGAAACTGCAGGATAAGTTTAATCATTCTACTAGAAAGATATTTAATAGGTGCTAAGTGACCAGTACATAGGGAATATTCACTAAAAACCATCTTGGATTACAGAATTATGAGAATACAACCATGAAAACAACAAAGTTATCAAGACTCAGCTTAGCCAAGTTCTAAAATCTTCTCAAGAAAGTGTGTTTGATGAGTTCATTGCTTATTGTATGTGTCATATGAAATAAAACCTCTAGCTATGAGTAGTTATGCTCTGTATTTTCTACTGACCTTGCAGGGTTTTTCTACCCATTCTAGACAGGAAACCTTTATTTAGGTTAAGTAGTATGTCCGTCCAAGACAGAGAATATCAAAAACTCAAGCCTATCTCTTTCTTGCAATATTCATAAAACCTTCCTGACTGAGCACCCTAATACATCAGAATTACGCCTCCATATCTTTGATTCCAAGCGTTATCACTGTCGGAGCAACTATGAACAAGAATGCACTTCTTTGAATGTAGGTAGCATTCATCGTTGTCAGCTGAGACAGAAACTGATAAATTAGCTGAGACAGAAACTGATAAATTAGGTCCAAAAGCTAGGACATTCCAGTCTTTTATTAATATGATTTTTGGAACAAAGCCACAAGCTTTCATTCACACATGGTGAATAGCTGCTTCTGTGCTATGATGTCAGACTTGATTAGTTGCAATGCAGAGCATATGGACAGCAAAGCCAGAAATATTTATTTTCTGTCCCTTTGAAGAAAAGTTTCTGAGCCTTGGTTTACCACTTTTGTTTGAACAGTTGTTGACTCTAGATATAACAATTTAACTAATAGGATTGTCATATTTAACATAATATTAAGATTTTCACTGTGGGTCCTGCCCTGTCATACTCTGATTGTAACATGCCTTTGGAATCAGCTCACCTTCTTTATAAAACAAAATTTTTTGTGTGGTGTGCCTTCTTAAGACAGTGACTTTGGACACAGTAAAGACAGTGACAGGGAGATTCACACAGACAGTAATAGTTTCTCTCTCTCTCTCTCTCACTCTCTCTTCTCTTCTCTTCTCTCTTTTCCTTCATAAAACAAATGCAAAACTAATTAATTAGTCATGTTAGATTGAAAACTCTAACAAGAAGAGTTGTGTGTTTAGCCAGACTCTCTACTGAGGTTTCTGGTTTTGTTGTTTTCTGTATTATTTTTCCATTTTTTTCCCTCCAAATTGGAGATTATGTGATTTGTAGCTAAAACACCATAACCCAAGAGAACAGATGTTACACTAGTGTAACTACATTTTTCAGCTCATCTCCATGAGCTCATACATTATTATATTCAACATAAAAGTTATAAATTACTAAATGAATTCAAAATAAACAAATTAGAATATATATGTGTATATATATATATATACTTATATATGTATACATATATATAAACACTTAGCCAACAATATTGACAAAAAGACTCTATGGTGTGAGGCTGTAAATGTTCCATAATTGATTAGAGAGCTGTCTGTGTATTTTGGTAGACATTCTTATAAACTTTATGTAGTTATGAAAACATTAGACATTTCAAAGGCTGTAAGTCATCAGTATGCACTTGGTATGATTGGCAGTAGCATTAACAATAAGCAACCTCAGAGGGCCTGGCACATGATAAATTGCTATAAGGATGAATCAGATAACTGAACTGCTCTTTCCATGTTTGAAAGTACACTGTCTTACTGTTGGCAGTGCTTAGGTAATGCATGTAATAATATTTTTGAAATGCTTAGCACATTCTATCTTGGTTGTTACTAGGTAACAACCCATAATGCCCATAATGATGGAGTAATACAAAAAAACAAGGTACTGTAGACAAGTGTCTCCTAGATTTCATGTATACTTGTGAGGAATAAAATTTTGTAAATACAAACATATAAAATTTTGGCAAAAACCCAGTTCAATTTACAAGCAGTAATAATCACTTTGTCAGGATAATATTAGGTGTTTAAGTGTAGAAACAAAAAGAAATTCCAAACTCATATTTTTGGAAAAGAAATGGAAAGAAAAAAATTAAGAAATATAAACACAGGAAAAGAAATTTAAAATGTTCAAGTACTTTGAACACTTGTTATACACTTTGATATATAAAAAGCAAAAACCAAAGTACTAGCAGTGAGGAAGCTAAAGACCACTACATATAGTACCTTATTCTTGTCAATTCCACATCTCTGTGCATGCATGTGATGTAATATTGGTGATATAAGCATACATTTATTTATTTTGAAACATGCATTATTAGTTTACTAATAACATTGTCAATATCCATGTACTAGAATCTTACTTTCCTTTTCTTGAGGTTGATAGCTGATGAAAGCATTAAGATATTGAGTTTTCTTAAAGTTGTTTGGTCTTTTGAAGGCATTAATCTTGGTTAAATCTTTCAGAAGTGAAATAGGGACCAGTAAAACAGGTTACTAAGTAAGTGTAAAGATGATGTTTTCCCTTTCAAATTTTCTTTTCTAGATTCCTAGCTCTTCTACCTATTTTCCTTGCTACTACTGCCTGTGATGTCACCATCTGACATCATGGAGTATATTGTGATGCCACAAAAACACAAAAATACTAACCTTCTAGCCATTATAATCAAGAGATAATGAACAAAATTTTTCAGTGCTCAGTTTCAATTATTTTGTTATAGGAGGACAGCATGTATACTAAGGTATATGTAACTTGGTATACCAAGATGGAAACTATAAGATTAAATAGATAAGGAATACTTATATGAATTTCTCCAATATGCTTAAAAATAAAGACATTGTCAATTATTGTTTCTAATGGTATTAGAAACTTGACCACAGCTATCTATTTAGTTCTAGTATTTTCTTACAATTCTGTGCTCAAACTGAGAATAAAAAAATGTTATTTTTATAAGGCATGAATTAATGATAATAAAATAATACTTTTTCCAAAAGGATTTAATTACTCTATTTTTTTTACCCTATTAAAAACCATGTAGTGTATAAAATTTTACAGGCTAATTCCTTACTGTCTCCTTTTACTTTTAGTTTTTATTTTGAGATTATAATTTAATTACATTTCTTCCTTGCCTTTCCTCTTTTCCAACCTTCTCATATCTCCTTCCCTCCCCATGTTTCTTCAAACTCAGGGACTTTTGTTTCACTAGGTCTTAGGTCCCAATGAAATCAAGCTCTAAACCTATAACTGGAAGCTAGGCCCTTCCCTCCATATATCCAGGACTGAAGCAGCGGTCCCCAGGGGATGTGAAAGTTGAAGATAAAAACAGGGGATGTTTGTGGTCTAGTCACCATTCACCTTAATTGTGACATACTCTAATTACTATTTTTTATTTCAAACTATTTCTTTTATTTTTGAGACGTTAACATTATTATATCATCTATGCTTTCCTTTCTCTTTCTAAATTCTCCTATATACTGCTACTTGATTTCTTTCAAATTCACAGCTTCTCTTTTCATTAGTTGTTCTATGTGTACATGTATATAAAGTGGAAGTTTCTGGGGTCTGTGAAGACTCAGTTGTGTCATGTGTGTGTGTTTCTGGATGCTGTATTACTAGAGGACATTTTGCTGAAGCAAACACATTAGAGGATATTTTGCTGAGAAGAGACACATAGTGTTTTTCTGGAAACTGTCTTGTGAAAGGGCATGCAATATTTTGCTGGAGCAGATGTTTGAGAGGGTACATGATGTTTATAAAGAATATATAGCACTCGGCCATCTTTGCTCCAGTGACTGGGAAGTTGGGACAGCCAGGTTCTGAGACAGACAGGCATAATGTCGCTTGGGTCTCAGGAGGCTTGTGTGTATGCAGCTCCCAAGTGCGGGGCTGATCTGCAGTAACCAGCGCGCCAGCTCTGCTGTGGGACTTCTGCCTGGCAGAGGGACCCCGCACTGGGCGGGAGCCTACCAGCTTTCCTTCCACGACCTCTGTTTCCGCAGACTGCGCTGAAGAGACAGGTACCCCAAACTCCCTATCCCCAATATAACATCACTTGGGACACGGCCTGTTGGGGCTTCCGTCTGTGCCCGAGAACTGGTCAGCGCTGTGGTCGTCTGGGTGCCAGATCTGCAGGCCAGCGCGTCTGCAGGGTGAGCAGCGCCACGGAGAGAGTGCAGATTGCACTCCGCCATCTTTGCTCCAGTGACTGGGAAGTTGGGACAGCCAGGTTCTGAGACAGACAGGCTTAATATCGCTTGGGTCTCGGGCGGCTTGTGTGTATGCTGCTCCCAAGTGCGGGGCTGATCTGCAGTAACCAGCGCGCCAGCTCTGCTGTGGGACTTCTGCCTGGCAGAGGGACGCCCCCTCGCCCCCAGGAGAGATCACTCACCCCTGCACAGGGCAGGAGCCTACCAGCCTCCCTTTGGTGACCTCTGCTCCAGGCATCCACTAGGCTGAGCCTTTGGATGTGCAAGGTCTCCCCAATATAAGATCACTTGGGGCAAGGCACATTAGGGCTCCAAAGTCACTCAGGAGCAGGCAGGCCCCAGAAATCGGTGCCAGGGGAATCCTGGCAATCCAGGGGGGGCAGAAATAGCTTTGCAGGCTCACAGGAGGTCCAACAAACAGCCAGTGGCAGCAGGACCAACTAACATCAGAGGTATCCAGATGGCAAAAGGCAAATGTAGGAATGTTACTAAAAGAAATCAAAGTAATGTGGGACCATCCGAACCCAACTCTCCAACAGCAGCAAGTCCTGGATACCCCACCACACCCGAAAGACAAGATCTGGATTTAAAATCACTTCTCATGATGCTATTAGAGGATCACAAGAAGGACACAAATAAATCTCATAAAGAGTTACAGGAGACCATGAATCAACGGTTAGAAGCCCTTACAAAGGAAACACAAAAATCCCTTAGAGAAATGCGGGAGAACATGGATCAAAAGATGGAGGCGCACAAGGAGACAACACAAAAATCGCTTAACGAGATAAATCAACGGGTAGATGCACTCACAAAGGAATCACAAAATTGGCATAAAGAAATGCAGAAGAATATGGGTCAACAGACGGATGCCCATAAGGAGGCAACACAAAAATTGCTTAAAGAAATGAATCAACTGTTAGATGCACTTACAAAGGAAACACGAGAACTGCTTAAAGAAATGCAGGAGACAATGGATTAACAGATGGATTCCCATGAGGAGGAAACACAAAAATCACTCAGAGAAATGCAGGAGAACGTGGGTCATCAGGAAGAAATCCTGAAAGAGGCAATGCAAAAATACCTTAAAGAAATACAGGAAAATACAAACAAACAAGTGAAGGATCTCAGCAAATCCATCCAGGAACTAAAAAAGGAAGTAGAAACAACTAAGAAATCATAAAAGGAGACAACTTTGGAGATAGAAAACCTTGGGAAGAAATCAGGAGTCATAGATGCAAACATAAACAATAGAATACAAGAGATGGAAGAAAGAATCTCAGGTGCTGAAGACTCCATAGAAAGCATCGACTCAACAGTCAAAGAAAATGCAAAATGCAAAAAACGTGTTACCCAAAACATCCAGGAAATCCAGGACACAATGAGAAGACCAAACCTAAGGATTATAGGTATAGATGAGAGTGAAGATTTGCAACTTAAAGGGCCAGTAAACATCTTCAACAAAATTATGGAGGAAAACTTCCCTAACTTAAAGAGAGAGATGCCGATGAATGTACAAGAAGCCTACAGAACTCCAAACAGACTGGACCAGAACAGAAATACCTCCCGTCACATAATAATCAAAACACCGAATGTTCTAAACAAAGAAAGAATACTAAAAGCAGTAAGAGAAAAGGGCCAAGTAACATACAAAGGAAGACCTATCCGAATCACATCAGACTTCTCACCAGAGACTATGAAAGCCAGAAGATCCTGGGCAGATCTCATGCAGACACTAAGACAGCACAAATGCCAGCCTAGACTACTATACCCAGCAAAACTCTCAATCACCATAGATGGAGAGACCAAGATATTCCATGATAAAACCAAATTTTCACAATATCTTTCCATAAATCCAGCCCTGCAACGGATAATAGGTGGAAACCTCCAATACAGGGAGAGAAACAACACCCTGGAAAAAATGAGATAATAACCTTCTTGAATCAAACCCAAAAGTAGATAACCACTCAAACATAAAGATAGCGTCAAGAATGGCAGATGGCAATAATCACTATGCCTTAATCTCTCTTAATATCAATGGTCTCAATTCCCCAATTAAAAGACATAGACTAGCAGACTGGATACGTAAACAGGACCCAGCATTTTGCTGCATGCAGGAAACGCACCTCAGTGTCAAAGACAAACACTACCTCTGAGTGAAAGGCTGGAAAACAATTTTATAAGCAAATGACCCCAAGAAACGAGGTGGAGTAGCCATCCTAATATCGGATAAAATTGATTTTCAACCTAAAGTCATCAAAAAAGACACAGAAGGACACTACATACTGATCAAGGGAAAAATCCACCATCAAGAACTCTCAATTCTGAATATCTTTGCTCCAAATGCAAGGGCACCCTCATTCGTAAAAGAAACTTTACTAAAACTCAAAGCACACATCGCACCGCACACAATAATAGTGGGTGACTTCAACACCCCGCTCTCTGAAATGGATCGTTCAGGAAAGCAGAAACTAAACAGGGACACAGTGAATCTAATTGAAGCCTTGGACCAAATGGAACTAACTGATATATATAGAACATTTCATCCTAGAGCTAAAGAATACACCTTCTTCTCAGCTCCTCATGGTACCTTCTCCAAAATTGACCATATAATTGGTCACAAATCAGACCTCAACAGATACAAGAAGATAGAAATAATCCCATGCCTCCTATCAGATCACTATGGAATAAGGGTGGTCTTCAATGGCAACAAAAACAAAAGAAAACCCACGTACACATGGAGGCTGAACAATGCTCTACTCAATGATAACTTGGTCAAGGTGGAAATAAAGAAAGAAATCAAAGACTTTTTGAAAGTTAATGAAAATGAAGGCACAACATACCCTAATTTATGGGACACAATGAAAGCAGTGCTAAGAGGAAAATTCATAGCCCTGAGTGCCGCCAAAAAGAAACGGGACACAGCATACACTAACAGCTTAATGGCACACCTGAAAGCCCTGGAACAAAAAGAAGCAAATACACCAAAGAGGAGTAAAAGGCAGGAAATCATCAAACTCAGGGCTGAAATCAATCAAGTAGAAACAAATAAAACCATACAAAGAATCAACAAAACGAGGAGTTGGTTCTTTGAGAAAATCAACAAGATAGATAAGCCATTAGCCAGACTAACCAGAGAGCACAGAGATAGTATCCAAATTAATAAAATCAGAAACGAAAAGGGAGAGATAACAACAGAAACTGAGGAAATTCAAAAAATCATCAGATCCTACTACAAAAACCTGTATTCAACACAACTAGAAAATCTTGAGGAAATGGACAATTTCCTTGACAGATACCAAGTACCAAAATTAAATCACGATCAAATAGACCATTTAAACCGTCCTATAACCCCTGAAGAAATACAAGTTGTCATTGGAAGTCTTCCAACCAAAAAAAGCACAGGAACAGATGGTTTTAGTGCAGAATTCTATCAGACCTTCAAAGAAGACCTAACACCAATACTCTTCAAACTGTTCCACAAAATAGAAACAGAAGGAACACTACCCAACTCGTTCTATGAAGCCACAATTACACTAATATCAAAAGCACACAAAGATCCGACAAAGAAAGAGAATCTCAGGCCAATCTCTCTTATGAATATCGATGCAAAAATACTCAATAAAATTCTTGCCAACCGAATCCAAGAACACATCAAAACGATCATCCACCACGATCAAGTAGGCTTCATCCCAGGGATGCAGGGATGGTTCAATATAAGGAAATCCATCAATGTAATCCACTACATAAACAATCTCAAAGAAAAAAACCACATGGTCATCTCATTAGATGCTGAGAAAGCATTTGACAAAATTCAGCATCCTTTCATGCTAAAGGTCTTGGAAAGATCAGGAATTCAAGGCCCATATCTAAACATAGTAAAAGCAATTTACAGCAAACCGGTAGCCAGCATCAATCTAAATGGAGAGAAACTTGAAGCATTCCCACTAAAATCAGGGACTAGACAAGGCTGCCCTCTCTCTCCATATCTTTTCAATATAGTACTTGAAGTTCTAGCTAGAGCAATTAGACAACAAAAAGAGGTCAAAGGAATACAAATTGGAAAGGAAGAAGTCAAACTATCACTATTTGCAGACGATATGATAGTATACATAAGCGACCCAAAGAACTCCACCAGAGAGCTCCTACAGCTGATAAACGACTTCAGCAAAGTGGCCGGATATAAAATCAACTCAAGCAAGTTAGAAGCCTTCCTATACTCAAAGGATAAGCAGGCTGAGAAAGAAGTAAGAGAAATAATACCCTTCACAATAGCTACAAACCATATTAAGTATCTTGGCGTGACTCTAACCAAACAAGTGAAAGATCTGTATGACAAGAACTTCAAGTCTCTGAAGAAAGAAATTGAAGAAGACCTCAGAAGATGGAAAAATCTGCCATGCTCATGGATTGGCAGGATTAATATAGTAAAAATGAGCATCTTACCAAAAGTAATACACAGATTCAATGCAATCCCCATCAAAATCCCAACTCAATTCTTCATAGAGTTAGAAAGAGCAATTCAAAAATTCATCTGGAATAACAGAAAACCCAGAATAGCTAAAACTATTCTCAAGAGTAAAAGAACCTCTGGGGGAATCAGTATCCTGGACCTCAACCTGTACTACAGAGCAATAGTGTTAAAAACTGCATGGTATTGGTACAGTAACAGACATGTAGATCAATGGAACAGAATTGAAGACCCAGAAATGAATCCACACTCCTATGGTCACTTGATCTTTGACAAAGGAGCTAAAACCATCCAGTGGAAAAAAGATAGCCTTTTCAACAAATGGTGCTGGCTCAGCTGGAGGTCAACATGCAGAAGAATGCAAATTGACCCATCCTTATCTCCTTGCACTAAGCTCAATTCTAAGTGGATCAAAGATCTCCACATATGAATTTTTGAATTGCTCTTTCTAACTCTATGAAGAATTGAGTTGGGATTTTGATGGGGATTGCATTGAATCTGTGTATTACTTTTGGTAAGATGCTCATTTTTACTATATTAATCCTGCCAATCCATGAGCATGGCAGATTTTTCCATCTTCCGAGGTCTTCTTCAATTTCTTTCTTCAGAGACTTGAAGTTCTTGTCATACAGATCTTTCACTTGTTTGGTTAGCGTCACGCCAAGATACTTAATATGGTTTGTGGCTATCGTAAAGGGTATTATTTCTCTTACTTCTTTCTCAGCCTGCTTATCCTTTGAGTATAGGAAGGCTTCTGACTTGCTTGAGTTGATTTTATATCCGGCCACTTTGCTGAAGTCGTTTATCAGCTGTAGGAGTTCTCTGGTGGAGTTCTTTGGGTCGCTTATGTATACTATCATATCGTCTGCAAATAGTGATAGTTTGACTTCTTCCTTTCCAATTTGTATCCCTTTGACCTCTTTTTCTTGTCTAATTGCTCTAGCTAGAACTTCAAGTACTATATTGAAAAGATATGGAGAGAGAGGGCAGCCTTGTCTAGTCCCTGATTTTAGTGGGATTGCTTCAAGTTTCTCTCCGTTTAGATTGATGCTGGCTACTGGTTTGCTGTAAATTGCTTTTACTATGTTTAGATATGGGCCTTGAATTCCTGATCTTTCCAAGACCTTTAGCATGAAAGGATGCTGAATTTTGTCAAATGCTTTCTCAGCATCTAATGAGATGACCATGTGGTTTTTTTCTTTGAGATTGTTTATGTAGTGGATTACATTGATGGATTTCCTTATATTGAACCATCCCTGCATCCCTGGGATGAAGCCTACTTGATCGTGGTGAATGATCGTTTTGATGTGTTCTTGGATTCGGTTGGCAAGAATTTTATTGAGTATTTTTGCATCGATATTCATAAGAGAGATTGGCCTGAGATTCTCTTTCTTTGTCGGATCTTTGTGTGCTTTTGGTATTAGTGTAATTGTGGCTTCATAGAACGAGTTGGGTAGTGTTCCTTCTGTTTCTATTTTGTGGAACAGTTTGAAGAGTATTGGTGTTAGGTCTTCTTTGAAGGTCTGATAGAATTCTGCACTAAAACCATCTGGACCTGTGCTTTTTTTGGTTGGAAGACTTCCAATGACAACTTCTATTTCTTCAGGGGTTATAGGACGGTTTAGATGGTCTATTTGATCCTGATTTAATTTTGGTACTTGGTATCTGTCAAGGAAATTGTCCATTTCCTCAAGATTTTCTAGTTGTGTTGAATACAGGTTTTTGTAGTAGGATCTGATGATTTTTTGAATTTCCTCAGTTTCTGTTGTTATCTCTCCCTTTTCGTTTCTGATTTTATTAATTTGGATACTATCTCTGTGCCCTCTGGTTAGTCTGGCTAAGGGCTTATCTATCTTGTTGATTTTCTCAAAGAACCAACTCCTCGTTTTGTTGATTCTTTGTATGGTTTTATTTGTTTCTACTTGATTGATTTCAGCCCTGAAACCCAGAATAGCTAAAACTATTCTCAAGAGTAAAAGAACCTCTGGGGGAATCAGTATCCCGGACCTCAAGCTGTACTACAGAGCAATAGTGTTAAAAACTGCATGGTATTGGTACAGTAACAGACATGTAGATCAATGGAACAGAATTGAAGACCCAGAAATGAATCCACACTCCTATGGTCACTTGATCTTTGACAAAGGAGCTAAAACCATCCAGTGGAAAAAAGATAGCCTTTTCAACAAATGGTGCTGGCTCAGCTGGAGGTCAACATGCAGAAGAATGCAAATTGACCCATCCTTATCTCCTTGCACTAAGCTCAATTCTAAGTGGATCAAAGATCTCCACATAAAACCAGACACACTGAAACTAATAGAAGGGAAACTAGGGAAGAACCTTGAACATATGGGCACAGGGGAGAATTTCCTGAACAGAACTCCAATAGCTTATACTCTAAGATCAAGAATAGACAAATGGGACCTCATTAAATTACAAAGTTTTTGCAAGGCAAAAGACACCGTCAAAAAGACAAAGCGGCAACCAACTAACTGGGAAATGATCTTTACCAACCTTACATCCGACAGAGGGCTAATATCCAAGATATACAAAGAACTCAAGAAGTTAAACTCCAGAGAGGCAAGTAACCCTATTAAAAAATGGGGTACAGAGCTCCACAAAGAGTTCTCACCTGAAGAATATCTAATGGCTGAGAAGCACCTAAAGAGATGTTCATCATCCTTAGTCATTAGGGAAATGCAAATCAAAACAACCCTGAGATTCCATCTCACACCAGTCAGGATGGCTAAGATCAAAAACACAGGAGACAGCAGTTGTTGGCGAGGATGTGGAGAAAGAGGAACACTCCTCCACTGCTGGTGGAATTGCAGGCTGGTACAACCACTCTGGAAAGCAGTCTGGCGGCTCCTCAGAAAACTGGGCATGACACTTCCGGAGGATCCGGCTATACCACTCCTGGGCATATACCCAGAGACTTTACCTGCATGCAATAAGGACACATGCTCCACTATATTCATAGCAGCCTTATTTATAATAGCCAGAAGCTGGAAAGAACCCAGATGTCCCTCAACGGAGGAATGGATTCAGAAGATGTGGTATATTTACACAATGGAATACTACTCTGCAATTAAAAACAATGAATTCACGAAATTCCTAGGCAAATGGTCAGAACTTGAAAATATCATCCTTAGTGAGGTAACCCAATCACAAAAGATCACACATGGTATGAAGTCACTGATAAGGGGATATTGACCCAGAATCTCAGAATACCCTAGACACAATCAGCATATCAATAGATTTCTAAAAAGATGGAAGGAGAGACCCCTGGTCCTGGAAAGACTGGATGTAGGGGAACGCCAGGACAGAGTAATGAGAGGGGGTTGAACGGAGAAAAGAGGGAGGGAAGGGGGCTTATGGGACTTTCGGGGAGGGAGGAAACGGGAAAGGGGAAGTGATTTGGAATGTAAATTAAAAAAATAAAATAAAATTAAATTAAAAAAAAAAAAAAAAAAAAAAAAAGATCTCCACATAAAACCAGACACACTGAAACTAATCGAAGGGAAACTAGGGAAGTACCTTGAACATATGGGCACAGGGGAGAATTTCCTGAACAGAACTCCAATAGCTTATGCTCTAAGATCAAGAATAGACAAATGGGACCTCATTAAATTACAAAGTTTTTGCAAGGCAAAAGACACTGTCAAAAAGACAAAGCGGCAACCAACTAACTGGGAAATGATCTTTACCAACCTTACATCCGACAGAGGGCTAATATCCAATATATACAAAGAACTCAAGAAGTTAAACTCCAGAGAGGCAAATAACCCTATTAAAAAATGGGGTACAGAGCTACACAAAGAGTTCTCACCTGAAGAATATCTAATGGCTGAGAAGCACCTAAAGAGATGTTCATCCTCCTTAGTCATTAGGGAAATGCAAATCAAAACAACCCTGAGATTCCATCTCACACCAGTCAGGATGGCTAAGATCAAAAACACAGGAGACAGCAGTTGTTGGCGAGGATGTGGAGAAAGAGGAGCACTCCTCCACTGCTGGTGGAATTGCAAGCTGGTACAACCACTCTGGAAAGCAGTCTGGCGGTTCCTCAGAAAACTGGGCATGACACTCCCGGAGGATCCGGCTATACCACTCCTGGGCATATACCCAGAGACTTTACCTGCATGCAATAAGGACACATGCTCCACTATGTTCATAGCAGCCTTATTTATAATAGCCAGAAGCTGGAAAGAACCCAGATGTCCCTCAACGGAGGAATGGATTCAGAAAATGTGGTATATCTACACAATGGAATACTACTCTGCAATTAAAAACAATGAATTCACGAAATTCCTAGGCAAATGGTCAGATCTTGAAAATATCATCCTTAGTGAGGTAACCCAATCACAAAAGAACACACATGGTATGCAGTCACTGATAAGGGGATATTGATCCAGAATCTCGGAATACCCTAGACACAATCCGCATATCAATAGATTTCTAAAAAGATGGTAGGAGAGACCCCTGGTCCTGGAAAGACTGGATGTAGGGGAACGCCAGGACAGAGTAACGAGAGGGGGTTGAATGGAGAAAAGAGGGAGGGAAGGGGGCTTATGGGACTTTCGGGGAGGGAGGAAACGGGAAAGGGGAAGTGATTTGGAATGTAAATTAAAAAAATAAAATAAAATAAATAATAAAAAAAATAAAGAATATATATATAACCCCACAGACCATGAAAGGAGGCTCTCATTAGTTTGCTTTCTAATGCTTTCCTACTCTTCACTGATCTTTACTCATTGTGACTTTTTTATTATAATTGTTATTTTATTTATTTATGTCCCAAAAGTTGCCCTCCCCCTGGTCTCCTCAAGTTCTTCACCTCATTTCCTCTCCTCTTCATCTCTAATAGGGTGCTCCCCCTTCCCAGGCACCCCCCTTCCCTGGGGCATCAAGTCTCTACAGGATTAGGCTCATCAACTCCCACTGAAGCTAGACAAGGCAGTCCTCTGCCACATATGGGTCGAGGGCCTCAGACCAGTCTGTATATGCTCTTTGGTTTGAAGGCCCAAGTGAAGATATTCAGAACTTCTTAGAAGGAGGAACAGAATATTCACAGGAGGCAGAGCAAGGGAGGGGCCTGGGTGAGAGAAGTGAGGGTGAGGGGAAAAGGGGGGCAGGATAAGGTATGGGCAGAGACAGGAGAGAAACCCAAAGGGCAAGGAGAATGGCTGGAAATATGCAGCTCCTGGGTGTAGGAGGTGAGGGAGATCTCTAGAAAGTCCCCATTGGACAGATGTTGTCAACCACCCACCTTCAAAATTTTGGAATTGTTCCTGTCTAAAGAAATGAAGGGACAAAAATGGGGCAGAGACTGAAGGGAAAGCCAACCAGAGACTGGTCTAACTTGGAATCCATCCCATGGGTGGGCAACAAATTTTGACAATGCTACTGATGCTATGTTGTGCTTGCAGACAGGAGCCTAGCATGACTGTCTTCTGAGAGGCTCTACCTGCAGCTGACTGAGACAGATGCAGATACTTACAGTCAACTATTGGACTGAGGTCAAGGACCCCGATGGAAGAGTTAGGGGAAGGATTGAAGGAGCTGAAGGAGATGGTAACCTCATAGTAAGACCAAGAGCGCCAACTCACTAAGACCTCTGGGAGCTCCCGAAGACTAAGTCACCAACCAAACAGCATTGTTGTGGATTCTTAGAGAGAAACATCCCTCATGGTATATTCCAGTGCTTTTTGCTGCTTCTGTGGACTCTTGCTGTTTTGGCAGGGCCTGGCTATTTCTGCTGTATGGTGCGGCCAAGGTTGTTTCATATTTGGTGACAGGACTGAAGTAGACTGCTGGTGTCCTGACAAAAAGGATTGGGATTGCCCCAAAGAAGTACTTCTAAACAGGTCCACAACCCCCTTTTCCCATTAGTCTTTCTTTTTCCCTATCTCTGGTAGATTGGCTAGAATGGAGGTAATGTGTTTAAGAAGTGTTTAAGAAAGCTTACTAAAGTAGGTTTTGAAAAAATCTAAGCCTACATGTAATATACATATATATGTACATATATGTATATATGTACATATATATGTGTGTATATATATGTGTGTATATACTATATATATATATATATATATATATATATATATATATATATATATGCTTCATCTGTATATGCATGTTTCCAGGACTGACCATTTGGTATTGGATAACAAGTTAATAAGCTCTTGGTTTACTCTTTCCTATGAAAATATGTCCCCACTTACCCTATACACAATCCCCTACTATCAGCATTCCTTAATAACCTATAGTTCTTTATTTAAGCTTGAGGCCTTCAGAGATTTTCCACTTTGGAATTTTCATTGATGTCATTCTTGTTCAGCTTACGATTGAGAAGTTATGCTGGAAAGAACATCATGGATATAGCTTCTGACATGACTAGTAGACCCAGTCTCATAGCAAACTTCCTGAGCTTCTGGAGCTTAGCATTTTAATCTGTCATACCTTCTACACTGTTTCCTCATTATCAGATGTGAAGTAGTCTTACGATGTATCCACTGAATTAGGCCCCACAGCTCTGCATTCTTTGGGTTTGGTTGGTTTTTGTTGTTGTTGCTGTTGTTTTTATTCTTTAATCCTTTTTTACAGTCCAGACTTCAGCCTCCTCTTGGTCCTCCCTTTAACTGTTTCACATTCCGTGCCTCCTCTACCAGCACTGTCTCCACCCCCCACCCCCCACCCCGCCCCACCAGACTTTCTCACTCCCTGGGGCCTCAAGTCTCTTGAGGGTTAGGTGAAGCTTCTCTCACTGAATCAAGACCCGGCAGTCCTCTGCTGTGTATGTGTCAGGGGGTCTCATGCCAGCTGGTATATGCTTCCTGGTTGGTGGCTCAGTGTCAGAGCAATCTCAGGGGTCCAGGTTAGTTGAGACTGCTGGTCTTCCTATAGGGTCGCCCTCCTCCTCAGCTTCTTCCAGATTTTCCCTAATTCAACCACAGGGGGCACCAGTTTCTGTCCATTGGTTAGGTGTAAGTATCTGCATCTGACTTTTTCAGCTCCTTGTTGGACCTTTTGGAGGACAGGAACTCTTCTTCCTGCATTTAATTTCCCTTCTTTCTTCTTAGGAATTCCATGTTTGACCTGTGTGCATTATCAGGATCAAAGTGCTCATTTCTATGACTGTATTTTGACCATGAAAATGTGACGAAATAAATTAAGAAAAACATAATTTGTTCTTTGAGATACATTTGGTGTTAAAATGGTCAGTAGGAGAGAAGGAAAAAACTGATAAATTTGAATATTAACAAATTCCTAAGTGACTAAAATTTATACAATAATTAATGAGGTACAGTTAGAAATAGGGAAAAATATACATCTATATATTCACTACATAATTTGATTCTCATAATATAGGGTAATTAAAATTATTGAAGCATTCTTATTAGCATAGCATCACCACCCATTTCTTTTTGTTTGTTTTGTTTTGTTTGTGCTTTTCTTTTCCTGCTGAGAATACTTAAGGTATATGTTTTAGTACTTTTTAGGTACTCAACTTATATTTGTAAAGTTATACAGGCATAAATAATAGTAACACATTGCATTGTTTAAAATTGATAATATGTAAACCTTTCACCTAAGCTTGTCATGCCTGCAGAGTGTGCCAGGACTGGAGCCTAGCAGACACAACATCGAAAAGACCAGAGAGACTTCATCCAGCAACTGATGACAGTAGATGCAGTGGAACACAGACAACCCTTAGGCATTAGGCAGAGATTGGTGAGTCCTACAAGGAGGGGTAGGAAGGAATTGGAGGAAACAGAGACCTCAAGGACACACTAAGAGAACATGGTCCAGAAAAATCAACTGGCTGGGACTCATGGAAGCTTGAAAGGTGGGGGAAACTGTAGGGGTCTGATATAGGCCTTCTACATATATGTTATGACTGAGTAGCTTGGTGTTCTTGTGGAAATCAGGGGGAACAAGGGCTGTCCCTGACTCTTTGGCCTACTTATGGGGCCCTTTTGCAGTTGGGTTGTAATATATGAGAGAATAAAAAAACTGTGAGAATGTAAAAAACAATTGAGTATGTTGTAAATATAAGTTCTAGATTACTTAAAGCAAAGTTTAAAGTAACTTTTATATGTTTATATATAAACACATATATTCATATATATATAACTCATTTAAAAATGTGTACTAGGTTTTTTTGTGTGTGTGTTTTTTTTATTATTTATTTTATTTTATTTTTTTAATTTACATTCCAAATCACTTCCCCTTTCCCCTTTCCTCCCTCCCCGAAAGTCCCATAAGCCCCCTTCCCTCCCTCTTTTCTCCATTCAACCCCCTCTCGTTTCTCTGTCCTGGCGTTCCCCTACATCCAGTCTTTCCAGGACCAGGGGTCTCTCCTTCCATCTTTTTAGAAATCTATTGATATGCGGATTGTGTCTAGGGTATTCCGAGATTCTGGGTCAATATCCCCTTATCAGTGACTGCATATCATGTGTGTTCTTTTGTGATTGGGTTACCTCACTAAGGATGATATTTTCAAGATCTGACCATTTGCCTAGGAATTTCGTGAATTCATTGTTTTTAATTGCAGAGTAGTATTCCATTGTGTAGATATACCACAGCTTATCTCTCTCTTAATGAAATTTGTTCAGTCCAGAGTTAGCTTCTTTTCTTTTAATTTTTTGACATTATAATATAAATGTAGCATTATCTTGTCCCCTTTCTTCTTTCAAATCCTCTACATATACACTTCCAAGCTCTCCTTTTCTCCAAATCTTGTCCTTTCTTTTCACTACTTGTAGTTGTGTGTGTATGTGTGTTTGTGTGTGTGTGTGTGTGTGTGTGTGCATGTTTGTGCAGAGTTGAGACATCATGGAGGTTTTCTTGTCCACTTTGGCATCTCCATTGTTGTTGTCCTATTTCAGGTCATGTTTGGGGAGTCATGTTTTCTTAAGTTTCTCTGTTCTTGTGATAGGGGATGAAGCATTTCTCCCATGCAAAACTGTAAAAGTAGTGATAAATGCTATCTTAAAATGCAAATGTCACCCTGTGGTCATTTCAATGTGTAAGGTGTATTATATCATAATACACTATCTCCTTCAGTTTCTCAGAGTGAGACTGCCCACAGCCCAGTTTATTTCTGGTAATTTTAAGTAGTGGTATCCACCTTTTAAAAATTGGCTAATGCTAGAATGTGGCATCTGTCACCCACATCCTCATATAAACTCACATGGCTGCAGCGTCTGTTCCAACACACAATGTTCTATTTCTGTGTCTCACACATTTTACTGGGAAGGAACAAATAGACTATTTTTAAGAAAGGTTTGCCAGTGTTTCTAAATGAAAATCCAAAGCATTGTGGGCAGAAATATATGAGTGAAAACAAGAGTAAGTTATAACTTCTGATTCAATTTGATATGAAAACATGTTTCATTTACAAATATAGTAAGATTATACAATTAATGAAAATATTTTTATTAAAGGTGCTATAATTTTATTATTTTCAATATGTGTGACAGTTCTAAGTTGGATTTGAAATATACCATTGAGCATCATAAAGCTATAATAAGTGTTCCTGAAAGCTAAGAGGTTCGTTTCTATTTATTTGCCAAATCCTCCCATGATGAAATGCATTAGAACTGAAATATAAATTCAGCTATCCATACATTCATTCAATCAATAATGATGGATCACTTTATGAGCCAGGACAGATCTGTCCATTGATGAAAAGGCAATCAGTGGACTGCCTTCAGAACCAGTCTAAAATATTAAAGCAGAGGAAAAAAAGCAGATAAAATGAACAAACTGTATATATTGTGAACAGAAATAAAAATTTGAAGAGGTATGGAGTAACAGAAGTTCATCTCTCTTCCCTTTCCTTTTACCATTCCTTTCTCTTTTCTTCTTGCTTCATAAACGGATAATAACTTAATTTATGTTTATAGTTACAATTTAAAAGTCAATTGGATAGTGGTTGCCCACACCTTTAATCTAGAACTCAAGAGGCAGAGACAGGCAGATCTCTGAGTTCAAGTCCATCCCACTCCAGAGAGAGTTCTAGAACAGCCAGGGTTACACAGAGAAACTTTGCCTCTAAAGACCAAAGAGAAAATAAATAAATAATAATAATAATAATAATAAATCAAAAAGTACATATGTATACCTTTCTATTATACAATGTATTTAGAAATACCTTGAAGTTTTAAATATATTAATAAATTCATGCAAAAGAATAAAGAAGTCATGCCAAAGAAAGAGCCTAAAAGGCTTTGATGCAATACACATTTTCTAGAAATTGCAAGCTGGTACAACCACTCTGGAAAGCAGTCTGGCGGTTCCTCAGAAAACTGGGCATGACACTCCCGGAGGATCCGGCTACACCACTCCTGGGCATATACCCAGAGGCTTTACCTGCATGCAATAAGGACACATGCTCCACTATGTTCATAGCAGCCTTATTTATAATAGCCAGAAGCTGGAAAGAACCCAGATGTCCCTCAATGGAGGAATGGATACAGAAGATGTGGTATATTTACACAATGGAATACTACTCTGCAATTAAAAACAATGAATTCACGAAATTCCTAGGCAAATGGTCAGATCTTGAAAATATCATCCTTAGTGAGGTAACCCAATCACAAAAGAACACACATGGTATGCAGTCACTGATAAGGGGATATTGACCCAGAATCTCGGAATACCCTAGACACAATCCGCATATCAATAGATTTCTAAGAAGATGGAAGGAGAGACCCCTGGTCCTGGAAAGACTGGATGTAGGGGAATGCCAGGACAGAGTAACGAGAGGGGGTTGAATGGAGAAAAGAGGGAGGGAAGGGGGCTTATGGGACTTTCGGGGAGGGAGGAAACGGGAAAGGGGAAATGATTTGGAATGTAAATTAAAAAAAATAAAATAAAATAAATAATTAAAAAAAAGAAAAAAATAAAAAAATAAAAAATAAAAAATTAAAAAAGTAAAAAATAAAAAAAAAATAAAATGGGAAAATATGTAACAAAATCTCAATCATCTGTGTCTCTAAGGGAATTTGCCCTGGCACTTGAATAGACCCATTGTATTGTGATACAAGCCCTGACATAGCTTAAGTAATTTAATGGAGAAAAAAAAATGTTTTTCTCTTTGTTTTAGATGAAATGTAGCAGAAGTCATTAGCATTCTGCAAATTATTATTCTTCTTGCTTTATAACAATTTGAGAACATTCTGTATGAGAAAAAGTTGTCCAAATATGAGTGAAGGACATCCAATGTGTGAAAGGTAGCAGCCTTTTGTGGCACATGGTATGTCACTCAAGGCAAAGGAAATCATGACAACATTTATTCTAATCATTTATTCGACTCAATGTTTCAAAAATATTTTCTTCGGATTATGGAGGTTTGACACAAAAGAATAAGAAGCTTTAGGGCTCAACTGCCTTCCAGTGTACAAGGAACACTGTCATCAAATATTTGTGTTAATCAAAGACTAGAAAATAGTACTTTGTGCAATAAGCAGAACACCATGGTAAAAATTTAAGTGACTAAACTATGTAGAAATAATTTTTGATCTAATCAGTTTGTAGACAAGTGATAATATTTCACCAAATATGTTTTAACTATAATGTTCGAATTTAGCTTTTTCAATGAAAATGTTAGCAGTCAATTTATAACAATTCAAAATATGAAAATATTGTGGATTTTCTAAAAGCCTAAAAACTGTGTTCGTGTGTGTGTGTGTGTGTGTGTGTGTGTGTGTGTGTGTGTGTGTATGTATGTGTGTACACTGAGGCATTACTTTCTTGGGCAGGGTTAAAAAGCTTTGGATTCCAGTTCTGCTGTTGAATTTTCACAACAGTAAGTTTGAGCTAAATTATCATTATCTCTAAAATTATGATCAGGTAAAAGACAGAACAAGAAAGGAAAAGGAGGAAGATAAAGCAAGCAGGAGGAGACAGAGAGAGAGAAATGGAGAGAACAAGGCAGAGAGAGGGAGAGAGAGAGACACAGAGAGAGAGAGAGAGAGAAGAAAAGAGAAGAAAAGAGAAGAGAAGAGAAGAGAAGAGAAGAGAAGAGAAGAGAAGAGAAGAGAAGAGAAGACAGAAAATGACTGAAATGAGAATCTACCTATGAAAATTGCCTAATACTCCTGACTTTGGTTCCAATCACCATTAAATGTATGAGTTCATACAGGTAGGCCTATTGATTAATGTGTAATTTTATTGAAGTGATATTTAGAGAGCCACAGTTATTAAGCCATGCCTTGTTTATGAATAGCATTAATATAGAGTCTAGCAAATATACCTAAAAGTCATGTTCTGGGTAAGATTAAACTCATAGAAAGTGAATGGCTGATAAAATAAAGGGAGAAATCATCTGTCTATTGTAATCATTAGATTAACAAAGGAGATGCAGAAAACTTATTCAAACATATTAATCAGGAAAAAAATTTTCTAATGAATTTTATCAAACAGGATGTGAACCTCCTAAGCTTTATATTATAAGAGTACTTTATCAAAATGAGTAAATAAATGGTGAAAGTCTTGATAAGACAGACTGATGTGTCAGAAAAATAACAGTAAAAATGAGGCATTATCACATGAGGACACAGGCTTTCGAGGTCCTCAGTAGAGCCCAACATAAGGAGAATGTGGACACGTAGAAAAGCCTCAGAAATAGTTGTGTCAGGGCATAAAATTGGAGATCTGTCAACAGAGATATAAAACCTGAAATTTTTTAAATAATAAGGAAACTGAGTCTTTATATATTGATTAATATAGTTGAACTATATTAATGATAGTAATGGAATACCTGAGAATAAGTATCCACTGAATGTTGTCATGTTAAGGTATGGGTGAAGGGCACCCACAAGTTAGCATTACATAGACTAATATAATCTAATGTGTTGACCACTAAGTCATATCTGTTTAAAATAATTACTTCTAAGTGCTTCCACATGTACTAACAGGAGGGGCTAGACTGTGAGGTCAACAGAACATGCAAAACCTTTGCAGTTTAAAATTTTCCCAGTTCTACCTCCATCAGTTCCTTTCTAGTCAAAAAAAAAAGAAGATCACAGTCAACTCCAGGAAGGGAAAAATGTTACTTTTTATTTCAGATATTGGACATTAGTGATGAATACACTTTACTCAAAGAAGCCTGGAAATAGTGTCCGTCTGTATGAGCAACAGGAAAACAGAAACAGGAAAAAGAAAAATCAGCTTTTAAAAACAATGGCTTCATGAAATTAATAGGCAAATGAATAGAACTAGAAAATATCATCCTGAGTGAGGTAACCCTATCACAAAAGAACACACATGGTATGCACTCACTGTTAAGTGGACATTAGCCCAAAAACTCAGAATACCCAAGATTCAATTCAAAGACCACATGAAGCTCAAGAAGAAGGAAGACAAGACCAAAGTGTGGATGCTTCAGTCCTTCTTAGAAGGGAGAACAAAATACTGAAGGGAGGAAATATGGAAACAAAGTGCGGAGCAGAGACTGAAGAAAAGGCCATCCAGAGACTGACCCACCTGGGGATCCATCCCATATACAGCCACCAAACCCAGACACTATTGTCAATGACAAGAAGTTCTTGCTGAAAGGAGCCTGATACATCTTTCTCTGGAGAAGGTCTTCCAGAGTCTTACAAATACAACCAACTTACAAGTCCAACCATTGGACTGAGCACCGCGGTCCCCAGTGGAGGAGTTAGAGAAAGGACTGAAGATGCTGAAGGGTTTCACAACCCCATAGGAGGAACAACAATATCAACCAACCAACCTCCCAGCCCCCAGAGCTCCTAGGGACTAAGTCACCAACCAAGGAGTACACTTGGCTCCAGATGGATATGTAGCAGAGGATGGCCTTGTCAGGCATAAATGGGAGGAGAGGCCCTTGGTCCTGTGAAGGCTCAATGCCAGGGTGGGAAGGCAGGAGTGGGTTGGTGAGGAAACACCCTCATAGAAGCAGGGAGAAGGGGCATAGGATAGGGGGTTTCCAGAGAGGAAACTTGGAAAGGTGATAACATTTGAAATGTAAATAAATAAAATATCTAATAAAAGAAAAAAATATTTAAAACACACACACATGTAATGTAAATAGGTAAATGAATATCGATGAGACTTAAAAGAAAAAAAGGGTGTGTGAATTTCAAAGAGTAACATATGAAAATAATAAAAATAATATAAAACAAATAATAAAATACAATAAAAAGTCAATATTGTAATACTATTCTTAAGCATATTCATACTATTAAATTTGAAAAATATAACCAAAAAAGATATGGTATGTGTACTATTATAACAAGTTACAATGTTTTAGCTTTTATTAAAATTATCTTTTTGAACTCAATCACATTTTTTTCTGATATTTGATGATTATTGATCATGGCCTTTGAATGATAGAATTATTTTTAAATATTTTTTCATGTTCTCCAAGTGAATAACGTTGGTTCATTATGTGCCTATTCTAATAAAGCAATATGTGTATGCATCTGTGTGATTTTTATTCATTTAGAATTTTTTCTCACCAATTATAAGGAAAGAAAGCATGAAGTAAAAATGTTTGCCTATGAAATTAAGGCAGAGATGTTATTAAAATGACCATTTGATATCTGGGACAATGTAGCAACAATGTAAAGAAGATAATCAATCATAAAATGGTAATTTTTTTAGATAACTCAACAGTTATCCTGGAAATAAATGAAAATAACATATTTTCCTCCATATATGCTCCCCCACACCAAAATTGTGATTTTTCTCTGTTCAAAACACTCTACTATTTGCACTTTACAAAAAGCTATCAGTCTGAAAGAGCATTTTCATCAAGTACAAGCCAATTGTATAGTAGCTCTACTGATCCAGATATCCAGATGCTAGAGTAGGGGAATTCATTATATTTTACATTCATGAATATTATATTTATCCATATTTATATAAAATAATTTGATTTAACGTCAACTTAATGACTCTTTTAAGGGTTTCCCCTTCTTTTCCTCTTTCTTCCTTTCTCTCGTACAACACATAGGGCACTATTATCTGATAGTTAAGAGTAAAGCTTATCATTACTAACTTATAATGAAAGTTAACCTTCATTATGCTCATAAATTTTCATTTTTTTAAAAGCACATGTTTGTGCTTATACCCCAGAAACATTTACAGTTAACACTCACAAGATCATTTCCAGACTGATTAGATTATTACAGTATAAAATTATTAAAATGCTGTCCATTTAAATGCATGTGTTTAAATGCTGACACACCATATCCTGAATTAGCCCCAGAGTAGAATAGAACTATTCATTCTTTTTATTATATAACAAGAGTGATAATTTCTAATGATAATTTAGAAAAAACAAAAACAAAAGCAAAACAAAAAAGACCAGAAAGGTCACTGCCTAGCTCAGGGACTATTTAATATTTAGGAAAGAAAAAAAAGGCAAATATACTTAAAGTTATCTTTATTCACATTTTAAACTTCAGGTTGCATGGCTGGTTTTGGAGACAATGGATTTAATATGCCCAATATATGGTGGCAGCAATCCTTTAGTAATAGTAAGTATCTACATGACTCATGACTTAGTCTCTTCAGTGAATATTATATGACACAGATGTCCTAGGAAGGAGTAAATAGTCTACCACCTGGAGACATCATTGACTGTCATCCTAATATTTGTCTCAGCATGTATCAAAGGTAAGATGGATGTTAGGTCTGGTGAGTGAGCACTAAAATTTCAGTACTTTGGAGGTCAAAGAAGGCTGAAGCAGGAGCATGACCATAAGTTTCAGGTCAAACTGGGTCTCTCTCTCTCTCTCTCTCTCTCTCTCTCTCTCTCTCTCTCTCTCTCTCTCTCTCTCTCTCTCTCTCTGTGTTTGTGTGTGTGTGTGTGTGTGTGTGTGTCTGTCTGTCTGTCTTTCTCTTCTGTGCGTGTGTGTGTGTGTGTGTGTGCATGCATGGGCATATCTATATAATTAACTTATAAATCCTGACATGAACAAGCACCAAAAACGATATCCCCATAATTTATTAACTAAGTTCAATTTCTTGATAGAATGCTACATCTGATGAAAGCAGTTATATTCCAATTGAAATGAAAAAGGGCAGCAAAACCGTGAAATAATTGGAACACTATAATACCATTTGAAGTAAAAATCTACATAATAAAGAATCAATTAAAAATTTAGACCCTTCTTCCCACATCCCTTCCCATCCTCACTTAAATCTTTGATTCCCTGTATTGTCCTTGTTATCTCATATCACTTATGATCTATTTTCTCATCTTATCATAGTTTTATTACATCACAACATCATTGGTTCCCAGGTAGCTCCTTCATGCAAGCTTCAATTTTGTTACAACTTTCATTTCCATACCTCTAACAGTGTACTCTTTAAGCCTTCTATCCTCAATATTTACTTCTGTATTGTTTTCTCATCTATTCTGCTAGTCCCTTCCCCATCAATCCATCCTCATGTCAGGGACCCATTTACCTAGTTTCCACATGTACTCCATGCTAAACTCAAAATCAAACATTTTAAGCTAGGTTTCTCATGAAAGAGAACATGTGGTCTTTGTGGGGAGGCTGAGTGAATTCACTTAGTATGTTTTTGTCCAGTTTCATCCATGTGCTTGCAAATTCCATGATTTCCTTTCTCATTATTGCTGAATAATGTTTCAATGTGTATGTGTACAATATTTTTACTATCTATTTTTCACCTCATGAACATGTAAGTTGATATAAATCATCAGTGAACATGGATAGACCAGCATCTCTGTAAGTCATAGAGTCTTTTCGTATATATTAGAGACAATATAGCTGGGCCATATGGTAGATTTGTATCCAATTTATTGAGACAGAGCAGAGTAATTAAGTTGCAGAGTTGTGACCACATGTAATCCCTAGGGAAGAACCTATTGGTTTTTCAATTTTGTGTGTGTGTGTGTGTGTGTGTTTATTTTTTTTTGTTCCGTTTTTTGTTTTATTTTATGCTCTTTGGTAAAGCACCTTCTATATATCAATGTTTATGTACACAGATCTGTGTTGTTGGCAACCTTGTACTAAGACGTTTTTAATTTCAGTAGATAGTGGTCCATGAACACTCATTACTGTTCAAAGTAATGAAAATATGTAACTATTAGAGCTCAGTCATTAGGGAAATCCAAATAAAAATAACTGAGATTGCACATTACACCTGTCAGAATGGCTAAGGTAAGGACCCAAGGAGCTAAAGAGGTTTGCAGCCCCATAGGAAGAACAATAATATGTACCAACCAGTACCCCCAGAGCTCCCAGGGACTAAACCACTATCCAAAAAGTACACATGGAGGGACCCATGGCTCCAGCTACATATGTAGCAGAGGATGGCCTTGTCAGACATCAATGAGAGGAGAGGTCATTGGTCTTGTAAAGGCTAGATGCCCTACTGTACGGGAATGCCAGGTCAGAAAAGTGTGAGTAGGGGACTGTTGGTGAGCAGGGGAAAGGGGGATGGGATGGGGGGTTTTCAGAGGGGAAATGAGGAAGGAGAGCACTCCTCCACTGCTAGTGGAGTGCAAACTTGTATAACCTCTTTGAAAACCAGTTTGAAAACTGGGAATAGTCTACCTCAAGACCCAGCTATCCCACTCCTGGGCATATAACCAAAAGACACTCCATTATACTATGTAGACCCTTGCTCAACTATATTTATAGCAGCTTTATTTATTATAGCCAGAAACTGGGAACAACCTAGATTTCCTTCAACTGAAGAATGGATAAGGAAAATGTGGTACATCTACGCAATGGAATACTATTCAGCAATTAAAAATGAGGTCATACATTTTGCAGGCAAATGGATCTATATCTATTTATTTATATCCATATATCTTAAATACATAAATTCAACCAGTTCAAACTATGTAATGATACTTGTTTAAGAGATCACTGCAAAAGATTTTTAGAAAAGTTGTGAGATCCAGAGGGTCAGGTAGCTAACTGTGAAATTAGGACTCCCAGGAATGTCAGAAGTTGCACCTATAAAGTCTCACCAATGACAGCCAAAATGTGAGTTAAACAAGGACAAAACAATAAAATGCTAATGTGGACATGGGTGGGGCAAAGCCCAAGAGGCCTCAGTCCTGTACAAAGAACTACAGGCCACTAAGGACTGCTGAGACTGGGAAAAATTGTCTTCCTCAGAGAAAAACACAGCAATTGGTTATCAATACCAAATGAACATGATTCCTTTTTAAAAATTATTTTGTTAAAATCAAGCAGGTTGTTTTAGATAATGCAGTTTCCATTAATTACTTAATATTTAACAAATAACAATCAGTGTAAATTTACTCATAAACTCTATATTTGGAGTGATAAATTCTTTTCAGACTTCATAAGCATGAGTCTTGTATTATGTTCTATAATTGCAAATTATTTGTATTCACATTCTATCTCCTCCACTAATTTTTGTGTCCTAATAAATTCACATTACATTTATCTGTGGAAGGTTCATAATAGTCCTTAGCTCATATTTAGTTCATCTTTTTTTAATAAGGAATTTTTCTCAGGGAAAATATATATGAACTCTACTGTTTTGAACTTATGACTGACTTTGTACGTTTTCTTCACACATGACAATGTTTTGCTGAGCACATCATTTTAAAGAACAATAATCCTTCCTATTAAATATCTATTGACTTTCTATAGCTATCTTTTTTCACATACTTTTGCCCATAGAATACTTGCAAGTACCACATAATTGCTAGAGAACATAAAGTACAGAAATCTAACAGGACAGTAAAAGAATAATTTACTGTGAGCCATCAAAGTCTTTAAAAACATTTCAGGAAACAAGATGGTACTATTTACTTAAGATTAAAATGTCAGTGCTGTGTTCTTCCCACTTATAAATGTATTGATATAGTATTTTTCCAACATAGATATATGGCTTTTCAAGTTATCACAATACTAGAAAATGAATAATTAAATTTCACTTTAATTTATATAAGTAGTATTATAAAATAATACAACTGAGAGATAAGAAAATTTACATATAGAAATTAAAAATACAATGCTTAGATTTTTTTAAAAAATAGTATGTATATAAAATATTAACGGGAGCGGCACCACAGAGAGTGTGCAGATTGCACTACGCCATCTTTGCTCCAGTGACTGGCAGTTGGGACAGCCAGGTTCTGAGACAGACAGGCATAATATCGCTTGGGTCTCGGGCGGCTTGTGTGTATGAGGCTCCCAAGTGCAGGGCTGATCTGCAGTAACCAGAGTGCCAGCTCTGCTGTGGGACTTCTGCCTGGCAGAGGGACCCCGCACTGGGCGGGAGCCTACCAGCTTTCCTTCCGCGACCTCTGTTCCCGCAGACTGCGCTGAAGAGACAGGTACCCCAAGCTCCCTATCCCCAATATAACATCACTTGGGACACGGCCTGTTGGGGCTTCCGTCTGTCCCTGAGAACGGGTCAGCGCTGTGGTCTTCTGGGTGCCAGATCTGCAGGCCAGCGCGTCTGCAGGTGAGCGGCACCACGGAGAGTGCGCAGATTGCACTCCGCCATCTTTGCTCCAGTGACTGGGAAGTTGGGACAGCCAGGTTCTGAGACAGACAGGCATAATATCGCTTGGGTCTCGGGCAGCTTGTGTGTATGCGGCTCCCAAGTGCGGGGCTGATCTGCAGTAACCAGCACGCCAGCTCTGCTGTGGGACTTCTGCCTGGCAGAGGGACGCCCCCTCCCCCAGCTAGGAGTGATCACTCACCCCTGCACAGGGCAAGAGCCTACCAGCCTCCCTTTGGCGAACTCTGCTCCAGGCATCCACTAGGCTGAGCCTTTGGATGTGCAAGGCCTCCCCAATATAAGATCACTTGGGGCAAGGCACATTAGGGCTCCAAAGTCACTCAGGAGCAGGCAGGCCCTAGAAATCGGTGCCAGGGGAATCCTGGCAATCCAGGGGGGCAGAAATAGCTTTGCAGGCTCACAGGAGGTCCAACAAACAGCCAGTGGCAGCAGGACCAACTAACATCAGAGGTATCCAGATGGCAAAAGGCAAACGTAGGAATGTTACTAACAGAAATCAAAGTAATGTGGGACCATCCGAACCCAACTCTCCAACAGCAGCAAGTCCTGGATACCCCACCACACCCGAAGACAAGATCTGGATTTAAAATCACTTCTCATGATGCTATTAGAGGATCACAAGAAGGACACAAATAAATCTCATAAAGAGTTACAGGAGACCATGAATCAACGGTTAGAAGCCCTTACAAAGGAAACACAAAAATCGCTTAGAGAAATGCAGGAGAACATGGATGAAAAGATGGAGGCGCAGAAGGAGACAACACAAAAATCGCTTAACGAGATGAATCAACGGGTAGATGCACTCACAAAGAAATCACAAAATTGGCATAAAGAAATGCAGAAGAATATGGGTCAACAGACGGATGCCCATAAGGAGGCAACACAAAAATTGCTTAAAGAAATGAATCAACGGTTAGATGCCCTTACAAAGGAAACACGAGAACTGCTTAAAGAAATGCAGGAGACAATGGATCAACAGATGGATTTCCATGAGGAGGAAACACAAAAATCACTCAGAGAAATGCAGGAGAACGTGGGTCATCAGGAAGAAATCCTGAAAGAGGCAATGCAAAAATACCTTAAAGAAATACAGGAAAATACAAACAAACAAGTGAAGGATCTCAGCAAATCCATCCAGGAACTAAAAAAGGAAGTAGAAACAACTAAGAAATCACAAAGGGAGACAACTTTGGAGATAGAAAACCTTGGGAAGAAATCAGGAGTCATAGATGCAAATATAAACAATAGAATACAAGAGATGGAAGAAAGAATCTCAGGTGCTGAAGACTCCATAGAAAGCATCGACTCAACAGTCAAAGAAAATGCAAAATGCAAAAAACGTGTTACCCAAAACATCCAGGAAATCCAGGACACAATGAGAAGACCAAACCTAAGGATTATAGGTATAGATGAGAGTGAAGATTTGCAACTTAAAGGGCCAGTAAACATCTTCAACAAAATTATGGAGGAAAACTTCCCTAACTTAAAGAGAGAGATGCCGATGAACGTACAAGAAGCCTACAGAACTCCAAACAGACTGGACCAGAACAGAAATACCTCCCGTCACATAATAATCAAAACACCGAATGTTCTAAACAAAGAAAGAATACTAAAAGCAGTAAGAGAAAAGGGCCAAGTAACATACAAAGGAAGACCTATCCGAATCACATCAGACTTCTCACCAGAGACTATGAAAGCCAGAAGATCCTGGGCAGATCTCATGCAGACACTAAGACAGCACAAATGCCAGCCTAGACTACTATACCCAGCAAAACTCTCAATCACCATAGATGGAGAGACCAAGATATTCCATGATAAAACCAAATTTTCACAATATCTTTCCATAAATCCAGCCCTGCAACGGATAATAGGTGGAAACCTCCAATACAGGGAGAGAAACAACACCCTGGAAAAAATGAGATAATAACCTTCTTGAATCAAACCCAAAAGTAGATAACCACTCAAACATAAAGATAGCGTCAAGAATGGCAGATGGCAATAATCACTATGCCTTAATCTCTCTTAATATCAATGGTCTCAATTCCCCAATTAAAAGACATAGACTAGCAGACTGGATACGTAAACAGGACCCAGCATTTTTCTGCATGCAGGAAACGCATCTCAGTGTCAAAGACAAACACTACCTCAGAGTAAAAGGCTGGAAAACAATTTTACAAGCAAATGGCCCCAAGAAACGAGGTGGAGTAGCCATCCTAATATCGGATAAAATTGATTTTCAACCTAAAGTCATCAAAAAAGACACAGAAGGACACTACATACTGATCAAGGGAAAAATCCACCAAGAAGAACTCTCAATTCTGAATATCTATGCTCCAAATGCAAGGGCACCCTCATTCGTAAAAGAAACTTTACTAAAACTCAAAGCACACATCGCACCGCACACAATTATAGTGGGTGACTTCAATACCCCGCTCTCTGAAATGGATCGTTCAGGAAAGCAGAAACTAAACAGGGACACAGTGAATCTAATTGAAGCCTTGGACCAAATGGAACTAACTGATATATAGAGAACATTTCATCCTAGAGCTAAAGAATACACCTTCTTCTCAGCTCCTCATGGTACCTTCTCCAAAATTGACCATATAATTGGTCACAAATCAGACCTCAACAGATACAAGAAGATAGAAATAATCCCATGCCTCCTATCAGATCACTGTGGAATAAGGGTGGTCTTCAATGGCAACAAAAACAAAAGAAAACCCACATACACATGGAGGCTGAACAATGCTCTACTCAATGTTAACTTGGTCAAGGTGGAAATGAAGAAAGAAATCAAAGACTTTTTGAAAGTTAATGAAAATGAAGGCACAACATACCCTAATTTATGGGACACAATGAAAGCAGTGCTAAGAGGAAAATTCATAGCCCTGAGTGCCGCCAAAAAGAAACGGGAGACAGCATACACTAACATCTTAATGGCACACCTGAAAGCCCTGGAACAAAAAGAAGCAAATACACCAAAGAGGAGTAGAAGGCAGGAAATCATCAAACTCAGGGCTGAAATCAATCAAGTAGAAACAAATAAAACCATACAAAGAATCAACAAAACGAGGAGTTGGTTCTTTGAGAAAATCAACAAGATAGATAAACCCTTAGCCAGACTAACCAGAGAGCACAGAGATAGTATCCAAATTAATAAAATCAGAAATGAAAAGGGAGAGATAACAACAGAAACTGAGGAAATTCAAAAAATCATCAGATCCTACTACAAAAACCTGTATTCAACACAACTAGAAAATCTTGAGGAAATGGACAATTTCCTTGACAGATACCAAGTACCAAAATTAAATCACGATCATATAGACCATTTAAACCGTCCTATAACCCCTGAAGAAATACAAGTTGTCATTGGAAGTCTTCCAACCAAAAAAAGCACAGGAACAGATGGTTTTAGTGCAGAATTCTATCAGACCTTCAAAGAAGACCTAACACCAATACTCTTCAAACTGTTCCACAAAATAGAAACAGAAGGAACACTACCCAACTCGTTCTATGAAGCCACAATTACACTAATATCAAAAGCACACAAAGATCCGACAAAGAAAGAGAATCTCAGGCCAATCTCTCTTATGAATATCGATGCAAAAATACTCAATAAAATTCTTGCCAACCGAATCCATGAACACATCAAAACGATCATCCACCACAATCAAGTAGACTTCATCCCAGGGATGCAGGGATGGTTCAATATAAGGAAATCCATCAATGTAATCCACTACATAAACAATCTCAAAGAAAAAAACCACATGGTCATCTCATTAGATGCTGAGAAAGCATTTGACAAAATTCAGCATCCTTTCATGCTAAAGGTCTTGGAAAGATCAGGAATTCAAGGCCCATATCTAAACATAGTAAAAGCAATTTACAGCAAACCGGTAGCCAGCATCAATCTAAAAGGAGAGAAACTTGAAGCAATCCCACTAAAATCAGGGACTAGACAAGGCTGCCCTCTCTCTCCATATCTTTTCAATATAGTACTTGAAGTTCTAGCTAGAGCAATTAGACAACAAAAAGAGGTCAAAGGAATACAAATTGGAAAGGAAGAAGTCAAACTATCACTATTTGCAGACGATATGATAGTACACTTAAGCGACCCAAAGAACTCCACCAGAGAACTCCTACAGCTGATAAACGACTTCAGCAAAGTGGCCGGATATAAAATCAACTCAAGCAAGTCAGAAGCCTTCCTATACTCAAAGGATAAGAAGGCTGAGAAAGAAGTAAGAGAAATAATACCCTTCACGATAGCCACAAACCATATTATGTATCTTGGCGTGACTCTAACCAAACAAGTGAAAGATCTGTATGACAAGAACTTCATGTCTCTGAAGAAAGAAATTGAAGAAGACCTCAGAAGATGGAAAAATCTGCCAAGCTCATGGATTGGCAGGATTAATATAGTAAAAATGAGCATCTTACCAAAAGTAATACACAGATTCACTGCAATCCCCATCAAAATCCCAACTCAATTCTTCATAGAGTTAGAAAGAGCAATTCAAAAATTCATCTGGAATAACAGAAAACCCAGAATAGCTAAAACTATTCTCAAGAGTAAAAGAACCTCTGGGGGAATCAGTATCCCGGACCTCAAGCTGTACTACAGAGCAATAGTGTTAAAAACTGCATGGTATTGGTACAGTAACAGACATGTAGATCAATGGAACAGAATTGAAGACCCAGAAATGAATCCACACTCCTATGGTCACTTGATCTTTGACAAAGGAGCTAAAACCATCCAGTGGAAAAAAGATAGCCTTTTCAACAAATGGTGCTGGCTCAGCTGGAGGTCAACATGCAGAAGAATGCAAATTGACCCATCCTTATCTCCTTGCACTAAGCTCAATTCTAAGTGGATCAAAGATCTCCACATAAAACCAGACACACTGAAACTAATAGAAGGGAAACTAGGGAAGAACCTTGAACATATGGGCACAGGGGAGAATTTCCTGAACAGAACTCCAATAGCTTATGCTCTAAGATCAAGAATAGACAAATGGGACCTCATTAAATTATAAAGTTTTTGCAAGGCAAAAGACACTGTCAAAAAGACAAAGCGGCAACCAACTAACTGGGAAATGATCTTTACCAACCTTACATCCGACAGAGGGCTAATATCCAATATATACAAAGAACTCAAAAAGTTAAACTCCAGAGAGGCAAATAACCCTATTAAAAAATGAGGTACAGAGCTACACAAAGAGTTCTCACCTGAAGAATATCTAATGGCTGAGAAGCACCTAAAGAGATGTTCATCATCCTTAGTCATTAGGGAAATGCAAATCAAAATAACCCTGAGATTCCATCTCACACCAGTCAGGATGGCTAAGATCAAAAACACAGGAGACAGCAGTTGTTGGCGAGGATGTGGAGAAAGAGGAACACTCCTCCACTGCTGGTGGAATTGCAAGCTGGTACAACCACTCTGGAAAGCAGTCTGGCGGTTCCTCAGAAAACTGGGCATGACACTCCCGGAGGATCCGGCTATACCACTCCTGGGCATATACCCAGAGACTTTACCTGCATGCAATAAGGACACATGCTCCACTATGTTCATAGCAGCCTTATTTATAATAGCCAGAAGCTGGAATGAACCCAGATGTCCCTCAACAGAGGAATGGATTCAGAAGATGTGGTATATCTACACAATGGAATACTACTCTGCAATTAAAAACAATGAATTCACGAAATTCCTAGGCAAATGGGCAGATCTTGAAAATATCATCCTTAGTGAGGTAACCCAATCACAAAAGAACACACATGGTATGCAGTCACTGATAAGGGGATATTGACCCAGAATCTCGGAATACCCTAGACACAATCCGCATATCAATAGATTTCTAAAAAGATGGTAGGAGAGACCCCTGGTCCTGGAAAGACTGGATGTAGGGGAACGCCAGGACAGAGTAACGAGAGGGGGTTGAATGGAGAAAAGAGGGAGGGAAGGGGGCTTATGGGACTTTCGGGGAGGGCGGAAACGGGAAAGGGGAAGTGATTTGGAATGTAAATTAGAAAAATAAAATAAAATAAATAATAAAAAAAATAAAATATTAACGGTATCATAGATAATGTGTTGAGGTTTGGTCTTCTGCTATGTATTGTAATGCTAAATACTTGTGGGACTGTGAAAGTCAGCTTGGTTACTGGTTGAGCTAAGGCTTAAAACCCTGGTGACCTTGAAGGGGTTGTAGGTGTTTCAGTTGTTACCAGGTACCAGGCCCCTGTCATTAGTGTCAGTCTTCTATAGCTTTGTGGCCATCAGTCATGGCCTATGGTCACATAAGACTCAAGACAGATCTCCATTTTAACGAGGTACCTAAAGGCTTGGTGGGCTTAGCCAATAAACTTTCCTTCCTAGACACTGCTCCCTGCAAAAGGTTTTTGAAGGAAATATTAAAAAAGTAGAACCTTCGCATTCCTACACTTGTGCCTCTGCCCCAGCGGCCTGGCTGGCCATGCACTGCAGGCAATGGCCTACCTGTTTTCCTCTCCTGGAGATTCACTGCCCAGGAGCTCCCTAAACATCTCTACCCAGGTTCCCAGGCAGCTACCAGGCGAACCCCGTGCTTCAAATTGTCCTATGGCCTTTGTGGAGCACCTCAGGTAAACCCATGCTTGGCTGCCGTTCCTTTCTCTCTTGAAAACAGACAGAGCCTCCATGTGAAGGAAAACAAAACCCATATTTAGTTCAGAAATAATGGTAACTCAATCTCTGGGTACAACAACTAAAACCTAATCTTCTAAGTCTTATTAAAATCTGATCCCTCTGGTGGTCGATCTTTGCAGATTCACCACGATACTAGGAAACTATAGCAGCTACATCTTATCCCTCTGCTGTCCCAGCTCCAAAGGGAAGTCACCCTCTCCTGTTTCCTCTCTTTCTCAGTCCAACCTGGAAGTCCCACCTATTTGTCCAGTGATTGGCTCCTTTGTTAGGAGATTGGTTAACAAGAATAGCACCAGGCCCATCCACAACAAAATGTATTTAAGATTAGCAGAGTCCAAAGAAATCATTTTGAAACAGACATCTCCTTTAATACTGTTGAGTTTATTTTATCTGCTACTGGGCATGGGGCCAGGCTTAAGTGTGCTTTGTATACTCAATGAATTTCTGTTGGAGGAAATTAACTTTTTTCATATATGAAGAGTTGTTAGAGATCAAGCTTCTAGGTTAGGGATAGGTGCACATGTCCATGTCCCTTCTCAGTACTGAGAACACAACTGGCTTGAACTAGGGCAGGCCCTGTACATTTTCAAAGTTTCTATGAGTTCATGTGTACATTAGTCACGATGGGTCCAGAAGACAGTTTCTTCAATGACATTCATCCCTACTCATTCTTACAATCTTTCTTATTTCTCTTCCAGAGTTCTTTGAGCCCTCAGGGGAGGGTTTTGGTGAAGACATACCATTTAGAAATGAGCATTCAAAAATACTCATTCTCTGAAAGTTAACCAATTATTGTCTTTGTATTAGTTCTTGTCTTCTGGAAGAGGAAGATTCTAGTGCTGTCTGAGTGAGACACTGACATATAGGTATACTACTGTGTTCTTAGAAGTCATTTTATTACTACATTCCTGTAGTAGAGCAACAGTATTTGTTTTTTCCCAAGGTCCATGGCTTATTTAGTCTCAGCTTCTTGATCTCCAAAGCAGTATTGTGGACAGGTTCTAGCTAGTGAAGTGAGCCTTAAATCTAAGTTACACAGTAACTTAAATCTAAGTTACTGTCATTGAAGTAATTGGTTACTAGCACAAATACTGTGCCACTATTGTATCAACGACTCATGCAAAACGTCACTTGTAGATTGAAGGACTTTTAGCTGGCTTAGTGTTTGGTTTACTCCTCCAGTAAAGTACCTTCCAATATGATGAACACTCATCAGTAGGGTGAAGGCTATAATTAGGCACTAGCTTGTCTTTACTCCATGTTAAATGATAGGTAGTTGTTGTTGTCACCAATAGAGCCTTACCATTTGCTTACCTGAGAGCCCTCTAAATAGTATGAGTTCCTTGGTGGTTTTCATGAGAAGCCATCAGCCAACAAGTAAAGATAGTTTCAGTTAATATTCTTTCTGATTCTCTATTAGGTAGAGAATCAGAAAGGTAGTCTCTGATCAATCTCTCCCATCAAACAGGCAACTCCTCTGGGCCAGAATTAGAGCTCCTCTCATGACCATTTGTTTTCTTTTTCTTTCTTTCCTCCTTTCTTTTCTCCTTTCTTTCTTTCTTTCTTTCTTTCTTTCTTTCTTTCTTTCTTTCTTTCTTTCTTTCTTTCTTTCTTTCTTTCGAGACTTCAACTCTTCATAACATAAAAGAAACAGATATATTTCGGAATTGATTGTGTGACTATGCTTTTTTGGTTAATGTCCATATGTTGACAAAAGGGTTCATCCAGTAACTTTCTAAAAAATGTTGAGTGCTCAAATCATAATTTATTCAATTCTTATGGATCTTGATAATCAACTGTAACAGACTTTAAGGTGGACAATATAACTTCTTCTGAATTTTGATTATACTGTTCCTCAATTCTCCTATATCCCATGTTGTTATTCATAATTGTCATCCTTTTAGGGTCCCATATTTATCCCTCTCCCTGGATATTGAATATGGAGTATAAGCTTTAAATATGTCTACTTATATCCTTCATTTTAAGATATTGTGTGTTCATTATCTCTTTGGTGATTTTTATTTTTTGGTTTAACTTTACGTTGTTTATGGAACAAATTCAATAAAATATTAGATGTTGTGAAAGTTCCGTGCATTCCCTATACTCATTCTTTGGTTTTCTAGTTTTTCTTTTATTTAATTCAATATGGTACTGCATAACTGACAATTTTATTGAATTTTCAACTACATTCACACTTAAGCAGTTTTGGGGGTTACTATTCTGTTTTGCTTGGGCAAGGAAGTCAGCCTCACAAAGACCAGAATTTGTAGACAAACAAGATATGTGCAAATAGCTCAGTTGGGAAAGCCTTATTTGTCCAATAATGAAGAACTGAGATATGATCCTAAATTACACACTGAAATATACAATACAGAAGCACATTTCTGTAGCCACTGTGGTGGAGGCTCTGAAAGTAGGTAGATCTGAGGTTTATGGGCAGCCAGTAGATAAAGATGGAGTCTGCTATGTACACTGATAGAGGAGGGCACATGATATTGGATTCTGGCATCAATACACAAATGTGCATACTACACCCAAACATAGACATACACACAGTTAGTCATACATACATACATACATACATACCATACATACATACATATATTTATACATACACACACAAACACACAGAGAGACAGAGAGACACAGATATATATATACACATATATGTATATATATATACATATATGTGTATATATATAGAGAGAGAGAGAGACAGACAGACAGACAGACAGACAGACAGACGGACAGACAGACCTCATTTAATTCCTTGTTCTGAACGTTAGTTGAACCAGGACTATATTTCTAGTGAACTAAATAAGTAAAGGTGACCTAATAGAACTTCCAATGCTAGTTTGTAAAATACTAAAACCTTTGTCTTACTTTCTTCTTTTGCCATTAACTTTGATTCATTTGATGCAACTTCACATAATGCTGAAGAGAGCCATGTGGCATGGAATGCAACCTAGTCTCTAAGGAATGAAATACATGGAAATGACTCCAACCTACAGGAAACAGGTAAGGTTTAAAACTGGCTCTTCACCAGCTGAGTTCTAACAGTCAGGACATTTCTGCTGTACATATTGATATCAGCATGTAAAAGACTATGAATTTAGAGTCTCCACAACTTGTGGCATTTATACCTACAGAAATCATGAGGCAATGGTAGTAAATGTTGGAATCAATTGTTTTACAGTAACAGGACACTAGCATAGCATGTGCTGCTCAAGGTACTTTTCTTATATTCATTTTACCTCATAGAAGCTGGAATGGAAGCTCTCTCTCTCTCTCTCTCTCTCTCTCTCTCTCTCTCTCTCTCTCTCTCTCTCTCTCTCTCTCTCTCTCTCCCCTCTCTGTTTCTCTTTCCCCTTCTTTCCTTCCCTTTTCCTTTGCTTCCTTACCTCCTTCCTTTTCTTTCCTCCATCCCTCTGTCCCTTTCTTCCCTTTCTTCTTCCTTCCTTCCTTCCTTCTTTTCTTCTTTTCTTCTGTCCTTCCTCTTTTTATAATACATTAAAATTGTAGCTTTTAAGAGAGCAATTTTCCTGATTGCTCTGATTGAGTACCTGAGTCTGGGGAGGCAATTTTTTGTAAAATTCAATGTCATTCCAAATTAATGTTTTTATTCTATGTTTTCCTCTATCAGAATTTTCTAATGTCAGAAATTTTGGAATTTTTTTGTGTCTTTTGTTAAAAAAAACATGTTGCTACTTGGTATTTTCACAAGTTCAATAACAGTTCAAATTTCCTGAGACTGCTATTTAATGTGCATTAATTTATTAACCCAGTTAACAAAATCCTTTTTTTTCCATTTCCATATTCCTGTTCTCTTATTCCTCATAACTTTTGGAGTTTTGTTGGTGGTGGTTTGTTTGTTTGGTTTTGTTGTTGTTGTTGTTCTCTTTTGTTTTTGTTTTTCTTTAAAGCCACTTTATTAGTAATTTTAATAAATTTTCAGAAATGTAGTCAATATATAGTTGTATATTGTACAAATTCAATAGTATTTTAAAAACTGTTCAAATAAATTAGGAGGTTAGCAATATTAATGTCATATGAGATAAGGTCATATCTGTGTTTTATTTGATTCTTCATTATTAATATTTTAATGTTATACTTAACTTTCAGAAATCATACTAAACCATTTATCTAGATCATCCTGATTTTTCATATCTAGAAAAATGTTAATGAATAGTTATATTTCACTGTAACTATATTACACCAATCAGAGTGATATAAAAAATGAGGTTTCATATATAACCAATGACAAAATAGTTTATATAATGACTTTATTTTAGTGATTTTCTCTTCTTTCTTTCTTTCTTTCTTTCTTTCTTTCTTTCTTTCTTTCTTTCTTTCTTTCTTTCTAGAAAAATACTCTACCATGAGCTTTGAGGACTCAAGTCATAACCATATTCTCACAATAAGGAATCCTTTGTAAAAGGTGATTTCCATGTTCCTCACACCAGCCACCTGACATTTCAAAAGATAAGAAGTACTGCTCAGCTTGAATGAACTCAAAACTATCTCTGAAATTATATCTGAGCTCATCCTTTAAAATGTCAATCTGGTACCAGGTGCCATAAGTTACTCATTCTAACACGAGAGTATATGTATTGTGAGTCTGAGGAAATTATTTGAAAAGATAAGATAAACTTGAAGAATGCATTTTGAGTAAAGAAGGAAGTAAAGATTTATGTAGATATTAGTTTCTAAGATAATTTACATTAGTGTACTTAAGTTTCCAATTAGAATTATACTATTAAGGAATGCTTTATTTAAAGTATTTCTATCATTTCTTAATTTTACTCTCATTATTCTTATTATTATTACTCATGATTTGAAATGTTATGTCCATTTTCAATGTTTCCATGTGCTCCAACATATACTCTAGTCTTTTTCTCTGCTGGAGACATAAAGCAGGACTCATGCATATTAGTTAAATTCCCTACACAATTGAGTGATACGTTGCTAGTTCCAATATATCTTTAACAGGTCATTTTCCTTTACTGATTTGGGGTAGCAAAGGTATATGTGTTGCTAAAGCCAGAACTGACTTGCTGTAAAATAAAAACCGTTGAACCTTGAGTATCTAACCTAGTAATATGAAGATTTTCACATATGACTTGTACCTGCAGATTCAAAGTAAATTAACTTGCATTGTTCCAAAGCTTGAAACCACCCAAATATACTTCAGTAAGTTAATGGTCAAACACTTCATGGTGCATCTGTACTGTGGACAACTGTTCAGCACTAAAGAGGAGATGAACAATTAATACACAAACAGGGTGAAAATGAAGGAAATCATTATGAATCCAAAGTGTGGATCTCAAAAGGAAATACAGCATCACTTCATTCATAAGGCACTTAGGACATAGCAAAGCATTGATGTTATGACTTGGTAAGTGATTTCAAGGGACCAGGGAGTAGTCACAGATAGCAGTACCAGGAATATAAACTAGTAGTTGGAAGTATTCCTACAGGGATGATAGAGATTGGTAAGATGTTTTACCTGTTGATTCTCCAGGATACAAGTACAGTAAAACTGATGAATGATTGCACATGCTTACAAACAACTGCATGCATTTCTGGTGAAATTTGACTGGTATTATCAATTGTGTCAGTATCAATTCCTTAGTTTGCTCTGTATTACACATGTGTATTATGGTAAGCATTAGGAGATTTGAGGAATGATATATGAGATTTCCCTTTCACATTTCTTAGCAAAATCCTTTGAATCTATAATTAACTCAAAACAAAGAGTTTACTAAAAAATGCTTGAAGTAAAATTGGTTTTAATAAACAAAATCTTAAGAGAAAATTCAGTGTTGCAAATGTTTATGTTGCGGAGTGCCATCTCATTGGATGGAACTCATGTTTGACTTCGCTTGCTGACATGGGGAAGTCATTATTTACATCTGAAGGCCTGCTTCCTACAGGAGATATGCAGGTCACCTGAGAAATGTTTCAATTTCCTTAAAGATATTGGAAAATTTACATTTGCCTTGTTTTAAATTAATTTTTAGTTCTTTCTTGCTAACCTGGAAAGATTTTTCTGGCATAAGACATGACTTCGACTATTCTACATACAAAGATTAGTGAAAGAAAAACATGTTTCCATGAATTTTTGTTTTCTAGGAAGAATGACTTCTTTAAGATGTATACATGTATTAAAAATAGTTCAGATGTATTCTTGTGGTTTATAACTTTTCATCAACTCATCATGTTGAGATTTGGAATAAACTTTGTCTTAATTAGGGTTTTACTGCTGTGAAAAGACACCACGACCAAGGCAACTCTTATAAAGGACATTTGATTGGGGCTGGCTTACAGGTTCAGAGGTTTAGTCCATTATCATCAAGGTGGGAACATGGTAGCCTCCAGGCAGGCATGGTGCAGGAGGAGCTGAGATTTCTACATCTTCATCTGAAAGCTGCTAGTAGAATACTGACTTCCAGGCGGCTCGAATGAGGGTCTTAATCCCATGCCCACAGTGAAACACCTACTCTAACAAGCCCACATGTCCAAATAGTCCAAATAGTGCCACACCCTAGCCCAGGCATATACAAATCAGCACACACAATATTGGAAACCTCCAAACTTGACTTCAGTCTGTGATTACTCTTCATGGATAGGATTTGGTGTTTTGTTTCATGGTTTGATTGCTTCTATGAATGACTTTCTTAGGGATGTGAGTACTGCTGTTTACATGCTTCCTAAATTTAATAAAAAAGAAGTATCTTATAGAATCTTTAATGGAGTCAGCCAGCTTTATAAATCATCAACTCCAAACCATGGCAAACTTTCATGTTAATCATATGTTCTTTTGTTAGTGTAGTGCCAGGGAACTGTTAGCTATCATCCCAAAACAGACAGGAGCCAATCTTATGCAACTCACAGCAGCTAGCTATTTGAGCTAGCTCTGGCCCCTCTGCTCATGGTTTTTGATATGTTTGGTTTTTGGTGGAGAGAAGCCCTGAACATCTATCCGGGCAAGGCTTTATAGAAAGCAGCAAGGAGAGGGTGAGTGTACAAGCATCAAATTGGAAAGCTACTATGGCCTTTAGCATAACTGGTTGGTGCTGGGAATCAAACCATAAACTTAATTTCTCTTTCCCTCTATATTGACGGTCTTTAGGGAGGGGGAGAGCTTGTATCCTGGGGGTGCAGATTTGTGGTGGGAATAACCTGGAGACACTGGTCTTCTTGGGGGGTTAGCCTAGAGCCTGGAGCTGAGCTCAGGTGTTGCTGGGGGTAACTTGGAAACTAATACAGTTAGTTTGCCTGAGCTTTCTAAATTGGAGTCTGAACTTAAAAGATTTGGCCTCTCATTCATCTTGTCTTTTCCAGCTAGTTCTTCTCTCAAGTTCTACCATTTTATGAATTTCACAAGGATGTAGACATGGGGCTGCTCTGTGGCCACAGGAAAGAAAGGGGCCGTGATATTTGCTATGTATTTTCTAAATCATGAGCATTGAGATTTTTGAGTCAGGCCTTTGTAAGTGATAGTTTCCCAGGGATTGGTTATTAAAATGGTGATTCTGTAAATATTCTGTTTAGCAAAAAAGAAAAGAAAAGTACCTAAAAAAGGAAGCAATGGTTTTAAAATAGGACAGACAGAGGAAAGTGCATACTGAGAAAATAGATAATAAAAAAAAGGAATCCTTTGTGATATCTCAAACCCTAGTGCTTTAGAAAGACAAGAAACTGGATAAGAAATATATTCAGTAATCCAAGTCGCTTGGGTTTTCAGAGAATGCACTGAGACACAAGGTACATGACAGAGCCCATTTCTCTCAAGAATTTTGGGATACTTAGAAATATTGTAGAGATCCTAATAATGTTTAAATCAAACAATTGTCCCATGTACATAGAATAGGTGAGAAGATAATTGAAGTGGTTTTAGGTAAGATTTCTCACCAACACCATTTTGCTCCTCTTGCCCGCCTTGCCTCTGCTATGTCCGTTTGGCCTGCACTTGGACACAGCATTGCAGGATTGTGTTGTTATTGATGTTACTATGTTACTCTAAAACTGTATATGGGAGTTGTAGAAAATACCTATTGTGAAAATATAAAATGAACAACTTTAAATTACTTTCGTTCACATATGATGTTATTTATAGCATACATTGCCTTTTATTGTACCTTAGTAATTTGACATTCTGTACCTATGCTTTTATGCAGACAAATATTCTTCAGAGCATTTGAATGGCTCTGTAATATTGCCTTGTAATAAAATATTTCTACTCATTCATTCCTTCTACTTCTCATTGTATACCAGGTGATTACTTATTTATATCCATCAATATCGCCCAACACTAATGTTTAGCCCGTTTTCACTAATTTGCAGAAAAATTTAAAAGTTACTGAGCTTTTAATTAGCCATATTAGAAAGGCATGATAATATTATTAAAACATGCTTCCAAAGATGCTTCTAATTACCATTCCACCGGCAAGTACATGAGACTGTCATTACTGAGTTTTACCCAGAATTCTGTTTCCCAGCCTATCAACAATAGCAGTAAACCCTATGTAGGGCTCTGTTTTTCCTCATGCCACTGAGAAAATCTAGTAATCTTTGCTCCTAGCAAACTACTACTTATGTTATAAAATATGATATCATGTGAGTCAATTATCTGTGCTTTTAAGCCAGCATAATACTGAAGACTATGGAACTTACCAGCGTTATTTTTTTCACATTTTGTGAAATACATTGAGTCCAGAAGATTGCCCGGAATTTAATGGGATTTTAGAAGGCACAATCACATCATTCTGAGGATGCTTTCCTAGTTCTTTAGCCTCAAGGGTCCTTATTATTTCACTGTCCACTTCTTTACATGACACCAGTTGTCCAAGATGCTGGAGGCAAGAACAACCGCCAAAGAACATCCTAGAAACTCAGGTTGGTTCCTCATAAGCTGTAGCAGTCTAGGCCTTGCACTGCGGTACAATTTTCTCACACTTCGATCATCGGTGTGTGGATGATTAAAGAATAAACCAGCATGAGTCACAGTGGCTCTTGGGCTCACAGTGATTTATCTGAACATCTTTTCCTTCTTTACTACAGAGTTTCTTTAATAACAGTGTGAAGGCACTATTCTGTTCTTAAAAGCCAAAGAAAGGGGAAGTATTCTGGTGATAATGATATATGTATTTAGTAAATTCAGTTTCTAGGGTAACAGTTTGAATTTTTGTTAAAAATGAAATAATGTTTCTGAACCTTTACTCAATTAGTTCATACTTATTTCTTGTGTGTTTTTATTGATGTTCATTGTGTGTACATATGCCATGTGGGTGCCCACAGATTCAGCAGTGGGCATCAGCCACCTATTGTGGGTTCTGGGAATCAACTCTTGTCTTCTGGAAGAATAGCAAGTTCTTCTAACATCTAAGCCTTCTCCTGAACCCTGTCTACTAATTTCATAAAATGCAATTATTCATTCGATTTTAAGGTAACAGCTGATAACCAGCAACCAGTAAATAAAATATAGCTCCCATTAAACCTTAGAAATGTGGATCATTAGTGGAGAGACTTGGATCTAGGTTTTTAGAAAAAATGAGTTTTAATGACATAACTTTGAGTAAATTATTCCATGTTCACTAAAACCTTCAGAACATAAATGAAGTATACTATTATTGGGTCTCTGAACTTCGAAGACTTGATTGCTTAAATATAGTATGAATAGTTTCTTTCAGATCAAAATAATTGAAATCATCATGAAGCAAATAGAATTCCAAAAAGAAAAAAAAAAGAAAGAAAAAAACCTTCATCGTGGTATTTTATAGTTTCTTGAGACCATCTTTTAATTTATTTGCTCCACTATTACTTTTTACAAAATTCCCCCTGAAAAGAATTGTGTAATGACAAAAATCATTTAAATTTAAAAGATTACGGATATTGTTGTTTTCTACAATGTTTTACGCATGAGTTCTGTGTCATTTGTCTGTGCTAATGTTAGTTGTCTACAGATCTTAATCCTGATGGCATATTATCTCCACTCTACACACACACACACACACATACACACACACACACACACACACACACTCACACACACACAATATTGTATAATACATGTCTGTAATTGTTGAGTTTTGTCTCCAAATAGTGATTATTTATATATTCAGTTGTTTGATGCAGTTATTTTATTTTGCTTGAAATCATAGAAACATATTTTTTTATCAAATTGTTCCAATTAACATGAGTTTTGAGATCACTGCCTCTGTTTACTCATCAATATGTAGAAATACACTTATCCCTTATTTCTCTTGCACCGGCTTTTTTTTTTTTTAATAAAGCCAGAACATGTGTTAAAATTCAAAATGTTCTACCAGCTGTGTGACTAGTCAGGTCACCTAACCTCCTTCCCTCTTTTTCTCATTAACATTGGGCTAATAATTACCCCCACCCATATTAGGACTGAAGTAATTAATGTGAAATCATCAAGCAATACTTCACTCAGAGTAAATTTTTCAGTAAAGAATATCATGGTTTGTACCATGATTGCTTTTATTCTGTTTTGAGTGTAAAGAAGATATGTGTGAGTTTTCTAATTTATTCACTGTATCCACAACATTGAAAATACAAGGGCACTCAACTCTCAAGGTGTTCTGTCAAGGTTACTCTCCATATTTTTTCTAAGGACAGATAAATTTGCAAACAAAACAAAATAATCATCCAACTCAGTAGAAAAGCAAAGATTTAAGAAGAAATCAGAGACTTTCTCAGTTTGAAATGTAATTTTTATGACAAGTACAGATGCTAGAACATCTTACCCAATAAGATATGCTAACATTTTATTGTGCAACACTGTAGGTATGAAAGAAAAACACAACTCTGGTTTTATTTGATGCCTTGGTTCTACAGTGTGGGTCAAGATTAATTATATGCCAAGAAAATAACATAAGGCCAAGTGCAAGGCCTTTGAAATTGAGGTCAATGCCAAACAATCACCATAGTACTCTCTGATTAATAATCGTCAGTAAAAATAATCATTGTCTTTGGGACCTCCTTTTACTGCTGTTATTTCTTTCAAAATATGTATATAGTGAGGACATTTAATGTATGAGTAGAGGAAACTTCTACGGAAAGGAGCATCAGGCATCAAAATCAGAGAAGCAGGAGATATTTCAGGAAAAGCAAACATCAAATTTAAATATTATTAAACAAATACTTGAACAATAAAAACAGTTTAACATTAGGCATTCTAAATCACTTAAATTATCTTGAGTAGAAGATTACACTTGTAAAGCCATATGACCAATGTCCAAAAAGATTTTGGGCATACTTGGTTTAGACTGTATTTGTTTCTTTATTATATATAAATATATAATACATTGTATGTATTATGTATCTGTGTATATATTTAGACAATCATCTTTAGCTTTACATTTGGAAAATATTGATATTATGTTGTTTGATAGAAACTCCAAGCTGTGGATGCTTCCAAGAGACAAACCACCCTAGTATGTTGTCAGGAAAACCTCAGGCCTGAATATTGGAGCTTCAGTGCTAGCCTGGGAACAGTGCAGTATATAGTAAGGAAATTTAATGTATGAGTAGAGGAAACTTCTACAGACAGGAGTATCAGGCATCAAAATCAGAGAAGCATGAGACATTTCAGGAAAAGTGAGCATCAAATTTCAATTTTTTACCAAACCATAACACAGAAAGTTTGTCTACGGCTTTTGTGACAAAGGAATATAAACTCTAGGCTAAATATATTTGATTTCTGTATAATTGATATTAAACAATTACACATTATTTACTACTCTAGACTGTTAGCACAGATACACACTCACAGGGGCGTGCGCATGCGTGTGCACACACACACACAAACACACACACACACACACACACACACACAAGAAGAAGGAAGATGTGGAAGCTTGAAGACTCTGCAAATCCCTGATCTCACTAATAAGAATGCCGAAACCAAAGAAGTAAAGCACATACTCAGAGGCCACCGAACTGCCCATATCTTGTACTAGCTTTCTTATGGACTGCAAGGCTTTAGATTTCTTTCTAGCTATTCTGTAGCAAGAAATTCTTAAGTAACTCGGCTATAAACCAAGGTGGAAGAAAGACTCGTATTCTGAATGGTCTTCAAATAGGCCCATAAATTTTAACTTTCTATCTCACAGTGAGGCTTCTCGCCAAACTGGAAGACAGATTCACGGCCACTCCTCTATATTTGCTTCATGCATTTGAAGCACATTATAATAAAATGATTCTGCTTTTCAGCTTCCTATTGTCAAAACATTCAGGAAAAAAAAATCAAAGATAAGCCCCCACCTCTTGAAACCAGTGTGCCGCTACTGGGCTGTTTCCTTCTCCTTTTTTGAAAGCATCGACACAAAACCCAAAGTCTAATCCTTGCGACAAATTTATTGTGAAGGCATCAACAGTCTAGGTGTGTCCGACTGGTGTACAGCTTTAGTGAGTGTGAGCAGGAGCCCAATCTTAATAGTAGTTCTCAAAGGCTGAATTGAATGAGACACCTTTCTTCTAAAAAAAAAAAATCACACATTTTTGGGAGACACTTTGCATTCTGATATTGGAAGCTGGTCTCCTAAAATTGCCCTTCTTGTGTATCCCTTTGTAACAATAAACGAGTAATTGAAGAAGGATGTTAAAGCAGGAAGACACAACACAGGGGAAGCACAGAAAACAGGATGCTCTTTAGCTGCGTTTTCCTGGTTATTTGTTATTCTTTCAGTGTAATGGACCACGGGCAATTAAAATAATTAAAAATGTTAAAGCTCTGACATTATTATACCCATGTTAATTTCATTGGAATTAACTGCATGTTTTCGCATTACGTAATTTCAATGCTAAAGTATTCCATCACAAAAGCACTCTATCACTAAAATAAATGAATTAAGTCTTCGTGTTAAAAGTACCTAGCCTAGTACAAATGTCAACAGTCCAAAATTCTTTGATTCTCTGAGATCTCAAACCTACCTACTATCCCTGACTCTTGATAGGCTACAGTTTACTTCTCAAGAACGTGTTGAGTCATTATCTCATTCCAGAAGAACAGAAAGGGTCAAAGGAACTGAGGGACATGGGTGTTTAAGAAACTAGCCACGGACCAGCAGAGCCTGCGAATGTGCTGTTTGTTATATGACAAGGTTGTTGGTGCCACAGCCTGCAAAGGACAGCAGGCGCTAAGCCAGACTCAGGGACCCGCTGCTCCTCCTGCTGCGGGCTGAGCTAGGGCTGGCTTCCCTTCCTCCTTCAGGGACCTCTGGTCCTCGCAGGCATCGTCGGGAGGATTCTTTACCCTAATTATCCCGGGAGGAAGACGCTCCTTTCTCGGAGACCGCTAGGCAACACTCACCACAGCAGCCTGCAGATTACTTCCCTCTGTGGGTGTGCGACTTCGTTTAAGCGAGTCACACTTACTGTAGCTTGTCACTGGTGAGGCCCCGAGCAGCAGAGGGCGGGGGAGCGCTGGGCGGAGGGAGGAGGTGGGAGGTGCGGAGTCGGGCAGCTCCGGGAGACGCTGGAGCTCCAGACACAGCAGGAGCGAGCGAGCCGCGCGGGTGCAGTCGCTGGGTCGCCCTGGCCGCCGCGCACTCCGCCTCCGCGTTGAGCAGCGGCAACCGCAGCGGCTAGAGCTCCGGGCTCTGCTCCGCTCCCGGGCCCGCGCTCCAGCCTGCTCCGCCCGCCGCACCGCCCCCGGCAGCGCTCAGCCCGCAGCGATTTGACTTCCCTCTGCCTGCCTCTCCAGAACGCTCGATGCCTGGGCTCCACTCTCCTCGGTGTTTGCCACACACACCGTTTGCTCTACTCTTCTCCCCTTGATCCTTAGACACTCTGCTTGCTTTTTTTTTTTTTTAAACCTCTCCTCTTTTTTCATGGAAAGCATCATCTTGATTTAAGATGACTCGTCTTCTTTAATCTCGTCCGTATCGGCATTGAAGACTGAAAGGGAACCTTCGCCACCACTCCAACCCTGGTGGCACTTAAAAAAAAAAATCACAATTCTGAAAAAGAAAGGGGAAAAACAAACAGAAAAAGGAAAGTCTTCAAAGGCAAAGGAGCGAACTCTGGACCTTCTGCAGACCTTTGACTGAGCCCACCCAGGACTGTACTAGCCATCAGAACTTCTAATTCATCTTATCCAACTGAAAGGGAGGGCGACACGAGCCAGAAGCAAACTTCGGCGGTCTCTGCGGATCTGTGATTCCCGCATTTAGAGGGATCGAGAGCCAGAAGGCACAGGACCTCACCAGGAGGAGGAGTTCCACGTCTCTCTCGCCCCTTCCAGCAAGCCTGAACCTTAGACTGAGCCACGCGGGACATAAGAGGCAGAAGAGGGTAGTAGAAAATGCGGGGCTCCGGGCCCCGCGGTGCGGGACGCCGACGGACCCAGGGCAGAGGTGGCGGCGATGACACCACCCGAGTCCCTGCCTCTCTGGCAGGTTGCTATTCCGCACCTCTAAAGGGTCCCCTCTGGACGTGCCTTATCTTGTGTGCGGCGCTCCGGACCCTTTTGGCCAGCCCCAGCAACGAAGGTAGGGTAATGGAGGTGGGGACCAATGCGCCCTGGGGTGGATGGGCGAGGTGGAGCTTGTGTCAGCCGGTCGCAGCGCTCTTCATCCCTGCTCTTCATCTCCAATTAATGTTTGTCCGCTTTGGCTGGCGTTTCCGGATCTCTCTGGTATCTTTGGTTGCATTGTTTGACATAGCTGCAGAGTGCTCGCCAGGCAAAGAACCTAACCTGCCTGTGGACTGAGTCTGGTTGGGGGCTGGGAAGTTGGAAGGCTTGAAGGAAAGAGGTCTGAGACCTGAGCTGGGAGGTTGGGTGCGGTTGGGTCCTGAGAACCTGGAGAAGTGACACATCCGGATTTCTAAGAGAAATGACAACAAGGCTCTTAGGATGTGTGTGGGGGTTTAGAAACCATTATTTGGTGCTGATGTTGGAAGCTGATTTCAGGGTGGCTGGTGATTTTATTTTGGAGAAAGTGCCTGACCCGGGAGCTGTTATTTAGAGCATCACTGGCTGCTTTACAAACTGGTTAACAAGAGCTTTAATTTTTGAGGAAGAGGGTTGTGAAGGGCAGAAACGGATGGATGCCCTTCCACGGGAGGAGGGGCGGGGGGGGGCGACGCTCAGTAACACTTTAAAGCTAAGGTAGAGGAAGGCGGGAAGGTGGAATGGTGTTGGGAGACACAGGCAGTGTGGATTCTGATACCAGGAAGTTGTTCAAAGACCCCACCAAAGCTTATCTGGTGAGAGAAGATCCATCCTAGCCAGAGCCACCAGGTCTTATTAAAGTACCCAACCCTTCTATGCCCAATTCTTTCCTCTGGACTGTTTTGCGTTCCTCTGAGAGAGTAAATCTGGAGGCAGGAACACCACCTGTGTTCTCCTTTCCTTTGAGCTGGTCTCAGTCTCTGAGAAACCAGTCTTGGCTCCATTCTATGGCCTCGCCCCGGATCCTCTCAGACCCTGGAGGTCTGCTGCTCTTTCATACATTATGGCTTGCTCTGGTCTCAGCTTAAGGCTTAAGGCTCAAGCCTTCGCACGGGTGAGGGTGGAGCATTTGGAAAGGTGCTCAGCATCTCAGACCAGATTCTCCGGTTACAAGGAGTGGTCGGCTTCACTGTGGAATCATCAAAATCCTATCCTCTTGACTAGAAGCCTGGGGTTTTAGCTTTGGGCTTTGGATGAGACTCCAGAGGTGTAAAACCTTGCACTTGCACTTGCGGACAGGAGATGATGGACCTGAAAGATGAAGTAGCTGCAGCCGAGTGGTATATGCCCTCGTGGCTAGCATAGATTCAGTCTGCTGTAGAAGACGCTGAGCTGGTAACCCCTAGTGCTGCCAGTTCCCAAGGAACCCTGTCAAAGCAGGCAGGGCAGATGGAGACTCACACCCCACCCCACTGACTCTCTCACTATGTTTATTATTAAACATCTGTTCAGAGGAATATGTGTATCTGTCGATATCTGTTGGTAATAAGCCATGCTTCATGCTTAAGCCAAACAAGTTGCATTTTCTTCTCTGTAAAGTTTTTAAGTGGTGATTTTATTTTTGTTGTTTGTTTGTTTGTTTGTTTTACACTTGGACCTTTTATTAAGGTCCTATGTTAAGACTATTAGAAGTCCAAAAGCTCTAAGAGGGCTAATTCATGGGAGGGTGCATTTGGGGAAGGGAAGATAGAGGAAGAGGGAGGAGGAGGGAGGAAAAAGGAGGAGGAAGGAGGGGCTTTTGTTAGTTTTATTCCAACCAAAGTTCCTGACTGAACTGCAAAACGATTTAAGGGTAATAGCACCCATCGTTTTCTCTACATAGTCATTTGAAGCAGCTTTCTATAACCCCCTTACCATATATACAATGGTGAGGGGAAATGGATTCAAGGAAGTCTCTATAAAAGAACTGAAGAAATAGATTATCAGGGAGTGTGACACCCAATGTGAATGAGGGCCAAGACCAAGGAGATCAAAAATCAAGTAGGAGGAACAGGAAGGAAGTAGGGAAATAGCGCAATTCTCCAATGGTGCCCCAAGCAAAACTTGCATCTTGTGGAATAGGGTCATGCAAGCATTCGCTTTAACACCCACAGGTTGGGCAGTCTTCCCCTGCTAGTAAACCACACAGCTGACTTGGTTACACTACACGCAGATGAGGTTTGGAAGATCTAACAAAAGCAAGCTTGTGCTCTGAAGACATCCAGAATCAAGTGTGCCTGCTGTTCGGGGAATGTTTTGTGATGTGTAGTTAAAGATTTAATATTAGTGCTATTTGAGATTGTCTGTCCAATTCATTCCTTCACTACCCAACAGGGCATCATCTATAATCTGGTCCCAGATCCTTCTGCTTTTTAGAAATGTGGATTCTTTTCTGCTTTACATTTTCCGTACCACTGCTTTTAAAGATGGAGCAGTGATATACATTGAAAGACTCATGGCATTACTCTTTTACTAATTTAATTAATAAATAAGATGAAACACATATCCACTTGTTTCTTGTTTTTATGAAAGAACTTTGGAAGGTCACTGAAATATTTCATTGACATACTAAACTTGATAATGAATTGATTCATGAAATTTTTAAAATTCATAAAAGTTGCTGTCTGTAATTTACATAAATGCTTATTGATTCTTCAGTCACATATGTGTGTATGCATTACACACACACAGAATGTACATGATATGATTATGCAATAAAGTGCCAGAAAAGAAGGAAAAAAATGTGAATTGTCCTTTACACTGGTCATTCCAGTTATATCTGAAATCCATCTTTCCTGGATAACTGCATTCTAAACAAATTATACAATCAATAAGTGTTCATTTGTAATGTATAGTTATAAACCACACTTGGAAGAAACAGTCTGCATTAAGGGAGGCAAATATTTACTTAAAAATAAAATTACAAGCATTTTAGCAGAAGACTATTTTCAGATTGATCCAGGAGGGCAGCATTCGTAAGTGCATCAACAAGTGAATAATTTTAAGAAATTTAATAAGTAAAGTAGCTGTGGCAACAATTCCGAATTTTTGGAGGTGGCCCCGAACTTATTCAGTAACTGCCACTTTTTGCTGTCTGGAGATATATTTGTAAACAAGCATTATTTGACAAGTGCTTTTCTCAGCAGGGACTCTTGGCCAATTACTGCTGAACAGCTCTGCATTGAAAATGATTCACCCGCAGTGAATCAAGCTTAATTCATTGAAGCTACAGTCAGTAATGCCCCAGCAAAGTGCTGACAGTTGTCAGCAGTTTGAATTTGAAAAGTCCACTTTCTTGTCTCTGAATGTTTTCTTTACATTTGAGCAAGTGGGGTAGGAGGTTCCTGGAAAAAGAAGCCTAGAAGGGGGAAGTCGGCTAAAATGACTTAAAGACAATGATAAAATTGTAAATATTTTCACTGGAAAGGGACTGAAAGTAAAGTTTGTTTAAGGATATTTTCCCCCCTTGGCTTATAATAGGACCAGACCCATAAAACATATCTAAGGACACAATAGACTTGTAAAACTAAATGGCTTCATTTTGTAGCCCTGTCTTCCTGCTGTAACTCATTTCCTTTTAGATTAACCAGCAGGACCCCACAGAAAAGGACAGTAAAACTGTTCCCTCACCAGGACACTACCCAACAAGAAAAGAGAGCCATTACATCCCTTTGAATCAAAGATTGTTGGAACCAGAAGGGACCATGGAGAGTTTTGGCTTTTTGCTTAATAAACCATGAAGGTTGGGGGTGGGAATCTTGACATTTTAAGCTCTTTCTTGGTATCAGGACGACAGGTAAGATGATTTCATTTCCTTATGTAAAACAAGAGTAAAAATGAATAACAATTCCACTGCTTGCAATATAGTGATTTTTTTTTTTTAAATTTCAACCTCAATACTTTTTCTTTAACATTGACTCTTTTGAAAGCTTATATCCCTCTTCATTTGTTTGTCTGGTAGGTTGGTTGTTTTTATGAATTGGGTATAAACCAGGCCACTGCAAAGGCTATGTATGAACTCTTATCACTGAGCCCAAGTGGTCACATTTTGATCTTTAGAAATGTGCCATTTGGCATATTTATATGTTCACCATACTTCATAAATTGTGAGCACCCAGAGTATATGGCAACAGTACAGAAAACATCAACTGTAAGTGGCTTAGCTCTTTGTAGACAAACATTCCCAAAGCGTTTGGTTCAATATTGTTACTGATACAGAAATGACAGGGATTTGGTATTTGCAACTGCTATGCTGGTTGTTTGACTTTGTCATTTGATTATCTTTTGTTTGGTGAACTTCTTAAGATATTTGCTGGAATGACTAATTAATTTTCCTTTCATCTGAGAAAACCATCCAACATTTTCCTGTAAATATAGAGTATAACAGTATATCATTGTATTAACTGACTGTGGCTATTTTTTTTCTTTTTGTGAGTGAAAAATAATTCTTAAAAAGTAATTATTTAAAAAGCCACTCTTTTCATTTAAATTAGCAAATTTACTTTATTAGCGAGTAGGATGGCCTTCAGTTAGCTAAGGTATTCAGTTATCTGGATATTATTTTCATAGTTTGGAATCTTCTACTACTTTTACAAGAATTTTCATAAAGTATCAGAATTAATTGAAAGATGAATATCAAAATTTACTTATTAGCCACTAAAGTTCCATTATTTCTTTATGTCCCATAAAGAGTAACTATGAGTATAAATAAGCCTGAGAGCTAAACATAAAAGTTGAGACCTTAGGAACTCAGAGCGTTTACGTTGTTAGTTATCTACACTTCAATAGGCACAGAAGAATTTATACTGATGTGCTTGACTAGATAAATACATACTCAGTTGTCCATAAAAATTAATATAATCACTAATATGATTACCACAGTCTTTTATACCATTGAACACAAATAATTCAAAAGACCATTAATATTAAAACATCATATATTCTATTTGTCTTAAAAATAAGTGCAGCATACATGTTCATCTATAGTCTATATAAAGTTAGGTTTCCAAAGAGTTCTAAAGATTGAGGTGATTCATATTTTTTATATACAGTTTACTAATGTTTACACTTAAAGTAACCAACTAAATGTTCTTATTCAATGAGAACCATTACCTGTGTGAAATGTAAGTAAACGATTTCCTGATGCAGTTTATAACAAGTTTTAAAGCATCCTATAGCTTTACTCCTGGAAGAAACTATTTTAAACTTCCTATTATTTTAGTGCTTTTACAAATTGGAAGTTCACCAGTACAGTCTTGCTCAAATCATTGGTCTCATTGAAAAATATTAATACAGAATATAAACTATTTATTTTTACAAAATTGTTTTAAACTTCCAAAGACTTCAAATCATAAGTGTATATGAACTATGAACATATCCCTTTGTTTTTGTGCTTGTGTTTTTAATATTTACTTTCTAAGACTATTAAAACAAGAAAATTAGTTTCTTGTTTTTCAGATGGTTGGGCACTCAGACCAATGAAGCAGATTTTAAACTTTGGGACAGGACAAAATGGACGGCATTGTAAGACTTCTAAGTGTATATTGGGTCATCTCACATTTGATAATTCATCCATTTATTTGTAGGTGAATATTTTAGACTACAATAATAAGATCACTGATGCTGTAGATGTTGCTCTGAAATAGATTAACTAAATCATATTATGAATGGTGTAGACTTTCTTAAGAATTTAAAATAAAAGTACTCGTTTTATTCCTCTCAAGTTTTAAGTCTCAGGCATGAGTATTTATGAGTTTCTTTTTAATGGCAGAAGTTTCATATATAAAGAGATTTATTCAACCCCTTGTTCTTACCACGTCAGATAAATATGTGAATATAATTAAAGTTAATATTAAATGAAAATATGAAATTGAACATTTTAATATAGTTATTTTTGGTGACTTCATGGCAAATAGTTTTAAAATATCTATTTACTTTATTTCTCTGTTATCTAAGATACTACTGCCTGATATTAAGTGCTGCTGCTAGTGCAAAGGCAAATAAAGAAATAAAAATAAAATAACTTTAATATATGGAACAAGTTGAACTGGACTTAGTTGAATATGTCTGCTAATTGATATAGTATGGCTTTTACTTTTCTCAAAGCTCATATTTTTTCATCTCGAACTCCTAATAAGAATCACAGATATCACAGTTATAAAATTTTGAATTAGTAAGAACCATACCGTAAGTCTGTAAAAGTTTTTATGATCTTCAATGGTTACATTATTAACTGATATTCTATTAGTCTGCACTTTTGAAGTTTTCATCTTTAGTGATTTTTCAGAAACCATAAAGAATTGTGTCTGACACACTGGCTGAAAATCTTCTAAAAACCTGTGCACTCGCGTGTGTGTGTGAATTTTGCCTGTAGAGTACCAATTAGTTGTGTTCCATTTAAATAAAACCTAGCAGACTCTGAGTATAATTAAACTTCACTGTAGCTCTGCTTTTCCTATAGGGGGCACAGCCTTTAGTCTCTTATCACCTTATGAGCTACTTTATTAATATCATTTGAATTATTTCTTATACAATGGAGGAACATACAATCCTTTGTTGAATGGGGTCGTATCTAGGTCATGCCTTCTTCCTTCTGTAGCTCTCAGTGACTATTCGTGGTTTTAATCTTTATGCATTCATTTAAGACTGAATAATAACTTTGCTAGGATGTGCTTGAAATTGCCAAAGCATTCATGGAAAGGTTGGAGCAAGGCTGAAAGGAAGAGTGGGGAGCAATTTAAATATGGTATAATAAAAACTCAATAATAAAAGCATTGGAGTCTTTTAAAATCTCTGTTAAAAAGAATATGCCATTCATACTTACACACATATTTTAATTTTTATATTTGATTCACCATGGCTCTGAAGACACAACAGTGTGATGAGAAAAAGGAACTCTTTGGTTCCTATTAGTTCATATATTTAGAATTTATAGTTCTTATATTTCTTTGTGAGATCAATTGTTTAGTTGAGTCATGCATGCCAAACACTTGTAGCATTAGACACACAATAGATGAAGAAAATGGAATTTAAGTGTTTGTGATCTTTCTATTTCATTGGTTGGATTATGGCCCAGACCACCTTCCCCATCAGTTAAGTTTGTCTTCAGTTCTAAGCAAACTGGGCCATAGCTCTCAGCAAATGATTCTGAAAAAACCAGAAAATCCTCAAAGAGCCAAAACCCGAAAGTTGAAATATTTTGCATATGCTCTGTGAGAAATGTTCCTACTTGGAAACATGTTTCAGGCTAAGTATTGCATGATTTGAAGAAAATACAGTCTGTTCTACTCAAAGATGGGGGATCTTTTTTCTTCATAACAATTTCATACTCTTATTTTCATCTGACAAACCTCTAAGCTTCATCCTTTTTCTTTTCTCAGGAAAACAATACAAGTTAAGGGGATCAGAATTCATGCCTGTTGTGCTCAGTTACCCCTCCACCCCCCAACCCCAAATACGTCACAATTTCAAATAGGGTATTAGGAAGACGAGACATTTCTCTTACTTAAAAGGACGAACTCTCTACCTAAATAATAGATTGCACCAAACTCCATTATCAGCTGTTTACTCAATTCATGAACCATAAGTAGAAGAGTTTAAGCGATCTGTCAGCTTTGACTGCCTTCAAAGGTAACTCACTTACTTTCCCTTGGCAGGACAGTCTCAGGATGTGCTAACATCTTCTCTGTGGAAAGACTAACTCAGCAGGTAAATCCAGCTGGCACCAGTTCGACCCCTGCAGTTCCCAGCAGGAGTTTGCCATATAAGCCAAGTTTAGCTTTCATCCAGAGTCCTTCCCTTCTGTAATGGCTACAGAGGTGGGAATGACTTCCCAGTGGACTTTCTTTACATAGAAGGGCTTCAGTGAGGACAGCGTAGAAATGCATAACTCTGCTCCTAAGAGCCAAGCAATCCTTCTGTAGTAGGGAAAACTGAAGACCAGCTCTGCTTGATGGATTTTAATGATCTCTAATTTCAAACCACCATATCTTTGTATTTCTTTTTTTCTTTTTTTTTTCAATCATTCCATTCATTAACCTACCAAATGATATCCCACTTCCTGGTTTCCCCTCCACAACCTGCTCCCATCCCACATCTGTCCTCTACCCCCCCTCCCGCTTTGCCTCTATAAGGGTGCTCTCCCGACCACCCACCCACCTTCTTTCACCCCACTGCTCCATCATTGAGAGGAGATGAGGAAGATGCAACAGAAACAAAATAACTAAATAACTTCTGGTATTTTGAAACCAATTAGTTTTATTGATGGTAATCTCCATCACTTACTACACCTTTTAGCAATTCATTGTAGTTTGTTGTAGTTCAGTTTACTTGTCTATAATAGGGTTGTTATAATGAATTTTACATATTTCATATAACTGTAGCAGGGGAGAAGTGAACAAAGTAAGCTTTTTTTTTAAATTTACATTCCAAATCATTTCCCCTTTCCCGTTTCCTCCCTCCCCGAAAGTCTTATAAGCCCCCTTCCCTCCCTCTTTTCTCCATTCAACCCCCTCTCGTTTCTCTGTCCTGGCGTTCCCCCTACATCCAGTCTTTCCAGGACCAGGGGTCTCTCCTTCCATCTTCTTAGAAATCTATTGATATACGAATTGTGTCTAGGGTATTCCTAGATTCTGGGTTAATATCCCCTTATCAGTGACTGCATACCATGTGTGTTCTTTTGTGATTGGGTTACCTCACTAAGGATGATATTTTCAAGTTCTGACCATTTGCCTAGGAATTTCGTGAATTCATTGTTTTTAATTGCAGAGTAGTATTCCATTGTGTAGATATACCACATCTTCTGAATCCATTCCTCCGTTGAGGGACATCTGGGTTCTTTCCAGCTTCTGGCTATTATAAATAAGGCTGCTATGAACATAGTGGAGCATGTGTCCTTATTGCATGCAGGTAAAGCCTCTGGGTATATGCCCAGGAGTGGTATAGCAGGATCCTCCGGGAGTGTCATGCCCAGTTTTTGGAGGAACCACCAGACTGCTTTCCAGAGTGGTTGTACCAGCTTGCAATTCCACCAGCAGTGGATCAAGGATCTCCACATAAAACCAGACACACTGAAACTAATAGAAAGGAAACTAGGGAAGAACCTTGAACATATGGGCACAGGGGAGAATTTCCTGAACAGAACACCAATAGCTTATGCTCTAAGGTCAAGAATAGACAAATGGGACCTCATTAAATTACAAAGTTTTTGCAAGGCAAAAGACACTGTCAAAAAGACAAAGCGGCAACCAACTAACTGGGAAATGATCTTTACCAACCCTACATCCGACAGAGGGCTAATATCCAATATATACAAAGAACTCAAGAAGTTAAACAACAGAGAGGCAAGTAACCCTATTAAAAAATGGGGTACAGAGCTAAACAAAGAGTTCTCACCTGAAGAATATCTAACGTCTGAGAAGCACCTAAAGAGATGTTCATCATCCTTAGTCATTAGGGAAATGCAAATCAAAACAACCCTGAGATTCCATCTCACACCAGTCAGAATGGCTAAGATCAAAAACACAGGAAACAGCAGTTGTTGGTGAGGATGTGGAGAGCGAAGTAAGCTTTTAATTGACAGAATTCTACACAAAAGAAGATCACAAGAGGGAACAGGAAGCCCAGAAGGGGGGTTAAGTAAATGTTTTCAGTTGCCCATGTATTTGCGTGCTAGATTGAGTCAGGATAAAAGTTAACATGGTCTGAGAAAACTTCCATAAAAAATAAGTAACATAAAATCTTTCTTCCTCTTCCCCCTTCACCTCCCTCCTCCTTTCCCTCTCCCACCCCTCCCCTGCCCTTCTCTTCTTCTTTATCTCTTTGTACTATTTAACAGAAATGTTGATCCTGGCAACCTTTTGATAGTGCCTCATTTGCATAGATGCAGTCACTGTCACTGAGTCCTGGGCTTTAATTTTCATCAGTTTCCTAACTATGATACATCTTGCATGATAGATAAGAATGAGGAACCTTAGAGACCATGACACTGCTGCTCTGCTATGTGCTATGAGATCACAGGAATCAGCCTCTTCTGGGTCCATGCAGTAAGCATGGATATGTCAGAGGTTATTCTTAGAGTTGCTACGAAACAAAACAAGACTGGACCTATACTGCTGAATAGAATTGCTACAGTCCCCTGGCTAAATAACAAATATCAACTCTTCTTTTTCACACACCATGGTATATAGGGTATTAGAGACATTATGTCTCAGTCTCAGGTCATCATCTTCCTTGAGTTAGAATAGGCAATACACAATTCACATATCAAATGATGCTCAATGCAGTAGTGTAGGGGAATTCCAGGACAGGGAAGCAGGAGGGGATGACTGGGGAACAGGGGGAAGGGAGAGGGCTTATGGGAATTTTAGGGAGGGGGGAACCAGGAAAGGGGAAATCATTTGAAATGTAAATAAAGAATATATCTAATAAAAAAAAAGAAAACAAAAGTCTTGTGGTGGGAAGGCGATTTAACAAAAGGAATTGACAAAATGTCCCATGCAGCTGTACAAACAACAAATGAACCACATGTGTCCCAATTCTCTGCTGGGTTTCATTATCTAATGACACATTTGATGATTTGACTAGGAAATAAAGGAAAAGATAAGTACAAGTATCAGGGGTATAAGTGCTGTGTCTTACTTTGACTTACCACAGAGAAACGAAGCTTCTTATCAGCTACACGAAACATCAACAGATATCTGCAAGTATTTTGAACATTTGCTATCATGTTACAGTTTTAGAATAATTCTCATAGATGCCCTGATATGTTACAGATTTTACATTAAAGCATACATATGTAAACCATGAAAATATACATGGTAACTTTGAATACAGTGAGAAGATTATAAAATGAACTGGCTCTCAATTTTGGAAATCCATAGCAGGATAAATGCTTGAAGTTTCTTGATACAGATATCTGATACTCTTGATTCCACTATTAAATACTGTTTTCCATTTTCATTTTCCAGAACACTCCTCTTTTTAGTCACGTGCACATTAAATATATTTCTTGAAAATATAAGTAGTTTTATATATTTCCAGGAAGGTTTTAATACAATTACCAGAAGGCTGTTCTTAGGTACATAGGAGACAATAACAAAACCTAAGAAAGTTTAGAACATATTATGTAGTTGTAACATTACATTACTTGTAAATCTAAAATTGTGTACTCATGAATGTCTATGCCTTATTCACAAATTATAGCTGCTATTCACTTTTGATTTATCATGTGTCATTGCTGTGATTTACATATGTGTTTGTTTTCCTAGAAATGAGCCAAATGAATCCTCATTATCACCATTTTGTTTGTAAGGAAAGTGAGTTAGTGTATAGTTAAATAACATGTCTCACTGCATTTGTGTCAGAGTGGAAATGCCTTCACTGAAACTCAGACACCCTGGCTTCAGCACTAGTCTTATCAAGTCTTTGTGCAAGGGGAAATGTTGCCATCAAATATCCATAGTCATTTCTAACTTGGCCAACCCAGCAGAGTGTTCTATTATAGACAAGGATACATGCAAGCAAAGTGCCTAGGATGATAATAAACGGAATTCTGTAGGCTGTCCTTCCCACATTCACTAATTACTGATAACCACATTGCCAGAATATACTTAATCAGTGCTTGCACATTTTAGACTTGCTTGCTGTTTCCTTCACAGGCCAGTTTCCAGTTTCCACTAGTATCCACCGAGCTCTTTTTTTTTTTTTTAAATCTTTCTCTCCAGCTGAACCCATATGTTCTTTTCCCTATCATCTTTTCTCTGGTGTTTGAGAATATAAAAAATTTAACTGCCATCCCAGACCAATAGTACATTTTAGGTTTATATTTTAATGCCAATAATCTCATTCAGAATCTCTTTTTCAAACAGTGCTACCTATTGTAGAACACCTCTTCAGTTCTACGAGGAACACAAAGCACCTTCCAAAGTTTTAGTCAGCTTGTCACACATTTCCGTTTTCAGGAGGAGTGCCTCATGATAAGAAATAACCCCTGAACATTCAGAGGAAAAAAATGTAGGCAATTTTTGTCTTTACTATAAGCCAACTATCATGCTTTTTCACCCCTTTTATGTGTATATTTAGGTATAATATTTTATAATAATTTTGAAAGTTGTTTGTATTAGGAAAGTGTATCTTTGTCTATGAATCTCATCAAAATACCCTTATGAAAGTATATGTTGCCTATATATTTCATTAAAATACCCCTACTGGTAGGCTACATTAGAGGAATTCATTACTATTATAGAAGGATCTGAATTAAGAAAATATTATTTAATTTAAAATGTTAGATAATATCAAATGCTAGCAATTTTTGCCCAAAACGAGTTCCAAATTATTGATGTGCTATAGAGCAGTAAGGGCACAGACTTGAGATTTTGGTTCAGACTTTTGAAAATGTGAACCTTAGGCAAACCAGACAACTCCAACTCCCCTGCATCTGCCTTTTTGTCTGTAAATAGGAATGTTATCGCTTCTCGGCCTTTTGGCTAAGATCAAGTGTAAATAGGAATGTTATTATAATACAGTTTAGGATTGCGCCGATTGAGTTCATATCTTTGAAGTGCTTTGCAAAAGTGTATGGCTCACAATATGACAGTGTCAAATATTACATATTCAAAAACTTTGGGTTGACATTGTGACATTTGACAAGGCATTAATTAGCGAGTATTGTCTTATTTGTTGAAAATGAAGATGCCGGAAACAAGGTAAATGACTGCAGTTCAATAGCTCAAAGAGTCCTTATTTACTCCTTTGGTAAAACTTTTCAATGAACCTCCAGCAGCCTTAGGTTACAAATCAAACCTTAATTATGAGTACTGTAGTCACTGATTTGCTTCAGGAACATAGCTCCTGTCAATTTCTCATCACTAACCTACAGAAGGAGAGTGATCTCCTCATCCTCAGTGACCTGGATTCTTTGAACACAATTGGTCACACCCAGACCACTGCTAGATTTTTATCCTCAGTTTCTATAGATTGATTTCGCCAAGCTTGAGTTTCCCTTTCCATTCCTGATATGGCATGTCACTTGAAATTATATTTTCACTTGTTTATGCCTTTCTGATGTTTATTAAAAATGGAAACCCTTTGAAAATAAAAGCTAATCTGGGAAGCGTTTCTCTGAAGCTGGATTTCAGTACAAACAGAGACCTAGTGATATCCCAACCAAAACAGTTTAGTTCCAACAAACTGACAGCTGAATGTCTTGTATGTTACATTTCTTTGATGCATCACCGTGGAGAAAGCATTATCTGTCTGGAAGCACATTGAGAGCCAGATCCAAAATGCAATTCTCCATCTGGAACACCAGGGAAGTACATTGTACTCTATAAAACCATGTTTGATGAATGCGTACTATGAAGTAAATTCTTTAAGTGACTTAAAGCTACTATTTTTAACAGCAATTTCTTTCACCATCCTATTCTATCCTTGAGGAAGCCAATATAACTGTTTTCTTAAAGTCGTAATTAAGAGAACTTAGAATTGGTTTTATAAAGCCTTTAGTAAATTGAAAAGTTACAAGCTGAAATATTGTATAATTCCCCAAGCAAAGTAAGCCAATACCAACACATAGGCTATCAGAAACATTCACTTTATATTTATAAAATGTTTAACAAAGATGAAATATCTACTGATTATCCTGCATATTAGGAATGTTTTTATGTATATTATGATTAATATTTTGTGATGGAATCAAGTACTGTTTTATTTTTGTCATTTCCCTATGGCAACCAGTTAGCATTCATACCATTTGACCCACTTTATACTTTTTTTCTACTCAAAGTAAGACAAACTTTCATAAAAATAATTAATACAAATCATCTGTTTGTAATTTCAGGAAACGGAAGAAATCACTTTTTCTTTATTTTGCTTCCTGAGTATATTCATGCTTACAGACTTCATGAAGCACTTCAGATTTATAGCATCATGGCAATTCTTAATATTAAATGGAAAATGTCAAGAAAATGTGTGCCAACCATCATGCGTATAAAATAGCATTGAAGCACTAGCTTACGTGTGAAATAGTTTTGGTAGTTTATGAGAGCTTCCAGAGAACACAGCATTTTTATTTCCTGTAAAATGAGAACAACTATATAAAATGTTAGATAACTTTTATTTTACTAACTTGTATAATTATTTAAAGTGAATCCTTTTATAGGCAGAAAAGGTGAAAATACTGCTGTAAAGACTTATTGTATGATCTCCCTTAACTCTCAAGCTATCCCAAGTCAACTGATGTTTTCAATATAGAGGAAAGTTGATTTTGGCATAGTTCAATGATTTGTAATAGGTCAGAGAGCACTTCATTTGGCAAAACGTCAGTGTCCAAGTTACTTAAGCTCTTGTCTCTACCAACTTAGCCACATACTGCATTCCTCGAACTGTTACCATTATGATGTTTATTTTATTTATGCTAATACTTTTTTTGACATTTATAGTTTTTCTTGTTTCTTAGATATATTCTTTATTTACATTTCAAATGATTTCCCCTTTCCTGGTCCCCCCCCAAAAGTCCCATAAGCCCTCTTCCCTCCCCCTGTTGCCCAATCAACCCCCTCCCACTTCCCTGTCCTGATATTCCCCTACACTGCTGCATTGAGCCTTTCCAGGACCAGGGGCCTCTCCTTCCTTCTTCTTGCACATCATTTGATATGTGAATTGTGTCTTGGGTATTCTGAGCTTCTGGGACAATATCCACTTATCAGTGATTGCATACCATGTGTGTTCTTTTGTGATTGGGTTACCTCACTTAGCATGATATTTTCCAGTTCCAACCTTTTGTCCAAGAATTTCACGAATTCATTGTTTTTAATGGCTGAATAGTACTTCATTGTGTAGATATACCACATTTTCTGTATCCATTCCTCCACTGAGGGACATCTGGGTTCTTTCCAGCTTCTGGCTATTATAAATAAGGCTGCTATGAACATAGTGGAGCATGTGTCCTTATTGCATGCAGGGGAAGCCTCTGGGTATATGCCCAGGAGTGTTATAACAGGATCTTCTGGGAGTGTCATGCCCAGTTTTCTGAGGAACCGCCAGATTGTTTTCCAGAGTGGTTTTACCAGCTTGCAATCTCACCAGCAGTGGAGGAGTGTTCCTCTTTCTTCACATCCTTGCCAGCACCTGCTGTTTCCTGTGTTTTTGATCTTAGCCATTCTGACTGGTGTGAGGTGAAATCTCAGGGTTGTTTTGATTTGCATTTCCCTGTTGACTAAGGATGTTGAACATTTCTTTCTTTCTTTTCTTTTCTTTTTTTTTTTTTTTTTTGAGGAGGAAAGGGTTTATTCAGCTTATACTTCCACATTGCTGTTCATCACCAAAGGAAGTCAGGACTGGCACTCAAGCAGGTCAGGAAACAGGAACTGATGCAGAGGTCATGGAGGGATGTTTCTTACTGACTTGCTTCCCCTGGCTTGCTCAGCTTGCTTTCTTATAGAACCAAGGACTACCAGCCCAGGGATGGCACCACCCACAATGGACCCTCCTGCCTTAATCACTAATTGAGAAAATGTCCCACAGTTGGATCTCATGGAGACACTTCCTCACCTGAAGCTCCTTTCTCTGTGATAACTCCAGCCTGTGTCAAGTTGACACACAAAGCCAGGATACAATTGACACCTTGTCAACTTCACACACAAACGCATCACTATTAAGCCTCAACCCTTACTTTCTTATTCATCCCTAAGATCTAAATAACTTTAAAAGTCCCACAGTCTTTACATATTAAAAATTTAATCCCTTTAAAATGTCCAATATCTTTTTTTTTTGGTTTTTTTTTTATTTTATTTTTTTAATTTACATTCCAAATCACTTCCCCTTTCCCGTTTCATGATCTTCCGGGCTCCTCCAAGGGCTTGGGTCACTTCTCCAGCTCTGCCCTTTGTAGCACACACCTTGTCTTCTAGGCTCCAGCTGCCTGTACTCCACTGCTGTTGCTGTTCTTGGTGGTCATCTCATGGCACTGGCATCTCCAAAACACTGCTGTCTTCTGCTTTAGCTAGGCATCACCAATAGCCTTTCATAGGCTCTTTTCATGGTGCCAAGCCTCAACTCCTTTGCATGGCCCCTTCAGTCTTGGGCCATCAATTGCAACTAAGGTTGCACCTTCTGCAATAGCCTTCCTTGGCCTCTCACAGTGCCAAGCCTCAGCTGCTCTTCATGACCACTTCATGCCTTCAAAACCAGTACTACCTGGGTGACCCTTACACATTAACAAGTTAAGCAAAAGCACAACGTACAACCTTGGCTATCTCTGGAACACAGCCTCTGTGCTTTCACAAAACACTTCCCAGAAGATTTCACCTCAGTGATGCTGATCTCTTTTTAATCACCACTAATTTCTTTTTTTTTCTTTTTTTTCCTTTTTTTTAATTTTATTTTATTTTCTAAGTTTTTTTTTATTTACATTCAAAATCATTTCCCCTTTCCCGTTTCCTCCCTCCCCGAAAGTCCCATAAGCCCTCTTCCCTCCCACTTTTCCCCACTCAACCCCCTCTCGCTTCTCTGTCCTGGCATTCCTCTACATCCAGTCTTTAGGTGCTTCTCAGCCATTCGATATTCCTCAGGTGAAAATTCTTTGTTTATGCTAATACTTTTCAAGGAAGGAACTATAGTTTAGAAAAAACATGTCCTTCAGAAAACATCAATACCCAGAAGACTAAAGTGAATACTTATGTAAAGAAGCATGGAAATTTCAAAGTGAGAAAGTATGACTACTGAGACCCTTCCACAGAAATTTAAGTTTAGATCTTCACTTACATGGGATTCATTTCCTTATAGAAAATCTGTCATTTCATCAGGAAGCTAACTTATTTCTGATTCTGGGGTTTCAAAGATGATAATCGCAATGGTACTTTTGTTGGGTATAATGAAGGACAACATGCATAGTCATCTTTAGCATCAAAATACGTGAGCCATTTTTCAAGGATATAATTCTTTGTCTTCTACCTTCTACTTTTCTTCCTCTTCTTCTGCCTCCTCCTATTTCTTTCCCTTTCCCTTTTCTCTCTCTCTTTTTGTTTTCCCCTTCCTGAATCTTTTCTTCTTACTACACTTCCTCTCCTTCTACTTCTTATCTTTATACTATTTTATGCAGAAACATTCATTGAAAATAATTCACTATAAAACATAGGCTTCTAGTTACTTATTGAATCTACATTCAATGTGTATGTGTGTGTGTGTGTGTCTGTGTGACTGTGTGTCTGTGTGTGTGTTTTCATTTTCCTTTTCTTTACCTGAATAAGCATCTAAGATTTCTTCTTTGAAGTCCATGGTCTTTGTTTGCAGGCTAGGAAAAGGACTGCTGTATAAAAGACAGTATGATAGCATATCAATTTATAGATTTCTAAATATGCAAATAAATTAAACTGTAATGTATAGTGTAGACCACTTTAAACCAATGTTTTCTCACCCAGAGGTGTCTATCAGAGCCAAAATAAGAACACTATTAAATGTATTATTCTTGAGTGCCAAAAATCACCAGGTCAAATTCATTAAAACATTTCTACTGAAAAATGCATAACCCAATAATTGATAATGTCAGAACATTTGTACCAATTATTTTACATTTTAACAGAACTTTGCTTTTAAAAGGTGTCTACAAAATAAGATATGTGGATTAGAATTTTGCCAAACTGTAATGATACACATATCAAGATCAGTTGTTGTTTTAGAAGTCCCTGAAGTTTGATATCACCATCCCAATTCAATTGTAGAGCAGGAAGGTTCATCTTGTTGAACTAAGTCATAGCACCCTTCCCATGCGGCCCACTGTTAGTTTAGCATAGACATCTTATAATGTGTAGGGATGTGCTTTCTAGAAGTCTTCACTGCTCTAGGTCTCACCTTCATAATGGTGCTTTTAGAAAGACCCAAGGTATTTACATTTTTAAAACCTTACTATGGATTCCAATGTGAAAAGTCTGTATTAATTTTGGTTGATTAGAACAATCTCTAGGGATGAACTAGGAAAATATTTTGTTTTAACTAATCAGTTCAGAGGTATTGGTCATGATTGATTGACCGTATAATTTTGGTGCTATGCTGAAGTGGCGTATTATCCTATCTCACAGCAATGACTAGAATCCTACAGTATTAGTTGCATTTTGTTGTTGCTTTTATTGTTGTTGTTGACATGACCCAAAACATAACTGTAGAAGCAAGGAAATAATTATTTGAACCACAGTTTGTCATATAAGAGTTCATAGCCAAAAATCAAAAAAAGTGAATGCTGGTTCTCAGTTCACTTTCTCCTTAATATGCAATCTAGGGCCTCAGCTCATGGGAGAATGTCACTGACATTCAGGGTGTGGCCACTCACCCCTAGTTATACCTTTCGTGAAATACAGTCATGAAAAATGGTGGACTGTTTCCACGGTAATTCTAAATCCAGTTACGTTCACAGTGAAGTTCTATTACAGCTGTCTTAGTATTTTAAAGGCTTGAAGAGACACAGTGATTATGGCAAGCAACTCTTATAAAGGAAAGCACACTGAGCATGGGTTGAGCACCCAAAACCTAAAAGACCATAGCCAGTGATGCTCACCTACACCAACAAGATCACACCTTTTAATAACAACACCTCACCTACACCAACAAGACCACACCTTTTAATAACAACACCTCTTATGAGCCTGTGGAAGCCAATTCTTCTCACACCACCACATTCCACTCCAAGGTCCCCATATACTTGTAGTCACACCATAATGCAAAAAGCATTTAGTCCAACTTCAAAATTCTCCATAGTCTCTAACAGTCTGAAAATTGTTTAAAAGTCCAAATTTCAAAGTCTTCTCTGAAATTCATGCAATCTCTTAACTGTAATCCCCTGTAAAAATCAATCTGAAAAAACAGATCACATGCTTCCAGCATATAATGGCACAGGTCATATATTACAATTCTGAAAGGGAGCACAGTGAGGAAATACAGGCCAAAAACAGGACCATATCCATCTTGGCAAACTCCAAACACTGTATTTCCATGTATAATGTCAAAACACTGTTCAGATTTCCAACTCCTTTTATCTTCATTGACTGCAATGCACTTCTTTCTCTTGGGCTATTTCTAATCCCTGTTTGCAGATTCTCTTGGCAGGTATCACATGACACTGGTATCTCCAACATCTTGAGATCTCTAAGGCAATTCAAACTTCCCCTCCACAGTATCATACAATGGCCTCTCTAGGCCTCCATATGCTTTCCCTCAGTAGCTTCCTTAGCTCTAGAGTGAGATTCCATAACTACTTTTCTTGGATCCTTAACTCTGAACTCAGAACCACAGGGCTGAAGCTGACAAGTTCTGCTGTTTGATGTAGCTGCAACTTGACCCCCACATTCAATTATATCTTCACCCACTTTCTATTTTCAGTGGTTTCCTTCACTGCTTCAGATTGTCTCTCCTGAAACTGAATCTATATTGACCAGGTTGGCCTCAAACTTAGAGATCAGACTTAATTCTTTGCCTCCAGAGTTCTGAGATTAAAGTTATGCATCACCACATATGTTCTAAGCTTTTCTTTAATTCTCTTTCATGAATTGGAAGCTTAGATGGGTGGAATCTTGCCCTGAGGTCACCACTCCCATCTAAAATCAGGATTTTCTTTAATCTGTTTATTTTCTTGAACACAGAATTTAACTCCATTCCACTTCCTGGTTCCCATTTCTCCTCAAAATACACATTTTGTAACTTTGCTTGTATAGTCTGCTCCATTTCATTGTAGATCTCCTTAAGCATGGCCACTAAAAACAACATGTCACAACCCACACTAGGGTATTCTGAAATCTGTTCTGCAAATGCAATTAATCCAAAACTCTTCAATTTAGTCTCAGGCAGACTTGTTTGATCAGGGCAGAAAGCACAATCATTCCTCATGAAAATATCTGAATAGTCTCTAAGCTACATACTAACATTCTTCTCCTCTGAAATCTCTTTAATCAAGCCCCCCCACCACCCTACCCCCCCCACCCCCGCTCAGCACCACTGTCTTCCATGTTCTTACTAGGATGGTCCATTAAACCCTACTTAAAGTATGCAAAGTATGCATTACACAAAACAAAAGCACAGTCAGGCCTAGCACAGTAATACACCATTCCTGGTACAATTTCTGTGTTAGTTAGGGTTTAATGCTGTGAAGAGGCACCATGACCAGAGCAACTCTTATAAGGAAGAACAGTTAATTGGGGCTATCTTACAGTTCAGAGGTCAATTAGTCCATTATTTTCATTGCTGGAAGCATTGCAAGATGCAGGCAAACATGGTACTAGAGAAGGAGCTGAGAGTTCTACATTCAGATCATCAGGAAGCAGGAAGCAACTTCTACACTGATTGTGACTTAAGCGTCTGAGACCCCAAAGCCCACCACAGTAGCAAACTTCTTCCACCACTTCCTAGTAGTGCCACTTTCTAAGGGTCTATGGGGGGCCATTTTTATTAAAACTACCACAACAACCTTTTCCTTATGAACAAACTTGTGATGACCAGAATAACTCCCACTTATTTCCATCTCTTATTTCTACCACTTTCCAATATTGATAGGCTATAAGCCTTAAATATATGTATTTTACAAGACATTTTAAATCTAAATTATAGGAAGGGATAGAGAGCAAGAGAAAAGGAGGGAGGGAGAGTGAGAGAATATGAGGAGAAACATAAGAGCACTGCTCAGTATAAATGGTTTTTTACTGATATCATACTAAACAATATGAAAATACTTTAAAGATAAATAGGATGTACTATTATGAAACAATATTTACATAAGAGAATAGTACAGAAGAAAATGTATATTCTAATTAAAGTATCTAATTAAAGAGTTGTAGTCAATAAATATTTTCAGATTGATACTCAAAATATATAGATTAATATTTTTCATTATCTTTTAAAATAATATTCAATGTATTTGAAGTAAATTTATGTTATAAGTGACAAATAATGTCAAGGACATTAGGGACTATTGATGGGTCCAGAACAATGCTCTCACATATGTGACATCCACACATATGAGTTTTATTCACACTGACACACATATACACATGAATAAAAGTAAAATAAAAAGGAAATAAATACTAAGCCAAATAAACACTAACTACACAAACTATGCCCATGTTTTGGTGACAACTTCTTTATTAATATAAACTCAGATACAATCGTCATTTATACCACCTTGGAACCTGGAATGATAGTAATTATTCAGATTATTTTGAAACTTGATACATTTTAATAAATAAAGAAGGAGGGATAATTAGGTACCGACACAAGGAGTTATTCAAAGCAAAGAACCATCTTGTGTATATCATCCATTTTATTTTAATCATTTTTATATCTCTCTGAGTTTTAAAAATAAAGTATACACGAACAGATACTAACTCAAGTTTTTCTCAATTCAGGTGCTTCAAGTATAACAGATATTTAAATTGGACATTAAGGAAAGAACGTCTGCTATTTTGTTGCTTACTCTTCTATTTTATGCAGCTTAAAACTTGACTAGCTGTCATCAATTTTGTAGGATACTGTAACTCTCTAGCATGGGAAATTACAGTGTGCTCTGCTTAAATGAATACATTTGAAATTTTCAACTTGTTAAAAATGTATGTCTCTTGTGTATGTAGGTTCATGCACATTTGTGTGGGTGCATGTATCTGTACATACATGGAGTATAGTGAACAACCTATGTACCATTCCTGGGAAGGCTGTATATCTCCTTTGAAACAATGCCTCTTGCTGCATTAAAGAATGCTGGTTAGCTATGTCCCATAGATTCATCTTTCTCCTCCTTCCCCAGCATTGGGGTACAAGACATTATGACTGATAAGTTTGTTAGAGTCCTGTGGATTGAACTCAGGTCCTCATGCTTGCAAGGTAGGTGGCTTACTAACTCCTCCACCCAGTTCCTAATTTTCATCTTGCATATACTATGTTAAGGATATTATTATAAATGCTGGTCTCTGTAACATAGTATTTATAACTCATTAATTTAATAAAACTTATTGACACAGGAAACAATTACTTAGACGTTTGAACCTTTCTATTCAGCAAGTTAACCAGTAGATCAGATTCAGTGGAGAAGTAAGAAGAAAAAGCCTTTGATTAGATAACTCAGATTTAGATTACAGCTATGTGCTTATATTAGTTTTGGGACCTTGGGCCATTGGCCTGTTTAACTTCTCTCAGCTTCAATTTCCTTATCTGTAAAATGAGAAACATAACATACCAAAAGATCAGTGTTAAGATTAAGTGATAAAATGTAAGTCCAGACACATATAATTTTATTAGTTTCAATCGCTGATGTTATAGACATGAGAATTGAGTCTTTGAAACTAAAAAAACCATGTCCTCGAGGTTATATGGCAACCAAACCAAAACTCTAAGAATAATGAACATTATCTGTTTCATGAAGCATTCTTTAATTTAATTGTGAAGAAACATATTTATTTCAAGCAGTGTGGACTTGCAAAATTTTGTTTCTGAAAGGAATACTTTCATATTACAGCTTTACTCACAGTCTTGTAGAACAAAGTATTTGCTTGGGAAGCATATTCGGTGAGAGTCTTCTTGACCTCTTATGTCATGCAAGGCTGACATTTCTCTCTAAGATGAAAACAGAATAAGAGATTTCCCATGTTTAGTTACCATAGCTGACAAGGTAGTCACCAAGACCATACGGTGCTGCTCTTTTATACAGCGTGTCCTGGAAAGGTAGCAGATTGTTCATTACTCATAATCTAGCTGTCAGTGGATTTCTGTGTTAGATTTGCTTAAACACTCTGTACGGACTCGCCAGTAGATGTGAACTGTGAATCATTCTCTTTCTTTCCATCTCATTGGGTTGACACTTTCAGAGTTCATTATTAATTCAAAATCTTTAGAATGTGTTTCTGACTAAAATTCATTCCATCATTGGGGTTGTGTTTTGTGTGTGTGTGTGTGTGTGTGTGTAAATATTGCTCAATAAGTTTGAAAATCAGCAGGAATATTTCCTTTATTAATGATAAACATATTTTCTCAAAAGCAATAAAAATGAAAAACAAGGGACTGGTGAGATAGCTCAGTTGGTAACAGCATATTATTTTGTCAGGACCTGAATTTGGTTCCCAGCATCCATGTTGGGTGTCTCACAAGCACCTGTAATTTGGGTTCTAGGGAATCTCATTGCTTTTTCTGCTTTCTGTGTACATTAGTCAGAAATCACTAGAGAAAGAAAATGGGAAGAATGAATATATAATGAATATATATGAATATATATGGATATGTGTATATAATATTCATATATATATATATATATATATATATAATTTATTAACTTGATTTACAGGCTGTAGTACAACTATCTTAACATTCACTTTTTCCTGAATAAAAACTCTAAGAAACAATTAGTTTTATGTCCATGAACCTGAATATCTCAACTGGTCTTCAGTATATGCCAGCATTCTCCACAAGTAAGATCTTATACTATGAAGGAATGAATTTGGCAACAAGAGTGAAAGCAAAAGGCAAAGATCAGGGCCTTCCTTCTTCCATGTTCTTTATGTTGGCAGCTACCAGAAAGTGTGGCTCAGATTTAAGATAGATATTCCCACCTCAAAAGAGTCAGATTTAGGATCTGTTCCCACATTAAATATTTTAATAAAGAAAAATGCATCACAAGTATATCTAGCTGTTTCAGTTTTCTGTTTTTGTTAATTGTCTATGTAGTCAAGTTGACAACAGAGAATAGCCATCACACTGTGGCACCTGTACACATGTGGTACACACACAGACATACATAAAATATATACATGTAAGTAGAAATACACAAAAATCTACAAAATTAGTAACAATAAAAATCTTTTGAAACAAGAAGACTGACTACCTTCTGTCAACAGTTACATGATTGATTATATTGATTACATATACTACAATCAAAAGAAAAACAAGTTATTTTTAATTAGATAATGTGTCAAATTTGAATGAGGTTTTTATAATCCTGACTTTCATTGAGTTTGCTGTGTAATCATTGAAACATTATTAAAAAAAAAAACAAACTTCGAAGATGAATATGTGGGGGTCAGGTGAATCCGGAGTGAAAGCAGTAAGAATTCTGTGAAAAGAATTTTGTAGGAATCAAAAAACATGGCAAGAAAACCAGATTCTAGAAGCCAAAGAAGAACTTGCCTTCAAGCTCTGACAACTGGAAGTTCTAGCAGTTGAAATACCCTCTTTTGCCTGAAACAACCATTATGTTATCTACCAAGGTTAAGCAATAAAATTGATTTTTCTAGTATAAAAACAAGTCCTAAGAGAAAGGAATTTCAAGTTTAAATGCATTAGCATGGTTATGATGTAATTTGGAACTTACTCTCTATCTCTTTGTTCTGCCAACCCTATTCTGCAGGCTTTGCTTTCCTACTGCTTGCCTCATGCTCTTTAGGTGTCTGGTTCAAAAAATATATGGCCAATCCAAGACAGTTAGAAGTGGTATTTGGTCTTGTTGCTTTGTTGCTTAAAAATAGTTTCAAAAATTCCCTTTCCTTGCAGAATCCCTTCACAGCTCATTGAACAGAACTGATTTAAAAGTAGGACCTCAGTAATGGAACTGAAATTAGTTCCAATTCCTATAGGATTTTGACAGACTAGCTACAGTGTCACATGAAACAGAGCCTGCCATCAAAGAGAGTTATCAAGAATGTGTGTGGAATGTGTGGTATTTGTTCAATCACTCAGTGTGGTGGTAAAGGTAAAGAAAGAGAAGGATAACTCTGGTCTCTGGGTGTCTTAGTTCTATTTGACTAATGTAGGGAAAATGAGAGGCAAATGGGTTTGTGTAGTTGTTTTGTTCTGCTTGGGTAGAATATTGGGTATTCTATTCTGTGGGTTAGATATGCACTGGAATGTAGTGCTGGAGCTGACAAAACAGTTGAGCCTTCTATAATAAGATTGATAATGAAATCACAGATATAACATTCACTGGAAGAAAATTCAGGTTTAATTTAAATACATTTATTTACAATGCTTTGCAGACCAAGGGAGTACAATAGAGGAATGAGAAATAAGTTAGCACAGTTACATAAATATAATTTTGATAAATATATCGATATCATAGCAAGAAAACAACCTATTCAGTAGATGATGCTGGGAAAAGTGGGTATTCATCTACAGCAGAAATTAGGCCCAAATGTCTAATCCTGCAAAAAATGAAAGGTCTAAGTAGATCAACAACCTTAGTATGAAATGTAAAATGCTGAAACTGCTGGGTATAAGCATCTGGAGCGTGGTTCAGGACATAGACACACTCAAGCATTTTAAGAAGAAAACCAATGTCACAGGCTATAGCCAAGCATTGCTAAATGGGAGATTACATAAAATCAAAAATTTGTTCAAAAAAAGAGGAATTAATCAATAGAATGAATGGACAATGTTTAGGATGAGAGGGAAAAACAAAACAAAACAAAAGAGTGATTTCCCAGACTTCGATTCACAAATAAAATATATAAATAACTGCAAATATTTAAACACAAAAATTCTCTGGTAAATCAATAAATGGGCCAATAAATTGAATAGATCATCTTCAGAAGAATAACTACAGTTGTCCAATAAATAAATAAGTAGATTGATAAATAGATTATAGATAGATAGATAATAGATAGATGATAGATAGATAGATAGATAGATAGATAGATAGATAGATAGATAGATAGATAGATAGATAGATATTTCTAAAAGCATTAAACATCCATAGTCAAGTAAATGAACAGTAAACTAATTTATAATTTAGTCTTATCCTAGTTAGAATGACTGGTAATGTTAGAAAGGATTATTTAACAGAAAAATTTGTCCCTATTAATAGAAGTGCAAGCAAACACATCTGCACTGGAAATTGGCGTGGATGTTCCTCTCAAACAAACAGCAACAAATAACAACTAAAAAGAAGATCTCATACATGATACACCTCTATCACTCTTGCACAAATACCCAGAGGACTCTATGCCCCAACACAGATATATTTGCACATCCATGCTTATTGCTGTTATTTTCACACTAGGGGGTAATGGAATCATCCTAGTTGTTCACTAAAATAGATTGTGATTGTGAAAATATGGCACACATAATTTGTGATGCTGTATTATAATACTATACAAATGAATAATATTAGAAATAGTCTACTAATTGAGTTAAGCTGGTGTCTGAAAGAAAAATACTGCATGTTCTACTGTATTAGTAGATCCTAGCTTCTAATTTTTAAGTATGTGGAAAAATAACAAGAGATTCTTAAATTAAAATGGCTGCAGAATAAGGGGAAATGAAGCTTTAATGAAGGCAGGTGTGGCAGGGAATAGAACATTTAATAAAAATCTGGAAATGGGAATCCCAGGTAGGACAAAGTTGAAGGTACCTGTTAGAGACACAGAGACCAGAAAGAGAATACATTGTTCTGAAAATAGTATCAGGTAAAACTAAATATATATTTACATGATGTAAAGAAATCTTCTATTACATGTGCTAACTAAAAAATGAGCATATAAATGAATTTAGGAATATTTTTATTGAAAAAGGAAGTAAAAATATTTTATGATAAAATTAAAAATTTACATGGAAAATGTTTCTGACAAAATTGAAGAAGTATATAGGAAAACACATTAAGATTGACAATTTTCATGGAAAATTAAAGAGTAAAATGGTAGAAAAAACATTGCTAAATTAATTGAAAAAGGAAGTAGAAACATTGTATGATAGAATTTAATATTTACATGGAAAATATTTCTAATAAAATTGTAGAAAAATATAAAATAACATTAAAATTGAAGATTATCATGGAAAATTGCAGATAAAATGGTAGGCATAAAAATATTTCAAAGTTGATTGAAAGTGCAATTATAAACATTTTCTGATAAAACTGAAAATCTACAAGGAAAATATTTCTGATAAAAATCAAGAAATATATATAAAAACATGTTAAAATTGCCTACTTCATGGAAAATTGTACAGATGAAATGGTAGGCATAAAAATATTCCTAAATTGATTGAAAGTAGAATTATGAATATTTTCTGATAAAACTGAAGATCTACAAGGAAAATATTTTTGATAAAATTCAAGAAATATATAGAAAAACACATTAAAATTGACTATTTCATAGAAAATTATACAGATAAAATGGTAGACATAAAAAACATTACTAAATTGATTGAAAGAGGAATTACAAACATTTTCTGATAAAATTGAAGATTTACATGAAAAATATTTTTGTTAGTCTGTTTTTTGTTGAGGAATTGAATCCATTGATGTTAAAAGATAGTAAGGAATAGTGATTGTTGCTTCCTGTTATTTTTGATGTTATTTTTATGTTTGTGTGGTTATTTTCTTTTGGCTTTCTTGGAAGAAGATTACTTTCTTGCTTTTTCTAGGGTAGAGGTTCCCTCCTTGTGTTGGTGTTTTCCATCTATTATCCTTTGTAGTGCTGGATTTGTAAATTTGGTTTTATCATTGAATACCTTGGTTTCTCCATCTATGGTGGTTGAGAATTTTGCTGGGTATAGTAGTTTGGGCTGGCATTTGTGTTCTCTTAGGGTCTGTATGAGATCTGCCCAGGGTCTTCTAGCTTTCATCGTCTCAGACCAGAAGTCTGGAGTAATTCTGATAGGCCTGCCTTTATAGGTTACTTGACCTTTTTCCCTTACTGCTTTTAATATTCTTTCTTTGTTTAGTGCATTTGATGTTTTCATTATTATGTGCCGGGAGGACTTTCTGGTCTGGTCCAATCTGTTTGGAGTTCTGTAGGCTTCTTGCATGCTCATGGGCATCTCTTTCTTTAAGTGAGGGAAGTTTACTGCTATAATTTTGTCAAAGATATTTACTGGCCTTTTAAGTTGGAAATCTCTCTCTCTTCTATACCAATAATCCTTAGGTTTAGTCTTCTCATTGTGTACTGGATTTCCTGGATGTTTTGGGTTAGGAGCTTTTTGCATTAGTGTTCATTGTCTGTCACTAAGACCTCATGTATTGTGCCATGCTTTTTTACTCCTTGTTTCCATGATGCAGTTCTGGACAGAACATTAGTGTTCTTGTGGAACATGTGGAAGAATTTCTAAGATGAGTATATAAAAGAGATTATATAAGTTGTGTTGCACAGCCTCTTCCATAGATCAATAAATACCTTGTTTGCTTATATTATTTTTGTGTGGATGAGAAGCTTAGACTTAGAGAAGAGATGAGCTCTCTTGCATTCATTATCCATGAAATTTTCTACTGTTATGAGTTTCTGTCTTTAAGTCAAATATATCAGAAATCTATGTAATATTCCTCAACCTGTAACCCAATTTACAAATTTAATATTCCAATGAGAAACATATGTCTCTTAGTTTTTACTCATGTTTGTTCGCTGTTCATTGTCCCCTAAAGCAGTTGACAAACTGTAAAGTCAAGCCTTGAAGCCAGAAATCCTATATTTGCTGAATGTATCCGTGGAGAGAGGACTGTACAGCTGTGTCTACGTGGTTTGCTCCCACAAATTCGTTAAAAAATTGACCTTTTTTTGAAAGCTTCACGTAGCAGTAGATATCTGACTGGTATTATAATTGTTTGCTAATGTGAGCACCAGGAAAGGAAAGCAATAGTAACAGAGTACAGATATACCTTCTTACACCGGATTCCCTTGTTGTCTTCAAGGATCATATTTTTTTTTTTTTTTGCCATAGGTAGATGGTGACAATATCAAAGATGCTTCATTGGTCATTTGACAGTTCAATGACTGAAAATACGTTCATTCCTGTGTGCTTTTGCCCTCAATATGCAGTACATTTTTGTGGTCTTAATGACTCCTCTTAGCAATATGTTGAAGAAAATGAAGTAGCACCATAAGGTACCTAATAAGTTACGGGTGTTTGAAATTTATAACTAAAAATATTGTATTTGCTTTTTTATGGTATTCTTATTTATATCTGGTGCTACCATGTGTGCAGTATTTTTGTTCTTGGATCTGTTAATCCCATCAAAAACAAATTTGTGATTCTCTCTTTTTATTAAAATAATTTATTTATGGACTTTTCTAGTTACATAAAGTATTGAGATTATTTGAATGGGTTATTTTGACATTAAAACATATTTGTGATATTTTAGATTTAGTTTCTGCTCAAATCTATTTTTGGCCAAAACTTACATGATATTTGCTGATTAAAAATTTTCCAGATAGATTGCTTAGCATTTATGATTTCATGCTAGTTTTGTAGAAGACACAAGTTAAATTCTCTGCACCCATGTCAAACTCACAATAGTGTGTCATTCCCTCTTTTGTCCTCCATGGGCACTACACTGACATGTCACACACACACACACACACACACACACACACACACACACACACAAATGAAAGTAATAATCTTTTTTAAAAAAGACTTTAAGATTTACTACATGAGTTAGTTATTTTCCTTTCATACATTGACTAAGAAATTGCAATAGATTACATACTCATTGATCTCTGTGGGCTTATTTTTCCCGAAGGAATCATTCCTTTATTACTGATTAGCTAACCAATCAGCCCATCTTTCTTATAATTATATGATTAATAATTGATTGAGAAAATGACCTTGAAGGCCTTTATTCAGTTCCATTGTGTGACTTCATTTTAAAACATAAATAACAAAATAAAAACATTTTCCACAAAATATCAGATATTTAATTAATGCTTTCCAGAGTAAGTGTGGTATCAAACATTTCCTCTAATTATATTCATTAGTGGCTTCTTTCAGACAAGTTTTAATTAAGTTGTACAATGAAGATCAATACTCATTGCGTATTCATTGTAATTTACTACACGCATATATACTGTTCAGAACAATTTAATTACTGTAATTGTAGCAAAGAAGACATGTAGAAATTGCACTCTATTACTGCCAATCCACTCTTTAATAAACTTGTTAAAGTCATTGGGAAATTATCTTCTCTCAAATTCATATTTGGATGTACCCTGTCTACCTTTAAATTGTTTTTAATACTGATTTATAAAATGTTTCATACATATATATACATATATATATGGAAATAGAGACATTAATGACATTACTGAGAGTGTTTTTTCTGTATTCCATCATAAATACTGAGAAACAATTGAAGTGTAAATAGGAATATCGATAATTGCACCAATTTAGTGAAAAATAGTCTAAGGGAATTACATGGGTAGATTATTCTATTTTATTTCTGTAAATTAGACTCCTATTGCTTAAACTTTATACTTTTACATAAGGATGTATTTTTGTTATATAAGGGAAGCTTCCAAATATAGAGACTTCTGTTAAAGGATATTCTTCCAGTAGCACTTATGAAAAGAAATGTAAAGAAGAAAAGCTGTGGGCTGGAGAGTTGGCTCAGCACTTAAGAGCACTGATTGCTCGTCCGAAGGTCCTGAGTTCAAATCCCAGCAACCACATGGTGGCTCACAACCATCTCTACAGCTGCAGTGTATTCATATACATAAAATAAATAAGTAAAAAAAAAGAAGAAAAGTTGTGGTAATATCAGTACATAAATGTCGGAGCATCTCTACCTTGGAACAAGTAAAACATTGATGAGATAATTGTTTCATGGAGTTCTTTGTTATGTATAGGGAAATGATTAGCCATATGCTTGGCTTTTTTTCAACTTCAATAGCAAAAAGATAAAAAAAATGAAAAAAGAGAGAAGAGAAAAGACTAGACAACTCTGGACATCATCAGAGATAGTGGATGCGAACTACTGTTGAATGCTAATTGAGACATGCCCTCTGGATCAGTTCCTTGACAAGATGATTCATTCCTAAGGCATACAACTGTTGAATATTTGACCCTAGAAAGACTTGTAGGCTTGTCTTGGTTGTTGTGGGTTTTTTTCTTATGGCTTAAATTATTGTTTATTAGCATGTGTATATGTGTATGCTCAACTATATACATGTGAATACAGGTGTCTGCAAAGGCCAGAAGAAAGTGTCATAACTTGAGCTGGAGTTAAAAGTTTATATGATCTTCCTGAATTTATAGATGCAACAGAGTTCATGTATTCTGCAAGAACAGTACAAAATCCTAATTATTGAGCTACCTCCCCAGCCCAAGGTATTATGTTCTTTTAAGGGGGAAAAACAAAGTCAGTGTGAAAAAGTGATGAGAACTAGGTGATATCAGGACACTGATTAATAACGATGCTCTTGGATAAAGGAAAGGGAGGATCAGGGACAAGAGATATTAATTTATTGAATGTCAAATACATATGAAGAATTGGTAATTCTCAGAAATGTGATAGTTACTTAATATATCCAAACATCTTATTCAGTGATTAAAGAGAAAAGCACACACTTGTCAGGAATAATGTGATTACAGCTTACATTACTTTACACATTCCATCACTGAAAGAATCAAGGCAGGAACCTGGAGATAGGAAGTGACAGAGAAACCATGGAGGCATGCTGCTTATAGGCTTGCATTTCTATACTTTTTCCTTTACATATTAATTGAAACTGTTTTCTTCTAGCTCTCTGAAGACTTGATTATGGTTTCAAGAGTTTATTCTGCCTTCTGTACAAAAATATCAATTTAATTCTATACCCCTTTTCTCAATTTCAAATTTTCTCATTGCAAATGTAAATATCATATTTGCTTCATGAGTTTTTATGGAAACATTTGTTTTCAGAAGGAATTAATTTTCATATGCTTGTAGAAAGTGAGATGTATGTATTTCCCATCAACTTTATCATCTGTTTTTCTAATGACAGAATTTTTATACAGTCACATTAAGTAAAATTACAGACTATAAATTATTGATATCAACTGTACTTACTGTCTTATATTTTTGTATTATATGCAGATATCAACAGCTACCCTTCCAAAACTGAATTAACATTCAATCTAGTCTCCTGAAACAATTAATTCACTTTTATATACATTTTGAGCCCCAAAACAGCAATGTCGATTAATGTACACTAAAGTTAACTCAAGGGGCAGTAACTAAAGTTTGAAGGCATTGGAATTCTGTAGTTAATAATGAATATTTAAACTGACATGTTAGGAAGAGGCCAGACGAACAGGCTGCTATGAATTTCTAGTGTTCCTAAGCACATCAGTTGCGATCATAGGTTGAAGCTCTGTTGACTGTAGCCCACGTCCACTCTCAGTTTGATGATAGGAGCTAGTTTATCTCAACTACACAGGCATACTGCTGCTCAATATCAAAGACGATCAAAGGAATCATTAAAATGAATAAACATAACAATTTAAGTGTTCACTCCCCTGGCATTTAGTCATGTCTAGACAGAACCTAGTGTCCCAGATACAGTAAAAGGAGGACAAGGGCATTTATGTTTAATGTAACCTTATTCCCATGGAGACCAGAAAAGCCAATAACAGAGTAAAATGAAGAGCTTAGTTCTTACTGAAGAGGTGGACGCAGTGTCATGTTTGGCAGAACTTATGTGATCAAGGTGACAGGACAATTGTGCTTTCTTTTTTTCATAATTTGTTCTTTTTTTCCTTTTTATTATTTTTTTTTTAATTTTTATTCTTTAGTCACTTTTTACAGTTAAGTCTTTATCTCCCTCCCAGTACTCCCTCTGACTGTTCCTCAACCAATATCTCCTCCAGGGTCTCCAAGAGGATGTCCCCACCCCATCCCACCAAACCATCCCATACCCTGGGGCCCCAAGTCTCTCAAGGGTTAGGTGCATCTTCTCTCACTGAGACCAGATCCAGATCCGGCAGTCCTTTGCTGTATATGTGTCATGGACCTCATATCAGCTGGTGTATGCTGCTTGGTTGGTGGTTCAGTGTCTGCGAGATTCTGGCAGTCCAAGTTAGTTGAGAGTGTTGGTCTTCCTATGGGGTCTCCCTCCTCCTCAGCTTCTTCAAGCTTTTCCCTAGTTCAATCACCGGGGTCTCTGGCTTCTGTCCATTGGTTGGGTGTAAGTATCTGCATCTGACTCTTTCAGCTGCTTGTTGGGCCTCTTGGAGGCAAGTCATGCCAAGCTCCTATCTGTAAGGACACCATAGCATCAGTAATAGTGTCAGGCTTTGGGGCCTCCCCTTGAGCTGGATCCTAATTTGGGTCTATCACTGGACCTCCTTTCCCTTTTAACTGTGACTGTTCAGTAAAGGCATCATTATTGGAAGGAACTGACAGTTCTCCAACGTGAGGCCTACATGATTAAAGTGCTTTAAAGGTAAGGCAACATCTTACTCGAATCTTATGTTTACAGAACTACAAAAATAGACAAAAACAATTATCACTCAGGAAAAGCCATGCATATGTGAAAGTTAGCATGTTCTGTGTTCCCTGCAACTTTTAAATTGATTTATAGAATACATATCTTCACGTGTATATTTTCTCAGCAGAATTCACAAAATGTGAAATAGATTTATATGTTACGTACACATAAATTTTAGGAAATATCCACAGTTCCAGTTTCAGCTTGATTCTAGGTCAGAGTGATTTTCTCTTACTCTCATAGTATAGTATATGTTTCCTTTCCTATGAACTCTTGCTCATTTTATATTTCAGACTTAAACTCTCAGAATAACAATTTTAAAACTGATAAAAATTCCAAAATATTGGCCTTGAATGTGATACAGGTAGCTTCAGGAAATACTGCAGGTGGCTTCTCTTCTTTTCCAGAAACTGAGCTCAATCAAAGCAGTTCAGTTACATTGTGGGCTAGAAGACTTCAGGGAAAGAAAAAAGATGTAAAAAGGGTAGAAAGATAATTTCCTTAGATTCATACCCAAAGCATTTAACTAAACTGTATTCTTTAAGTTAATTTTATTTCTCAAGGACAGAATGTAAGCACAGTGTATATATTGGTAGTATATGGGTCAGTATGAGTATATGCCCTTATCTGTTGGTTCTTTGTAATGAAGGTACTTATATCAATCTTGGAATTTCTAAAAAATCTTAAATTTCTTGAAATCTTAGGAAGTATTTAAAATAGAGGCACGTTTTTATGCTCTGGTTATCTACATAGAAAACATCTAGGGATACTTGGGATTCTTACCTACAGCAACAAGCTTATGAATTGCTAGATTCTTCATCTTGAGTAAAATTATATTAATTTGTTTCTTATTTAAATTTTCACTTGGACTGAAGATTTTGATGATCATCATGAAATTATTAAATATGCTTGTGAAATGTTTAATGCTACTTAATGTAATTATTTGCCAATTCTCAACAACCTTTGAGATAAAAATAAAATATGCTAGCTATAATTTTTAAGGCTGCAAATTAATGCCAACTCTAATTATTTTGTTTGTGTGTTTGTTTTAAAGAGTTTTTTTTATCACCTTTATTGCGGGGCTTTTAGGGGTCGTACTTGAGGTTTAATAATAAAGACACGGAGACAACTGTGTGGTTTAAAACCTAGTGGACCTTTTACTAGAACTGTCTCTCAGCCAGCTTCTAACTTAACCCAATTTCTCTGACACTGCCTGCCACCCTGTATCTCTCTGTCCTACTTGCCTGCTATGATCCTGTTCATGTTCTGTTAGGCTGCTCCTGTCTCTGCCTGGTTGTTCTGCAGGTTCTCCAGCCTCAGCAACCCTTACCAGCTCTTTATTATGCAAAAAGCCACACTCCTTACTCAACCAATTGACTTTGGGGACTAGCAGCTTGTGTTTCTGTTTGTGGGCAGATAAGGAAGTGACAAACATTTACACATCTTTCTATCCCTGGCCTGATCAATTAATGATTGACAACACACACAGGGACACAGTTTTTCACAGCCAGTAAATACAATATCTGTGGTTGATCCCAACACATTTTATTTGAATTTTTACTTTTATTTGGTAAAAATAGCATTTAGGTTTATACATATTTTAAATGTTTTTGTTAGAATTCGCCATTCGTTCACTATAAACCAACTGCCCTTTTCATTATAATAATAGTTTGGTCACAATTAAATCATAATCTAATTTTGATAATATAAGCAGTATGCATTTCAGCAGGGGTGCAGTAGGGATATACTCAGTTTGGTGTTTTGTTTTTTTCTTTGTTTCAGTGAATTTATTGGATTCGCGCACTGTCATGGGGGACCTTGGATGGATTGCTTTCCCAAAAAATGGGGTAAGTTCTTTTGAAAGTTTCCATAAAATTCACCCTTCATCCTTCAAAAATTATATTTGATTGAAATTTAATTGGACATTTTTGTTGAGAGGAGGGTGGTATATTTCTGTAAAGTAGGTTTGGGAGTATTTCAAATGAGTTCTGACATAAAATTAACCAAAAGGGAAGGGTTTACAGTGGCTAAATATGAAATACATTACTTTCCTCTCAGTATTTCTCTCTTTCTCTACATGCACACACACACACACACACACACACAAAACCCTTTCAGCACCTATGAAATGTGGTGCTTTGCCACTATTACAGTTAAGTTACTTAGGAAATGTAATTGACATATGTGTGCAATATTGATGTATATAGAGATCAAATCATCTTCTATTCCACTGGAAAACAATTGATACCATTTCAAGAGTTTGTTAAGTTCCCTTCAGCCAAAAGCATGTCATCAGTTCTACTACCGTTCAAATGTTTTGTACCAAATTATGAATTTTCATCACTGAAAACTTTTCAGAAAAAATGTATCTTAATGAAATATTTTTATGATTAATATTTTATTAAATTATTTTATTGACATATATTAAGGTGAAACATTTGAGATGATAATTGTCATATTAAGGCTATATGCATATAAATGCATATATAATCTATATTATGTATATATATAATACATGTATATTATAGAATATGTAATTTAAAAAGGATTACAGGATTATCTTCCCAATTCAATTCACAAGTATGTATCAGAATATAAAAGACCAAATTAAATATTCTTCTATAATCTCATCATGCTATTCTGAAAAACTGTTTCATAATTTTATAATAAAACAATTTTATTTTATGAGATTTTTATTAACCTATTATATTAAGAGTTTGATATTTTAAAACTTTTAAGCTAAAGTTATATTCTATCGCCTTGGCAAGAAACCCAAAGTTTTAAAATATTTGTTTTAACATTGTACTTATGGTTTTAAATCTATAAATCTATTTTATTTTATTATGAATGTAAGCAACTTATTTATCATGTCATATATGCAAAATACATGAGACAGAAACAACTTTAAGCAAGAGAATATTATAAAGACCATGTTGACAGCATAATTATCCAACACATAATGATTATTTGTCAATTAATGTGAAAACCATTTGAATGAATTGGTCCTGGTGCTGGTTAGTGTTGGTCATCATGACACAAGCTAGAGTCATCTGAGAAGCTGAAAGCACACCTGAGCATTAGCCTCAATAAATTGGCCTGTGGGCATGACAGTGGGGTATTTTCCTGCTGAGTTATTTGGGATGGCCCAGTCTACTGTAGGCTGTGCCACCTGTGTGCAGGCAGTGTAAGAAAGCAAGCTGAACAATCTATACAGAGTAAACCAGTAAGGACGTTTCCTCCACGATCCCTGCCTCTGGTCTTATTTGATTTCCTGCCCTAACTTCCCTCCAGGACTGATATCAGCCAATCTCAGTAAAATGAACTCTTTCTTCCCATGTTGCTTAGGTCATGGTATTTATCTCGACAACAGAAAGCAACCTAAGACAGCCCTTTTCTAAGAAATTTACTTTGAAGAAAGGCCAATAGGTCATATTAATCTTTACAATTTCCAATAATGTGCTAGTATCCTCATATCATCTTGCTTTCAGACAATTCAGCATCTTCAAATGGCTTTGTTATTTCAAATTATAATTGCATTTATAGATACAATATAAAAAAGTATTATTTATTGTTCAGATGTTAGAATCCAAAAGCAAAAATTTGTAAGAAAGATAAAATGACTATCAATATAAGGGAATCTATTGTGTCATTTCTACTTTTTTACATTCTAGATTGTTCCTTTTGCTCGTAAAGTTTTACAACCTCTCTCTCTCTCTCTCTCTCTCTCTCTCTCTCTCTCTCTCTCTCTCTCTCTCTCTCTGTGTGTGTGTGTGTGTGTGTGTGTGTGATATACTTTGGAATTTTATTCATAGCCAAAATGTTTTATCTAATGAGTATATTACATATCCTTTCTAAATGTCTGATGCAAATGCTGTTTAAACTAATACTTTTAGAGCTCTCAGAAATTGTTCTCTTTGAATTCAGTTTGCCCTTTTACACTTTTCAATTGAGAATTTACTGAAACAGAATGTTGAAAGCATATATTTGAATTGGAATCAGTATGAATCTTTGGGAGGCATTGCTTAATTTCTTGTCCCATTTCCTTATAGAAAATCAAGGTCTTCACATAGTACTATGTTGAATTTTCTGAGTACCCACCAGAATGATTTCCAGAGTAGTTGTACCAGGTTGCAATCCCACCAACAATGTGGGAGTGTTCCTCTTTCTCCACATCCTTATCAGCATCTACTGTCACCTGAATTTTTGATATTAGCCATTCTGACAGGTGTGAGGTAGAATGTCAGGTTTGTTTTGATTTGCATTTCCCTGATGACTGATGATGGTGAGCATTTCTTTAGGTGCTTCTCAGTCATTCGATATTCTTCAGTTGAGAATTCTTTGTTTAGCTCTGTACCCCATTTTAATAGGGTCATTTGGTTCTCTGGAGTCTAACTTCTTGAGTTCTTTGTATATATTGGATATTAGCCCTCTATTGGATGTAAGGTTGGTAAAGATTTTTTTTCCCAATCTGTTGATTGATGTTTTGTCCTATTGACAGTGTCCTGTACCCTACAGAAGCATTGCAAATTTATGAGGTCCCATTTGTCAATTGTTGGTGGGACTGCAAGCTAGTAAAACCACTTTGGAAATCAGTCGGGCAGTTCCTCAGAAAATGGACATAGTACTACCTGGGGCCCCAGCTATACCACTCCTGAGCATATACTCAAAAGATACTCCAACATATAACAAGGACTCATGATCCACTATGGGCATAGCAGCCTTATTTATAATAGCCAGAAACTGGAAAGAACCCAGATAGAGGAATGGATACAGAAAATGTAGTACATTTACACAATGGAGTACTACTCATCCATTAAAACAAATGAATTCATGAAATTCTTAGGGAAATGGACAGAATTAGAAAATATCATCCTGAGTGAGTAACCCATTCACAAAAGAACACACATGGTATGCACTTACTGTTAAGTGGATATTAGCCTCAAAACTTGGAATATTCAAGATACAATTCACATACCACATGAAGCTCAAGAAGAAGGAAGACCAAAGTGTGGATGCTTCCATCCTTCTTAGGAGGGGGAACAAAATACTCTAGGGATGAAATATGGAAACAAAGTGTGGAGCAGATCCTGAAGGAAAGGCCATCCAGAGACTGCTCTACTTGGGGATCCATCCCATATACAGACACTAAACCCAGACACTATTGCTGATGCCAAGAAGTGCTTGTTGACAGGAGCCTGATATGGCTGTCTCCTGAGAGACTCTGCCAGAGCCTGGCAAATACAGAGGCAGATGCTGGCAGCTAACCATTGGATTGTGCATGCGGTCCCTAATAAAGGACTTAGAGAAAGAGCTGAAGGAGCTGAAGGGGTTTGCAACCCATAGTTAAAATCAATATCAACCAACCTTACCTCCCAGAGCTCCCAGGGACTAAACCAAAAACCAAAGAGTACACTTGGAGGGACCCATGGCTCCAGCTGCATATGTTGCACACGATGGCCTTGTCAGACCTCTATGGGAGGAGAGGCCCTTGGTCCTGGAAAGACTCAATGCTCCAGTATAGAGGAAACCCAGGACAGAGGGTGGGAATTGGTGGGTGGGTGGGTGAACATCCTTACTGAAGCAGGGGGAAGGAGGATGGGATAGAGGGTTTCTGGAAGGGAAACCGGGAAAAGGGATAACGTTTGAAATGTAAATAAATAAAGTATTCAATTAAAAAAAAGAAAAGAAAGTTCTTTGTAGAAGGGTGAAGCTCATAACAGCATTCCAATAATACCATGTTACTTTGTTCTTTTCGTTGCAATTATTAGGATAATACTAGTTTTATTTACAAATTTTAAAGCAATATTCATTCCTTTCAGTATGGTTGTAAATTTTTATACATCATGATTTCTTTGATAACAACTATCCTGCATACTATGTATTCTGAAAACAGAGAAGATAATTCAGAGAAAATTAGTAAAACTTTTTGTTGTACGAGTGGAAGAATGTGCATGGGATCTTGGTTTGCATTTTTGTTAGAAGTCATTCATTCACAAAATAATAGGAAGTTGCATTATTATTTTAAAGGAAATGAGTGTTCAAACTTAAATGACTATAGGAAGAAATGTACACTTGTCAAGGGTTTAGGCATGCTCCATTAAGGCCTGAGAATAATTTGCTTCACCTGTGAGTGGCCTTAATGTTCTATATAAAAAGAAAACAAAGACAATTGCTTAGATAAATGCTGAATAAATGTGTAAACAGGCACAGATAGTCACTTGGTGGAAATGGGAAAACTTAATGTTTGAAGAGGATTATATTTTTAACTCTGTCAGGTATTTTCTGATATTTAGCTAAACAATCACATGGATGGGCACACAGAAAAATATAGCATGTTTTCAGAATAACTTGAAAATGCCGATTATACAAATAAACCTCAAATCCCAGGATGTGGAAACAATTAAAATTTCCAAAAGCCCAAGAGCCAAGATGAGCAATATGAACAACTAAGACAAAACTATTCATAAAATTTAGACTGAGAATTCTCAGGAGTTGGTTTACTAGGTGAAGACTTTAATTAGTAATGTAAAACACAAAAAAGACTGAAAAAATGTAAGATTATTAAGACTAAGAAACTAGAAGAAGTATATCTCATCTAACTCAAAATGCCAATAGTGATTGGCCGTCCTATAAAGAAACAGATTATAGAAAAAAAAAGTAAAACCTGAAATAAAGAATTCGCTGCAAATGACAAACCACAGATCTGGTCAGGCAGAAGGAGGAATCAAACATGAAAATGAAGAACAGGATTTATCCTTCCTGAGAAAGTGAAGGGGAACAATGAAATAGGATGCAAGAGGCCTAAAGGGATAGGAATGATACATGAAGATTAATGAACTTGCATAATCTCATATTTGAAATAAAACAACATACCTAATCATCCACAAACATAAGTAAAATCAACTCGAAGACATTCTCATCTTCAATTAAATTGTCAAAATTGAATAGAGAAAGAACATTATAAAAGCATCATTTGAGAAACATCTCACTGGGTATAAGAAATATTCAGAACTTTTAAAAGTTTATTATTCATTAAAAGCCATCATGGCAGAGTTAATCCTTAGCATATTAAGTGGCACAAATAGAGAACAAGATTTTTCAAGTAAGATATATATATATATATATATATGTATATATATATACATATATATATATATATCTCCAGAAATAGTAAATCTATTTTTAAAGTGAAATTAGCACTTTCTCTGATTAAATAAACCTTGATAGAATATAAATATCAGAAACATTTTTCTACCGGAAATATCTAAAAAAATTTGGTTATAAAAATGTAGAGCACTATATTTTAAAGAGAACTATACTATTATCACTCAAACATTGTCATTTATCCTCCTTATTTTACTTTGATAGAAACATAAAATATGATAAATTATATGTTTTTCCTTAAGTGTACTAATGTATTTTAAGGAACAACAAATGATTTCAGAATGGCTTATTTATAATATATTGCTGTGGTTTTATATAATACAGCTATACATCACTTGATGACAAAGATACAGTGTAAGACAGGTTGTCCACAATTTTGTGATGGTGAATGCATTTTAGTGAGTACTTACTGAGACGGGGCTGGATTGAATGATAATGGATACTTCAATCTATGGACCACAGATCTACTTGCTGGCATTCACTGACCAAATACTGGTGCTGTGCCTCATGACTATATTCCAGTATAAGCACATAATTATAGTGGAACCTAGGGGAGTACATAGGGGGGCATGTGCTTAAAATTTTTGTTTTACACTTAGATATTTTTATATGTACTTGGGTGATGTCTCAATCATCAAAGTGATTCTTATTCAATTATGAGTACTTGCATTTAGATCCAACTACTCATAAAAAATACAAAAGAAAGCAAAACAAAAAAATTAGGCACAAATTCTGAGAAGCTTCCTTCTGCAGTAGAGGGGAACATATACAGAAACCCACTTCTAGAAAATGTGCAGAGAATGAGTAACTGTGGAACACTCAACCCCCCAAATGTGATGTTTCCATCAAATCCCTCCTTTCAGGACTCAGGGAATTCAGCAGAAAGGAGGCAGAAAGAATGTAATCGCCAGTGGGAGTGGAAGACATCAAGGAAACAAGCCTTCTAAACAAAACAGGACCGATGCACATATGAACTCATAAATACTGTGGCAGCATGCTCAGGGCCTGCAGTGTCTAAGCTAGATGATATCCCAGTGCTGAGGTCAGAAGTGGGCACAAGCCTCTATTTTTTAAGAGAAGCTATTTTATAGATCTCTATTTGGATATTCATATAGATATATAGATATGATAATATGTCCACTGCACACACCAACACACACACACACACACACACACACACACACACACACACACACAGACTGTCAGTGTTTCAAAGTTGGAAGATCTGATATAAAAGCTGAATGTCTACTCTCTGTTGATTCACTTGTTTCAGAAAGCTAAAGCTAGGGTATTCCATGCCCCATACAGGTGCAAGCATAATAAGGAAGACAGTTTTAAGAAACTGAGTACATTCTCTTCTATGACTCACTTTCTACTGGGGACTCTTCTGTCCTTCTGCAAAGTTGTAACTGATGACAGTCTTTCTGTTATTGCACAACTTTACAGTTTCCTTTTGTTCTAAGAAAGACTTGATTTTTTTTCAAATATTTTGTTGCATGTTAAGATGGTGTCCTTCTGCTCCCTTACTTTAATTAGAACAGGTGATTGAAATTCATCAGATATGTCAGTTATTGTATACATAATAATCTGTGACTGTGTGTGTGTGTTCATGTGTATGCATAATTCTCAATGTTAGAAACATTAATTATCTTCCCTTTTCTTCTAGACCTATCTTTTATCATTTCTTTCCATCATCACAAAATTATTAGATAGCATTCCTGTCTGTACTCCTCCCACGTAAGTCCTTCCCATCTCCTTTCTCCTGTATGATTCTCAACATGTGTTAAGGTACCAAACTATAGACATGGCAGGGAAGAAAAGAGTTCATGTCATTCTGGAGCTAAACGGCTTTGAAAGTAAGCAATCAAAATAAATAAATAAATAAATAAATAAATAAATAAATAAATAAATAAAAAATTTAAAAAAGGAGGTGACTTTTTTTCTAGTCCTGACTTCTCTTTATATAGCTGTTCAGAAGAATCACAGAACTATCAGGATCTCGGGTCACTTGAATAGTTTGTGTTTTGTGTACTTTGCACATGTAATGTCATTGTTCTATTGGATTCAGTCAGAATATATGCAACTGTCATTAAAATATAACTGGGAGATGTATAAAGATGCATATAGTGCTTTGTTTTGTAGATGAGGAAAGTCAGCGTACGCACCTTACTTAAATTTAAGCAGCTGGTCCTTCTGAGTCCACTCAACACCCATATCTCCCGTGACACTGGGGCACTGAAACCACAGATGAGTCACTCTCAATGCTGAGTTTTTTCCTCTGTCCCCCTCTTCTTGTGCTTGAACTGCATAGCCACGTTCATGACTTTACTAGCTTGTCTTTTTCACTGAATGAATCTGTACTTTATTTACATTTAGGTCACTGCTGCTGCCTTCTGGAACATTTACCATTGATTAATCTACATGGACTTAGCATGGGTGGAAATAGTTGTTTTCAGGAAATTTTTAGCAATTGTTTCCAAGGTTTATTCTCATGAGAATAAAATTAATGGCTACAATGATTGCTAAAAACAGATCATATTCTTATCTCAGAAATTCCTACACCACTTTTTTTTCCACATCCTGTTGTTGGAGAGATACTCACTGCACACACCTGCCTCCTGTACTTGGTGGAATTAACCATTCCCTGTAGGGTTTTTAAGACTTCCTGAAGTACACGTGTGGAAACCACAGATTTCCCATGAGAACAGTCTCAGAGTTGCATTGAAACTTCTGTTTTTATTTTGCTAGATTTTCTTTTCACCATCAAAAAGAGTAAACATCATGATTATTTTAACATTATTTTTACTGCATTTAGGAATTGTTATATTATTTTAAAATACTTTATTCATTCTATTAAGAATGTAGATATTGATTTAAATCACATATGTTTTAAAATGAAGGTAAACTTGCTTGGTCTTCCTAGAGAGAAAGGAAAAGGATAAAGCTTACATTGTTGTTATGTCAAAACAGAGGATATAAATTTTCTTGTTTTTGCTTCTCCCTGCCCTACTTTTTGATTTCTCTGAGATATAGAACTCCTATTCATGTTTAAAAGTGAGAATAATCAAATTATGCAGAATGAATGATGATCAGATTTCTATTGTCCTACTTTTTTTGTTTGCTTGTTTATTTTGAATTAGGAAAATCTTTAACTGGATTATTTATTTAGAACCTCAGTTTTTAATAAAGAAAAAACAAACAAAAGACAAAGCAAAAAACTCAGTATGCCCCATATGTTCCACAAAGACAAGAATGTAGAGAAACACCTGGACACAACTGAGGTTTTACCTTTTTTGTTTTGTGTTTACAGAACTGTGTTAAAGCTAGCAGTATATACTGAGGTGCACACCAAGCATAAAGAAGATGCTAAAGATCAAACTAATGATGACAGGTATAAATGAGACCACATTGCTTTATACAGGAAAAACTCCTTATGGACAGTGATATGAAAGTATTCTAAGGCAAAGGATATTCAAATATGCAATGCAAATGCCAGTGTAATGAAGAAATTTCCAGGTCCAATGTAGTTTAATCCTTTTATAGTTTGGAAAAATAGAAACACCCCAAATGTATAATGTAGATAAGATAAATAATTTAAGGAATTCAAGATAATCATTAGGCATATTCTGAAATTTAAGAGGCATGAGATTTTGCATTTAGATTTCCCATATGGAAACTTAGCAATTATGAAGACAGTTCCTTAAAATGTCTAGCTTCATTTCTTTTGCCTATGAAGCAAATGCTCTATCTGATATTTTATATAAGAAAAAGTACACAATGAGTTAGCAGATATTGAAGTTTAGGTCTGTAAATCAGCATCATGATGTATGTGCATTATTTGCTCATTAGGGGTCACAGATTGTATGCTTGATGTCAATATGGAATCATGCACTTTTTTTCATGTGTAGAAGAGCTCCCAACAAAATTTCCCCTTTGTAATGAAATCTATAAATATGCTGAAAAGTGAAATTTATCTTCTGATAATGCTTTTTCCCTCCCTCACCCACAACTGACTACCCAAACATTCCACCTTTTCAATCTGGATCTATACACTATCCCCTCAAGAAAGCATCTCTCTGAGAGGAACTCTCTTACACTTTTGCAGATCTTGGTTTGCAAGGTTTTTCTTCCCCTATCCCCATGTTAACCTTTTCCTCCAGAAGTTCATTCCTGAGTGGAATGTGTATGTGTATGGATCTCAAATTCATAATTTATCAGTCCTCATGTCCAACATATCATTTTGCTAAATTGTTTTATCTTTACATCTTTCTTGACCAGTTGTCACACCCAAGGAGCAAGTATTT